>PVHT020004944.1:26908637-26939022 GCA_004024745.2 Catagonus wagneri
CATGTTGCTATAAATGTTGGTAATTCGTTCCTTTTAATGGCTGAGTAACATTCCATTGTGTGTATGTACCATATCTTCCCTACCCACTCCTCTGTCGATGGGCATGTAGGTTGTTTCCATGACCTGGCTATTGCATAGAGTGCTGCAATGAACACTGGAGTACAGGTGTCTTTTCGGGTCATGGTGTCTGCTGGATAGATGCCCAGGAGTGGGATTGCTGGATCAAATGGTAATTCTATTTTGAGTTTTCTGAGGAATCTCCATACTGTTTTTCACAGTGGTTGCACCAATTTGCATTCCCACCAACAGTGTAATAGGGATCCTTTTTCTCCACACCCTCTCCAGCATTTATTGTTTGTAGACTTTTTGATGATGGCCATTCTGGCTGGTGTAAGGTGGTACCTCATAGTGGTTTTGATTTGCATTTCTCTAATGAGGAGCGATGTTGAACATCTTTTCATGTGTTTATTTGCCATCTGCATGTCTTCTTTGGAGAATTGTCTGCCTAGATCCTCTGCCCATTTTTGGATGGGGTTGTGTGTTTCTTTGGTGTTGAGCTGTAGGAGGTGTTTGTAAATTTTGGAGATTAATCCCTTGTCAGTTGAATCATTTGCAAATATTTTCTCCCATTCTGTGGGTTGTCTTTTCGTTTTGTTTAGAGTTTCCTTTGCTGTGCAGAAACTTTGAAGTTTAATTAAGTCCCATTTTTTTATTTCTCTTTTTATTGTCCTTACTCTGACACATGGATCTGAGAAGATGTTGCTATCATTTATGTCAGAGAGTGTTTGGCCTATGTTTTCCTCTACGAGGAAGACTCCAATTTAAAATTTGATTTTGGGAAGTTTGTCGAAAGTCTCAAAAAAGTTTGACCCAGGTCAAGTTAGTTTTTTATTGTCTTTTTGCCTTATCTAGGGCCGCACCCATGGCATATGGAGGTTCCCAGGCTAGGGGTCTAACAGGAGCTGTAGCTGCCGGCCTTCACCACAGCCACAGCAACGTGGGATCCGAGCTGCGTCTGCAGCCTACACCATAGCTCACGGCAATGCCGGATCCTTAACCCACTGACCAAGGCCAGGGATCGAACCCGCAACCTCATGGCTCCTGGTCAGATTCGTTAACCACTGAGCCACACGGGAACTCCGGTCAAGTTAGTCTTGCAAAATAAATTTAGTCTAGTTATGTGACTAAACTAGTTTTGTTTTTTCCTTATAATTTCTAAGGTGAGTCCCTGTTTGTTTTTTATTTTAACCACATGAATTTTAGGATGGGTTTTTCTATTTCTGGAACAACATCATCGAGAATTTGATAGGGATTGTGCTGAATCTGTAGATTGATTTGAGTAGTACCAACGTCAGAAATCCTTCTACTTATTTATGTCTTTAATTTCTTTCAGCCGTGTTTTATTTTCAGTGCACTGAAAGGAGTCTTTCACCTCCTTCATATTTTATTCTTTTTGATACTACTGTAAGTGCAATTTCCTTTTTGGGTTGTTCATTGTTAGCATATAGAAATGCAACTGATTTTTATGCCATTTTGCTGAATTCATTTATTAGTTCTAACACGTGATTGAGTGTGTGTGTGTGTGTGTGTGTATGTGCGTGTGTGTGTGCAACCTTTCTTTCTACATATAGGATTATATCATCTGTGAACAGACATAATTTTACTTCTTTCTTCCCAGCTGGAATGGATTTTATTTCTTGCCTAATGTTACTACAGCATTCAAGCCATGCTGAGGATTTTAATGGGGGTTTGGAAGGTGAGAAATTAGAACTGCGACATATTTGGTAGGCAGAATAAATGGAATTGCTGGCTTGGATGTCAGCTGTGGGAGAAGGGAAAGAGAGAAGTTAAGAATGATCTCTAGCGTTATAGTCAGATTAACTGACTGAATCTTTGTGATGCCACTTGATTAGATGGAGTAAATGGGGGAGTGTGCACTTGGGAGGGGAAGAGAACAGCTCTGTCTGGCCATACTAATTTTGGCTATGGATATGGATAATAAAGATAAAAGCAAGAGAATATGGTGAGAAGATTTCAGAAGACAGACTTTGGGGGTAGGCTCACACTTAGAAAAAGAAGAGGAGGAGTTCCCTTCGTGGCGCAGTAGTTAATGAATCCGACTAGGAACCATGAGGTTGCAGGTTTGATCCCTGACGTTGCTCAGTGGGTTAACAATCAGGCGTTGCCTTGAGCTGTGGTGTAGGTTGCAGATGCGGCTCGGATCCCGCATTGCTGTGGCTGCAGCATAGGCCAGCAGCTGTAGCTCCGATTCGACCCCTAGCCTGGGAACCCCCAAATGCCACTGGTGCGGCCCCAAGGGCTAGAATAAGAACCAATAGTTAGAGAAACAAGGAGGAGAAAGTTTCGAGCAACTGGCAGTGGTTAACTGTTCCACACAAACTGAAGAAGGAAGAGGAGGACTGAGAAAGGACTTTTTACGTGAGCAATAAGGATGCCATCAATAACTTCTGACAGCATTTTCAGCAGAAAAGGTAAGGCTTCACTCATGTGCAAGTAAGCTGAAAAAGCAAATGGGTGATGGGAATTGCTCTAAGTAGTTCTGAAGTTCTGTACTTATAAGGTGGTGTTGATATTAGAGCTGTCATGGAAACAAAAACACTTAGGAGAACTAAAAGCTACTTAAAACCCCCAACTCTAGGCTGTCACATCCCCTTGATCTGTTGTGAATAATGCTAATGAAACAGTCATTAGAGGGCAGAGCTAATCCAGGTTTCTGTCTTCAGATGTTGCCCCTACTTAGAAATCTTATCCTCTCCATCTTGAGAAGGAAGGAAGCAGCAGCACTCACACTAAAGTTCTATAAAGCACAGATGACTTGCTGACCAGAGTTCCTTATTCTCTTGCTATTGGCTGACACTGCTCATAAAGTAAAATTTGCTGTTTCATTTTTCTCTTAAACAAGGAGATTACTTGGAGGAGGAATACAGCGGAGACAGGGAGACAGAAGCTAAGGCAGCTGAAAGAAGGAAAACTCAGGTAAGCACTTTTATCTTTGCTCTAAGTCATTGTTAAGAATTATGCTTTGCTTATCGCTTCACAGTCAGAAGAATAATTTTTGGAAAGTAAGTTTATTTTGTTCTACTATAAACTTTTTTTCTACCACATATATGGTAGTTCAAAAAATATTGGGAAGTCCAAAAAAAAAAAAAAAATAGAAGGAAGACAAAACCACCACTAAGGTAGTTTCTATGGATATTTTGGGGGTACTTCTTTCCATTCTTTTTTATGTGTCTGTGTATGACTTTAGTTGATTCTCATAGTTATGTTTGTACACATGGTTAAGTTTATGTTGCTTTTTTTTTCCATTAGAGCACACATTTTTTCCACATTGCTATAAATGCTTCATAATCATAATTTAAAATTGCTGCATAAAGTTGCTGCATAAATTGCACAGAAGAGATTTACTATACTCAAACATTCCCCTGTTTGGGGCCATTATACCATCTTTCCTAGTTTTCACAGACTGGGTCGTTTGATTATGTAAGATATATATTTTTTTCCATTGAGGGTCTTTGAGGAGAGGAGGTTAAACTTGAGAATGTAGGTTTCAGTAGATTTACTGAAGGGAAGGAGTGTGTGAGAACGTGTGCTTATAATCTGCCTATTAACCCCTTAGAGCCTCAATCGGTGGTTCGCAATTCTGGCTATACATTCTGTCAGAATAACCTGATTCTGGGCAGATTAGAAAATTACTTTAGAATGATTGAAACTTAACTCGTGGTGGTGAGTCAGTCATCTGCAGTTGGCTTTTCGTTTTTTTCAACTTTCAAGAATTCCCCAGGTTGTTCTAACAGGTAGTAAGCTTAATAACAACTGCTCTAGGTTATCCGAAATACCTTCCTGTCTCTGAACCTGAAAAGTAATACATTTTATGGGAAAGGGAGATACCCTATCAGGCAAGCCACCTCAGTATTCCTTTCAGTACTATATAAATAATGCAAGAGTAATCTGAGCAAAACATAAGACTTCTAGAAAGCTCTATCATCCACCTCAAACCTATAAACTCTTGAGACAAGGATCTACTTGAGTGTTTCAATGTACTAATGCTCTAAAGAGATGAGTTTGTTTCCGGTGCATTAGTGGTTGGAAGTAAGAGAGGTAGAACCTCCAGAATGTTCTAAAAGCATCAAAATTAACCCCAGCATCTATTGGTGTTCTGCCAGGGTAGCCTGACTTCATTTCATCTGCAAACTTTTCAAGGATCCAAACACAAAAAGGGCATTTTAATAGCTGGCCACTCCTGTTAAACTGTGTTAATAGGTATACATTTCTTTAATATTAAAAGGCATAGCAAAGACTGATCGGATTGAACTAGTAAGCAGCAGCTGGATGACCCTGGCCTTCCAGGAGCATAGACGTGGCACTTACCTCCTCAGGACCCTGTGTCCCCAGAAGGAAAGCGGACAGACTTTATACCAGAGCTGTGTTCCGCTTTCTTTAATCAAGAATAGACAACAGAACAACGGCAGCTAAACCAAGTTGAAGCCTCCTACAGCAGGGATGTAAGCCTTTTGACTCAACCTAACTTGACCAGGAGTCCACTGAAGAACCCTCTTCTTGTTCTGGCTCAGTGGAGGAGAATATTTGTATAGCGCCTTCTTTGAAGAACATAAATATCACAGAATACTTCACTACTTAGAAAACTCTTTTACATACAGTAGTCCACTTGATCCACATAATAAATAGCTTTGAGTGCTGGAGGGTGTAATTCTTATTTTACAGCTGGTAAAGGTGAGGCCAAAAGAACACAGATCTTTCCTAAGGTAGAATCAGAACTGGTCCAGTCTGTTTCATCCCACATATGTGGCCCTTTCCTTACAACTCGAGTAACAGTTATTGTAAAAAATTTGTTCAAACAAAAAAAAACTTTATGTCTAGGTAATTTAATATTCTTTTAGCCATTTACATGACATTGGTGTTTATTAATTGGCACAGGAAAGTGATCATGATTTAGTGATAAGAAAAAAGCAAACTACAAAACAGCATTAAAATATGCATTCACTTTTCTTTTAGAAATATGTGTATTTGAAGAAAGATGAAATGAAGCAAAGGCACAAAAATTTATATATGGTGATAAAGCTTATTGGTAAATTGGTAATTTAAGTTTATTTCAGCTTATATTACTCCCCCCATTTTTTCCCCAACATTTACTACTTGTGTAATAAAAATGTAAAGTAAATTAAATAGAATTGTTCTTGTCTCTCTGGTTGGCTCCTCTCCAGATGAAACCGTCCCAACTCCTTTCACTTGGCCATAAAGAAGCCTCCCACTTAATTCTCTATGCTTTTTGTTCCTTCTCACCACCAGTCTTACTGTTATTGTTAGTTGGCATCAACTGAAAACTTACCAAGTGTCAGGCACCAAGTAAATCACTTCATGTCTGTTTTCCTCATCAATACTCCCTCCGTCCCTCTCTCTGCAGATGAGGGTTTTGAAGCATGGGAATAAGAGTGACCAAGACGCAGAGCTGAGTCTAGAACCCTGGGTCCCATCTACCTGAAAGCACATATTTTCATTCATTATGACTAGCTTTCCTCTCTGTTTCTACCTGGGGTCATCACGGGTGCCCCCACCACGTCAGCAACACCTGTTTTGGATGATCTGTTTTTGCTACGTGTCAGGATCACCTTGGGCATTTTAGCTCCAGACCCAGAGACTCCTCCTGCTTTTCTGGTTAGTCATGCACACCACACAAATGATGTGTCCAGTCCTGGAAGTTGAAAGCCTGATAAGAGAACATGCCAGGAACATGACATTACCCAGTGAGCTCTGGTTAGAGCATGAGTCAAGCTGGATAGTGCTGAGAAAGGCAAGAATTGGCCTGGGTTGCTCGGCTTTGCTGTACAGCCTTATCAGATCCATGACAGGAGCCCCAGCACCACATCTACACTGTCCTTGGGGAGCTGCTCACTGCCTTTTTTGTATTGTAATTACTTATGTGTGGGTCTCATTCCTTTTACTGGACCAAATATGCCTCGGGATGGAGTCACAGTAGGAAACCCAGTGCAAAGGCTCCATTAAGGGTAAATGGGCTAGAGTTAAGGATCTGACTGCAGTGGCTTGGGTGCTGCAGAGGTGTAGATTCGATTCCCGGCCCAGTGCAGTGGGTTAAAGGATCTGGCATTGCTGCAGCAGCAGTGTCGGTTGCAGCGTGGCTCAGATTCAGTCCCTGACCTGAGAACTTCCATGTGTTACGGGTTGGCCATAACATCTAAAACAAAAAAAGGAATCAGTGAGAAAGTGTAAATAAATTAATCAATAATGTGAACTTTGGTTAACGCTTGTGTTTATCTCTATTAATTGACCGGTAGAGAAAGTGGTACAATCGTCACCAAAAACCTTTAAAGGTAAACCTCCTATTGGATTGATGACTTGGAGGCAGTAAGGACTGACTCCTTTGACGAAGAAAGTAACAGCGGCCAGAGTAGCAAGCTGGAACCAAAGAATCCCAAAGCTTGAGGGTCCTTAGGAAGAGCCAGAACCAGTACAGAGGCTTTTTGCATCTTTAATGTTTTAAGGAGAGGTTTCAAAGAAGGAAGCAGATCTGAGAAAGAACAAGAAGGAAGAAGCGGGTGAAGGGTGGGGTCTCTATTTGCTCTAGAGGCTTAAAGATTAATTAAGCTGGGAGAACTGAAAAGGTCCAGGCCACAGTTACTGCTTCTAGTGTATATTATAAAAACAATAGTGAATTCAGGAAGAAAAACCTATTTCCCATCTAAGTGTCATCCTGTGAGACCAGAGAAAAAGCATTTTACCTCATTTGCTCCTCCAGTACAGACAACGCAATCATCTACAGGATGCTTTGAGGCACCACAGATTCTTTGAAATAAGTTGATTTTTTAAATTATTTTATTTTTATTAAAAAAATGTTTTTGGCCACCCCCATGGAAGTTTCCCGGGCCAGGGACTGAACCCACACCACAGCAGTGACCCAAGCTGCTGCAGTGACAGCACCAGATCCTTAACCCACTTTGCCTCAAGAGAATTCCAGTTTTTGAATCTTACGTCAACAAAAACGGTTCTCTTGCAGGTTCTCTGAGAGATTTTATTTTAATTGGTGCAGACACAAATCCTGCTCAGAATTTTTGGCCCAGAGTCAGAAAGACAATTTGCAACCCTCAGAAGATAAGGAGGGTCACCTCCTACCTTTTGTAACTGCCCTCTTGCCCCCATGCCATTGATCCTATATATTCTTGTCCTCAGAGCTTAGATTTGAATCAGAGACAGAAAGTTTGTGAGGAAAAACACACTAACATCATTCTATCACAAAAGTCACTAGGAATTTTTCTTTCCCAGAAGATATCTGTTGTGAGACATAAAATAAGGGGGGTTTGATCAGAGCTTCATTTGTTCATTCATTGTGCAATTGTCATTTCTTTGTGCACATTTATGGCCACGAGCTGTGCTGGGTCTGGGCTACAGCAGTGGTCAATAAGGTATTCTCGCCTTCAGTGAGCAACCATTCTGGATGGTGGGGATAAAAGGAGCTAGTGGCTGCCCCATGGGGTCGTGTGAGGACAGGGAGCAATGGGGCAGCAGCTAGCTAAGCCCTGGAGGGGTCAGAGAAGGCTTTATTTATTATTACTTTTTTCTTTTTTGGTCACTTCATGGCATATTGAGTTCCTGGGCCAGGGATCAGATCCTAGCTGCAGGTGCAACCTACACCACAGCTACAGCAACACTGGATCTTTATTTCACTGTGCCGGACTGAGGTTCAAAACTGTGTCCCAGCTGCAGGCACACCACCAATCCAGTTGTACCACAGCAGGAACTCCAGAGAAGTCTATTTTAGAAGAAGTGATTCCAGAAAGAAACCTGAAGTGGTAGGAGAGACACAGGTGATGAGCTGGATCTCAGGAAGAACTGGCAAGACAGAACTTAGTGTGTTCAGGGCACTGATATAAGTTCTGTGAGGCTGGAGTGGATTTCCCTGGGGAGGGTGGTGGGGAGGTGACAGCCTGTACTAGGACAGCCCTGAGCTGTGGTGGAAGGAGCGGCAGTGGAGACCTTGGGCGATATGGTGAGGCCTGTCTTAGAGGAGACTCTGGGTGGCCAGATGGTCTTGGGGAGCAGGGGCAGGCGGTGTGCTTTTGCTCCTCCCCCTCTCCTTAGCTTACACATGTCCACTGACACCCCCCCGCCCACGCCCCCCAGCTAGGGCACTTTCCTGGGCAGTTCCCTCAGTTTTACATTTTTGAGATGTAGGAAAACATTCTCCCTTTATTGATTTCTTACTATCCTTTATAGTCATCCTGCACCCGGCAAATGAAAAAGCTCTCGGGTTTTTCCCCCTGGCAGCTTCCAGGCTTCACAGGTTTGCTAAGGCACTGAAAGTGTACGATGTGCCAGGCTTGGTGCAGCCATTGGGGCTGGCAGGCGCTTTCTCTGTGCTGCTTCCCTGGTCGCTGGTCTCAATAGCACCAAAAGGTTGGATGTTTGCTAATGCTCACATCGCCAGCGAGGGGTAGAGCTAGGCTTCGGATCTTGTTGGGATTTACTCCCCCAATTTTTCTAAGACATCTCATTGCCTAGGTACCCTTCCAGGAATCACAGGATGTCTAGCTACCTTGGTAAATAATTCCTGTGCTCCAGGCAGTGAATTTAATGGTTGGGTATGAAATGCCAAGGCAGGAGGAGAAAGAAATAGAGGGAGTTCTCATTTGAAGAAGCAGGCTTTTGGCACGGTGGTGGGTGGGTGGGTGGGGTCACAGAGTCACTTTAATTGGGGGCAGGGAGTGTGCTAATGCAGATACAATCCTTAGGAAATTACCGGGATGTGTAGGGCAATGGCCTCTGAGACACCCTTGCTGATTTTCTGTTTTTAGAATCAGAAAACTTGGAAATCAGAGACAGCAGCAGAGTGCTTCTGTGGTCTTTCTTAGATTGGAAATTGGGTTAACAGATACCTCCAATCTTTCTTAATACACTGATGAAGTGCATTAGAAAATGATTTTAAAATGCTCAGATATTTTTATAAAATGAAATCCATCATCAGCTTTATAGGCTCATAGGTTCTATTAACAGAGAAGAACTGAGAAAAGTTATGAGAGCCAGAGAAATAATGCTTTTAAAAAATGAAGTCACGTCTCCAAGAAGCTCAGAGCTCTCCTCACACGTTAAGTTTTCTTTGAGTTGAATTTGTGGTTGTTTGGTTATCACGGGCGCTGAGTGTTAATAGTTCAGAGGAACACGGAAGAAAAGCTAGCTCTTGGAGACTTTTAGAGAATGAAACAAATTGATTTAGCAAGGATGGATGTGGTAAAAAGAATGTTAAGATAACGCCACACATCTCGCTCTCGGAGGCAGAGAAGCCCCAACAGGCTCAGATGCCAACCTTCCTGCAGGGCTCAGTCCCTGCCACCACCCTGGGACAAACTGTTCTCTAGGAGCATTTTTTTTCTCCTCCAAATAACACAACAAATAAAACTGTGAAAAGACTCCAGTTTTAAGGTATATGGTTATCCCCAAATGTGTCCATAACCTGAAGGCACCTTTTTGCACAGGGAAATTCTCAAGGAATTTTAGAGGAGAATGTACAAACTGACCGATCTAGCGAACAGAGAGGGAAAAGGCCTGTCAGAAAAAAGAGAGAGAAAAGGCAGCTATTGCTAAACCATCAGCAAGACGCTGCTACCTAAAGAATCTGTCTGACATTTTGGCCACGCAGGGCTTTCTAAATTGTCACTTTTCACCCATGCTGATCTTTGCTCTGATGATGGCTCTGGCAATAAATACACTTCTTCAGGCGCCTCTTCCTTCATCTGTCCCTGTACATTTGCGGTGGTGGACGTCACTGCGCCACACACTCTGTGGTCTGAGCAAAGTTCTCCTTTTTGTGGGAGAAAGCCACAGCTACTGTGCACTGCATGTCCACCCCACCCCAAACGGGGCTTGCCAGGCAATATTTAAAGAGGGCCCAGCAGCCTGAAGCAGAATCCAGGCAAGGAAGGCTCTGGTGGCTTCCTTCTGACGGATTCTGAGAACCCACGGGTTCTCAGGCATCAGGGAAAGTGCGAGAAGGAGAGGGAAGCAGGTGCCAGTGTGTGGATGGCAGCTGGGAGAAATCACAAAAAAGTTGACAACCCAGCTTCTATGAGTTCAAGGGATGGTTCTAATGAAGAAATGTAATCCTGTAGCATGTGTCTGATCTTTAGAAATATAATAGGAAACCAAGATAATAAAATTCAGAAGCTATTTGAGAGGGTTCTGCCCTTTCTCTGCACATTCTAGAATTTAGTCATGAGGCAGGTCAGAAAGACTGACCCATCACCAATAGCTCCCTTCCTACCCGCTTGATCTCGGTGAGTTCCTAAGGGGTCTGGGGAGAGATGGTGAAGGGGTGCTGGACAGTGTCCTTATAAAAAGGATGTCAGTCAGAGGAGGTGATTACAAGGGGAAAACGGTTCAGAGCACTTTTTCCCCAGCCGGAATCCTCTGTCCCAGTAGGACAGTTCTCTCCCTTACTACGAAGACTCACTCAGCTCTTCCCTGCTGGAAAATAGACCACGTCTAAGGACTATTAATCGGGGCTTCAAGCTCTTTACGAATCACTGGAAATCATATGAAGAACACACTGAATTTTCTGTCTGCTGAGCTCTGGGGTGAGCCAGGCACAGTTTGATTGGGATCTGGTAGGAGAGATGGGGCCCAATGAGCTTTGCAACTTCCAAATGCAAACTCCTAGCCGGAGGACAGATGTGAGACAATGAAGCTCTGCAAAGGACAGAAGCCCTAGAACAGGAAATGTCATCATCCTGCAGGGCCCATTATCAGGCCCAGGACACTGGCTGAGGAGCCCCTCTGGGCCCCAGAGCTGTTAAAGAGATCTTAGCCGCCCAGAAAAAGTGAATTGGAGAATTTCCTCCTCCAGGGACTAGCCTAAAGCCATAAATGCTATTTAACACCTACCGGTTTACAGCAGGATCTGCAAGCTCTCCTTTCACTGCTGGGCTGACTTCACAGCTATGAGGCTTGGGGAAAGTGAATGGCACTCAGAAGGAGCATTAGGCTGTGGTGTGGGATGTGATTTGCACTTTGAAGCAAAGTTGGGAGAGACAGCGCAGAGGATCAGAGCAGGAGAATGCTCCCAGGTGCTGACTCCATGGAAATGGAGCCCTGTGTGGTTCACTCCCTTGCCCCCTATTTATTCTATAAGCCTAGAGACCAGCTCAGTTCCTCATTCTAAAGACATTGCCATCTAAGATTTTTTGTCTGTGTTTCTTTTTCCATCTCCAAGCACTTAATTCACTTTATCCCTTGAAAACATTCTAAAAATACAAAACTGTCCCTGTGAGACTAAAGAAGTCTCTGAAGTTTTACTTTCTACCAGTTCATTTAAAGCCTGTTATAACTGAGGGCTGACCTAGCAGGGCTGGATTCACAAATTAGGCATTTGTTGATACTTCCCTGTTTTGGGGGGAATGTTTGTACTCTGGGGTCTCTGAGATTTTGGGGCACAAACAGTTTATAGAATCTTCTAATCCAAAGGCTTGCATTCCTTCTGCACAGCTTCAGGGAGCTAAGTCTGTGAAACTTTGCAATAATAGCAGCTAGCACAGGCTGCTTTCTCCAGGGCTTCTTCTGGCCTCAGTGCCACTCGTCTCTTTTAATCCTCACAACCACCCAAAGTAAGGACTACTGTTATCATTATACCCATTATACTGATAAGGAACTGAGGCACAGGAAGTCAGCTGCCCAAGGTCACATAGCTGGTAAGTGAAAGAACTAAGACTCAAATCAGAGTTTGTTCTCTTACCTGCTGCTTACTATTGCTTCCCTGTAATAGAGAAGAACCCCTGTCATGCCCTCCACCATTTTTATCATTAAATCACCTCTTAGCCTGTGCTTTTATATTTCTCCTAATTTTTTGAGATCCTTTTTGCCTCTTTAATCATGTATCTAAGACTGCACTTTGAGGTTTAATCGTAGTACTTATCATTATTGAGTGCTTACCCTGTGTGAGATACTTCACACTCATTATGGCATTTACAGATAAGGAAAATGAAGTCCCAAGAAGATAAGTGACTTGTGCAAGACACCCAAGCTTGAAAGTGGCAGATCTGGCTCTAGGACTTTACACCAACTCCCTCCTCTGAACATTCCCATGAACTTTAAAAAGAATATCCTATTTGCCATTGTACAGGAGGCACTAGCCCTGGGAGCTAAAATCCAAGATATACTCTAGAGTTATTAGAGAAAATGAAGAGCACTGTTGTGAATTGCAGGTTGGGTTATTAAAGCAGAAGCTTCCCGCTTGGAAAACTTCAAGCCCACAAGGACATGGCAGTTAGACATGGATGTAAATGAGGAAGAGAAGAAGCCTAATGGGGCTGTGAATTCATCTGGACCATCAAAGCCCACAGTCTGTGTCTAACGTATATACTTTATGTGTCTGCCATGTGCTATGGTAACTCTGATTTGTCTAGTGATTAATAAGAGTTTACCAAGTTCCCCCAAATATGTGCTTGGCATAACAGGGGATGCAAAATCAGTCAAGGACATCCTTTCCTCCTGAAAGTCTCATAATCTGGAGAGGCCAACGTGTATCTTCCTAAGACATATCTATCAAATCATATGAACAATGAATTTCAGGCTGGGAATTTCAGCCTGAGAATAGATCAAAAGATTTTTTTGCTAAGTATAAATAAATAAAAATAGCTTCTGTGAAGTTCTGAACAGTTGCAGTTCTGCAATGAGCTTGAAAACATTCTAAACGTCAGTGTACTCTCTTCATCCTCATCAGCTTTTAATTTGTCATGCAGCACGTTTAGTTTTCTTCATAACTATAATATGGAATCTCCACTTGCTGCCACTTCTGTTTCTTCTTTGTTGTTTTATTACCGGTAAAGCTGCAGGAGACAAAGCCTCAATTCTCTCTTTGTTCTGAGGCCCCTTTTAGTCCAGGAAGCTGTGCACATGCCCACTTTCTCCTGTCCCTCTAAGGCAGTACAAATTACGCTGTCAATTTATTTCCTAATTTCCCTTGAATTTACCTCTTCATATGTTTCTCAGTTTCCTGTCACATACTTAATTGGTCTGGCTGATTTTTACAGCCACATCTAGTATGTGATTTCTTTTTCTTTCTTTCTTTCTCTCTCTCTCTTTTTACAGTCTAGTGAAAGGTTGCAGTGTGGTGTGGTCAAATGTATTTTTTATGGGCATAAAAGAACAATCAAAGTGGTTTAAAGGTTTCTTGAGAGAAACTGATGCACTAAACAGAATTCTAGATCTGAGCTGGCCTTGCTTTTAGCCTGTAGTTGTTGGCTAAACGAGGCTTCTAGGAAGGGTGTTGTTGTACTTTCTTTCTTTAGCTTTCCAAGGATTAAGATGCTCTTGGAATCAAGGTTCGAGCTTCTGTAGTTATCCTTTCCCAACTGGGGCTGTTGGACAGCCTTGGACCACACCCACTCCTGTCTCCCTCCAGCCCCTATGGGGTCCAGAACCAATCCTAATCTGAGGGAGAGGAATTGAACTGACTCTGGGACTCATTGTTACCCTTGGGGTTGATCTAATCCTGATCTGGTGCATCAATTATAATTCCTGGGCATCTCTCTTGAACTGAGATTTGGTTCCTACCTCACTGTGAGAAAGGGGCCCCTCTATCTTGGCATCCTTGGCCAGAGTCTCTGTGCTCAAGGCATTGTCTAGCACTCAGGTTCTTCAGCACTCAAGGCCTGCCTGCAATGGCCGGTCTCCTCTCAGATCCAGTGTCCTCTCCTCCCATTGTGGCCAGGCAGCATGGGCCTTACTGCTTGCAGACTGACCTTCTCCCTGTGAGTTCTGCCTTCCTCCCTAATTGCTCAAGAAGTCCTTGTTGCTAGGGTGTGTCTTTGGTTCCCCCCATACCCCTCAATTCCCTTATGGAGCAACAATTACCATATCTTTTATGATCTCTCATCTGTGGTCATAGTTGCTAGATCCCTTGCTCTGGATAATGGCTCTCTCTCTTTTTTTTTTTTTTTTGCTTTTTAGGGCCACATCTGTGGCATATGGAAATTCCCAGGCTAGGGGTCAACTTGGAGCTGTAGCTGCCAGCCTATGCCACAGCCATAGCAACGCGGGATCTAAGCCACATCTGCAACTTACACCACAGTTCGCGGCAATGCTGGATCCTTAACCCACTGAGCAAGGCCAGGGACAGAATCTGCGTCCTCATGGATGCTAGTCAGATTTGTTAACAGCGGATGGCTCTCTCCTTTTGATCTGTCTCACCAGGAAGTCTCAAGTTTCTAGCTTTGGTTATAGGGAGAATGGTTTAAGGACTTGATTGCTTTCAAGTCTATTTCTACCTTTTCAGACCCTTCCCTAAATAAGCTTTTATCCATGTATCCAGAACTAAGTCCCCAGGATCATCTCAGAAAAAGGATGTGGTCTATATCGGCTTTGCATAGAAGAGATTTCATCTGGTCAGTCTACACCTAGGCCCCCCAAAATCAGTTACACAACCTAGACTTTTTTACCCCAAATTCTGATTTGTGTATTGACAATGGGTAATTACACTTTCACTTTATTGCTATCTTCCACTCACAATCCATAGTCCACTCTTCCAGGGAGACCTAATTACGAAGATGACCATCAGAAGGTTCTCTGGCAAGAAAAGACTCAGAGCAAAGGGGTCAGAATAATCTAAGAGTAGTCAGTGTTTCTGCATAGTATGACTTTCTAGTTAACACCAAGAGGAGTGTATGTTACTATCCTTCATATGAATGTGAGAACTGAGGTCATCAGCTTATCCCTGTGGTCACTGGGATGGCAGATGTTGAAGCTGGATCATTCCTACATTCATGAGAGGGGAGCAGCGAGGGAGCAGTTACTCAGTGCCAAGCACTCTATCTCTCATGCAATCCTTACAACAATTCTATGAAATAAATATTACATATCCCTGTTGTGGGTTGAATTAAGTCTCCCTTCAAAGATATGTCCACGTCCTAACCCCAGGTTCCTGTGACTGTGGCTTTATTTGAAAATAGGATTTTTGTAGGAGTTCCCTTCGTGGCTCAGTGGTTAACGAATCCGACTAAGAACCATGAGGTTGTGAGTTCAATCCCTGGCCTTGTTCAGTGGGTTAAGGATCCGGCATTGCCGTGAGCTGTGGTGTAGGTTGCAGACGCGGCTTGGATCCCGCGTTGCTGTGGCTGTGGCGAAGGCTGACAGCTATAGCTCCTGTTAGACCCCTAGCCTGGGAACCTCCATATGCCGTGGGTGCGGCTCTAGATAAAAGGCAAAAAAGACAAAAAAAAAAGAAAGAAAATAGGATCTTTGTAGATATAACTAGTTAAGATGAGGTCATACTGTGTTAAGGTAGGTCCTCGGCCCAATATGACTAGTGTTCCTATAAGAAGAGGGTACAGACACAGACACACACAGTGGGAAGACAACGTGAAAATACAGAAGGAAAACACCACGTGGCAGAGTCACGTGGAGTGAGCATCTGCAAGCCAAGGAACACAAGGTTTGCAGGCAACCACCAGAAGCTGGAAGAATCAGGGAAGATTTCTTCCCTAGAGCCTTCAGAGGAAGCATGGTCCTGTTGACACCCTGATTTCAGACCTATAGCCTCCAGCACTGTGAGACAATACATTCCTGTTGTTTTATGCCACCCAGTTTGTGGAAGGCAGCCCTAGGCAACTAATACAATCTCCATTTTACAAACAAAGTAACAGATTCTCAGAAATGCTCATTTCCCCAGTAGTAAATGCCTAGAGCCCCTTGACTCCAGACACTTGAACACCTGCTGGTTGATCTGGCCCATTAAGTAGGCATCCTCTTCCTCTTCTTTCCAAACCATGTTCTAGCACTCACTTACGCAACATAAGTATATAAAATTGGAATGATACAGAGAAGATTAGCATGGCCCCGGCGCAAGGATGGCGCACAAATTCGCGAGGCATTCCATATTTTTTTTATGACTGAGTCACTTGGCTGTACAACAGAAATTGGCACAACGCTGTAAATCAACTACAATTTAATAAAAAATAAAAAATGAGAAACTTACCAAAAAAAATCTCATGTTCTAGATAAATTATATAATTACATCAGCACATCACAGGGAAGATTTTTACAGGACATAGTTTTGTGGGATATTAGAATGTGTTACTGTGCAAAAAAGTTTTCAGAGTCAAAAACGAAAGGATGCTCTGTATTAATCAGACTTTTCCTTTTTTTCTTGTAGGACCCCAGGGAGCTTTTAACATGCGTTACAAATCTCCGAGAGAGATACTAAAGCTTGCTGGGTCTCTCAGGCTGATTTGAACACAGAGCGTTGTGTGAAATTCAGTTTGCGGAAGATACCCTGGGAATGCTCAATTAAAGAAAAAAAAAAAAAGAGCTTTTCTCTTGACATCATTTACGTGCCTGTTTTGTGAGCTGCATCTCCACATAGCTCGCTGAAGGAGAATTGCTGCATCAGAAATATACTTACACACCATCTATTTGGGTAGGTTAATTTACTACTATTTGATCTTACCTTTTAAGTCTTCAGATCATTATGTGATTCTCAGTCAGTGTCTTCTAATCAAAGGCCTTTAGGAACACACCTGTAGGGCAACATAATTGGCTTTACTGATTTATTGTATCAAGGGAGAATGTACACTATTGGAAATTAAGAAATCTTAGAAAGAGAGTGTTAGGAAGGAATTATTATAGGATTTGTGCTTATGTTAGGTAATTTGAGGATACGGTTCAAGGAAGCAGGACTTTGCAGGAACAAAAATGTTATTAGTTCTTATAACAGACTTTGAGAAACAGGGACCCAGACCATGAAAATATGTCCTCCCAACCCACCTGTTTTTTTCCCAGACATCCAGAAGTCTCCCCCCCCATCTCTGCAATTATGAGCTGTTCTGTAGTATTTATATAGGTGAGTCAAGAAGTGTTTAGTATAAATATCTCTTTGGCTAGCAAAGAAAAAATTAAGAACCATGTGATTACCTATGACAACTCTGCCTAATGAGTTTATATTTAAATCAGGCTTGGCCAAAGACGAACAAAGTTGGACACAGTTAAGTGGTAAGGAGAGATTTTATTCATAATAGATAGCTGCAATAAGAAGAAGAGTCCAAGATGTACTGCACTCAGAGGGACTGGATGTTTTAAAGAGAGAATGAGGGAGAGAGGAGGGGAGTGAGCAGGGGCTAGTAGAATCAGGAAACTGAACAATTATATTAAGCAAGAAGAGAGGGTTGGTCCATGTGAAAAGCATCAGAGTTCACTCACTGGTGCTTACAGAGCTTAAATTCCTACCCTCCCGCAGAGGCTGGGAGCAGGGCCCTATGTTCTGGTGTTGGCTGGAACACACAGTAAATTCTTTCAGCAGCCTGAAGTTTTCTCTAAGAAGTGGAGATTATGATCATCCTACAGATGCAGCCTTGAGCTGTTAACAACTATGCTAATGTTTAGTAGGTTGCCTGTTATTCATGTCTGTATAGGCCAAGGTTGACACTTGGTGGAGAGGAGGACTCAGAGGAGCCTCGCTAGAGTTTGAGCAAGAAGAGAATCTCTGTCAGCTCCCAGAGCAGAAGTTGCGTGACTTTCTCCAGGGTCAGACACAAGCTCTGGATGATCTTTCCCGTTGTGTTATCCCAGCACTGGGGTGGTTGCTTGTACATTACACACGTGAGGGCATCAGTCATCCCTCCTGGGAGTTCTCTCAAGTAGCCTGGGCTCATCTCTTTCCCAGGTTCCTGTGTTTTCTTTCCAGGGAAACATGATTCACAAAGGGGTGGTGGCTTTAAACACCTGAAACAATTATCCTGAATACACAGGAGAAGTCAGTGCGTGGTAGGTGAGTGCAAGCCTGAGGTCCAGGTAGGAAGACATGTCCAAGTGGCCAAGGACTGTATTGGTGCTGAGAATTTAAGAATCATTTATGACAATCAAAACGAGTCTTTTTCTTTATTCAAACCTAGGGATTTTTTTAAAATCTAGTTTAACTGAAGTATGATTGACATGCAGCACTGTATCAGTTTAAGGTGTACAGCATGATTTGACTTATTACATCATGAGATGATGACCACAATAAGTTTAGTGAATGTTCATCATCTCATATAGATCCCAAGTTAAAGAAACAGAAAAAAATTTTCCCGTGATAAGAACTCTTAGGATTTACTCAACTTTTATATATAACATGAAGCAGTGTTAATGATATTTATCATATTGTATATTATATCCCTAGTACTTATTTATCTTATAATTGGAAGTTTGTACCTTTTGACTGCCTTCATTCAATTCCCCCTCCCGCTGCCTCTGGTAAGAGCAAATATGAGTTAAAAAATTAATTTGTTTTCAAGTAAAATTCACCTATAATGCTATGTTAGTTCCTGTTACACAATATAGTAATTCAATATTTCTATATATTTCAAAATGTTCATTAAATAAATATATACATATATTTTACACACAATGGAGTACTACTCAGCTTTATATAAAAAAGAATGAAGTTTTGCCATTTGCAACAATAGAGATGGACTCGGAGGATATTATGCTAAGTGAGATAAGTCAGAGAAAGACAAATACTGTACAATATCACTTATATGTGGAATCTAAAAAAATATAACAAACTAGTGTATACAATAAAAAGGAAACAGACTCACAGATACAGAGAAAAAACTGGTGGTTACCAGTGGGGAGAGGGAAGGGAGAGGGGAAATACAGGGATAAGGGAGTAAGAGATGCATATAAAAGAAGCTACAAGAATATACTGTACAACACAGGGAATACAGGAGTTCCCGCCGTGGCTCAGTGGTTAACGAATCCAACTAGGAACCACAAGGTTACATGTTTGATCCTTGGCCTTGCTCAGTTGGTTAAGGATCTGGCGTTGCCGAGAGCTGTGGTGTAGGTTGCAGACGCAGCTCAGATCCCGCTTTGCTGCGGCTATGGAGTAAGCCAGAGGCTACAGCTCCGATTAGACCCCTAGCCTGAGAACCTCCATATGCCATGAGTGCGGTCCTAGAAAAGGCAAAAAGACAAAAACAAAAACCAAAAGCCAAAAAAAAAAAAACCCCACAGGGAATATACCTTATCAATACTTAATAATAACTATGAACGGAATATAACCTTTAAAAATTGGGAATCACTATACTATACACTCATAACTTACACAATGTTATATATCAACTATACTTCAATAAAATAAAAAAAATTTAAAGAGTACCACGTTGTTACAATATGTTACCATACAAAGATATTACACAGTTACTGCTGTATTCTTCACACTATACACATCATACCTGCGACTTATTTATTTTACAGCTAGAAGCTTGTACCTTTTAATCACCCTCAACAACTTCTTTCCTCTTCCCACTCCCTTCCCCTCTGGCAACCACCTGTTTGCTTTCTGTGTCTTCAACTCTCTTTCTGTTTTGCTATATTTGTCCATTTGTGTTGTTTTTTAGTTTCCAGATATAAGTGAAATCATACAATATTTGTCTTTTTCTGACTTATTTCCATTAGCATAATACCTTCTAGGTCCATCCACATTGTAAATGGCAAGATTTCATTGTCTTTTTTTTTTTTTTGGCAGAGTAATATTCTATTATGTATCTATCTAATCATTCCTTATTCATTCATCTATTGATGTGCATTTAGGTTGTTTCCATACCTTGGCTATTGAAAATAATACTGCAATGAACATGGGGCTGCATATGTCTTGTCTTTTTTTTTTGCTTTTTAGGGCTGCACCTGTGGCATATGGAAGTTCCCAGGCTAGGGGTTGAACGGGAGCCATGTCTGCAACCTACACCACAGCTCATGGCAATGCTGGATCCCTGAGCCACTGAGTGAGGCCAGGGATCAAACCCTCATCCTCATGGATACTAGTTGGATTCGTTTCCGTTGAGCCACAACCGGAACTCCCTGCGTATCTTTTCTATTAGTGTTTTTATTTTCCTTGGATAAATACCCACAAGTGGAATTGCTGGGTCATATGGTAGTTTTATTCTTAATTTTTTGAGGAACTGTCATTCTGTTTTCCACAGTGGCTGTACCAGTTTACATTCCCACCAACAGTGTATGAGGATTTCAACCTTTCCTGTACACCCTCATCAGCACTTGTTATTTGTTGTCTTTTTGATAATAGTAAGTTTCTTGTAGACAGCATATAATTGGCTCATTTATTTTTTATATTCTAGTCTGCCAATCTTTTTACTGGCACATATGTTTGTATTTAATATAATTATTGGCTTGTTAGGGATAAGTCTGCCATTTTATTTTGTTTGTTTGCTTTATCCGTTTTCTTTTTCCTGCCACCTGTTGGTTATATGAATACTTTTTAGAATTCCATTCTGATTTATCTCTAATGTTTCTGAGTGTATGTCTTTGTGTAGCTTTTTAGTAGCTGCTCTAGGTATTGCCTTATACATACCTTTCTTACCACAGTCTCTTGGCATCAGCATTACACAAGTTTAGGTGAAGTGTGGAAATTTAACCTCCTTTATGTTCTTTATCCTCCTCAATTTCCATTGTGGCTCAGCAGTAATGAACCTGACTAGTAATCATGAGGATGCAGGTTCAATCCTTAGGCTCCGATTTGACCCCTAGCTTGGGAACTTCCAAATGCCTTGGGTATGGCACTAAGATGACAAAAAATATATTTATGTATGTGTGTGTATATATACATATGTGTGTGTGTGTATACATATGTGTGTGTGTATATATACATATACACACACATATATATTTTCCACTGTGCCACAGTGGGAAAAATATATATATATATTTTATACATATATATGTAAAAAATCCCCTTACAACCATTTAAAATCATATCGATGTTATAGTTTTTGTTTTAATTATCAAACATAACTTAGACTCAAAGAGAAGAAAAACCTATTGTATTTACCCATGTATTTGATTATCATGTTCTTTCTTTTCTGACGTTCCCAGGTTCCCTCCTTTATTCATTCCTTTCTATATAGAGAACTTCTTTAGTCATTCTTTTAGGGTGGGTCTGCTGGCAATAAATTCTCTTAGTTTTGTATCACCTGAGACTGTCTTGATTTCTACTTCATACTTGAAAGATACTTTTGCTGGATACAGGAATCTAGGTTGCTAGGTCTTTTCTTTCAGCACTTGGAAATTGTTGTGCCACTTCCTCCTGTCTTCCACAGATTCCCACCAGTAATCTGATGCCTAGTAGATTCAGAATGCACTGTTGCAGGGCACTCACGTCAGTGGGGACACTAGGCAAACGTTTCCCCAGTCTGAGTCTTCAGCTTCAACCAAACAAATTAATGTTTATTCTGCACTCTAGAAATTTATCATGAAATGTAATGAAGCAAACAATAAAGACACATAGTAAAATTATAAACATAGAGTAACAGTAGAAGCATATAGTAAAATACAGCCACTATGTTTTGATTGAGGTTTCAAAGGAAAGCTAGTATTTTTCTGTTTCATTAAAACCTGGAAAAAATGTAAAAAGTGAGCAGAAAGTAACTTTTTGTATCCGTTTCTTTTTAATTCAGCACGGAGAGAAAACTTGTGTCCTTACTTCCATCCATCTCCAAATCAGAAATGGAACCCAACAGTACCTTCGGCAATCACCATAGCAACAGGAGCTGCACAACTGAAAACTTCAAGAGAGAATTTTACCCCATCGTGTACCTACTAATATTTATCTGGGGAGCCCTGGGAAATGGCTTTTCTATATATGTTTTCCTGCAACCTTATAAGAAGTCCACATCTGTGAATGTTTTCATGCTAAATCTGGCCATTTCAGATCTCTTATTCACAATCACACTGCCCTTCAGGGTTGACTATTACCTCAGTGGCTCCAACTGGAAATTTGGGGACCTGGCCTGCAGGATTATGTCTTATTCTATGTATGTCAACATGTACAGCAGCATTTATTTCCTGACTGTGCTGAGTGTTGTGCGTTTCCTGGCAACTGTTCACCCCTTCCGGCTCCTTCATACCACCAGCATCAAGAACGCCTGGATTCTATGTGGGGTCATATGGATCTTTATTATGGCTTCCTCAACAATACTTCTGAACAATGGCTCTGAGCTGAAAGGCAATGTCACATCGTGCTTAGAGCTGAATTCTCATAAACTTAATAAACTTAAGACCATGAACCACATTGCCTTGGTGGTGGGCTTTGTGCTGCCATTCGGCATACTCAGCATCTGTTACCTGCTAATTATTCGAGCTTTGTTAAAGGTAGAGGTCCCGGAATCTGGGCTGCGGCTTTCTCACAGGAAGGCATTGATCACCATCATCATTGCTTTGATTATCTTTCTCCTGTGTTTCCTGCCCTATCACGTACTGAGAACCCTCCACCTGGTCGAATGGAAAGCTGGTAAATGCAAAGACAGGCTGCATAAAGCTGTGGCCATCACACTGGCTTTGGCAGCAGCCAATAGCTGCTTCAATCCTTTGCTCTATTACTTTGCTGGGGAGAATTTTAAGGACAGACTAAAGTCTGCACTCAGGAAAGATCAGCCACAGAAAATAAGGTGCAGGTTCTCTGTGTGTGGTTGAAAAAGGAAACAAGAGTGTAAGGGATTATTAGGTGAGGCTGTTCGTACGTCCTTGTGTCTACGTTCATTCACACGTAGTCTCCAAATGAGACATCATTCCCAACAAAGGTTGATTCCCAAGATTTAATTAACTTTGCCTTTTTTTTTCTTGGCTATGCCTATGCCATGTGAAGTTCCTGGGCCAGGAATCAAACCCCATGGCTTTTGCTAATAAGACCTACTTTAAATGTATCATTAGGTGTATCTTCAGTGTGTGAGTCTAAATAAAGAGTATAGCTTGGAGTTCCCATTGTGGCACAGTGGAAACGAATCCGACTGGTATCCATGAGGATAAAGATTTGATCCCTGGCCTCACTCAGTGGGTTGGGGATCCAGTGTTGCTGTGAGCTGTGGTGTAGGTCACAGGCACAGCTTGGATCCCACATTGCTGTGGCTCTGGCTAGGCCGCCACCTACAGCTCTGATTTGACCCCTAGCCTGGACACTTCCACATACCCTAAAAAGCCAAAAAAAAAAAAAAAAAAATGTGTGGCAGGAAAAGTCCCTATTAGCGTCTTGAAAACTGAAATATTAGACTGGGAAAAATGCTGAGCATAGTGAATAATAAATGCTGCTTGTCATCAGATTCTGTACCAGAAACTGAAGACTGGAGAAATTAAGAAGAAGGGTTGGCTGGGTACCTCATCCACCATTCCCCCTGCAAACCTCCAGGAAGATTAGCTGAAAGTCTGAGTAACAGTTTTCTTCCCCTGCCTGGCACCTACTCCTCCTCACTCTCATGAGAAGATTCAAGGCTGAGTTTTCTCTTTGGAATTGTTGACCCCAAGGTAGAGTGGAGGGATGGAAGGAGGTGGTGTTCTGAAGCTAGGAAGGCACTAAGTGAAAGTTTTCAGAGTAAACAAGAGTCCCAGAACCCTTCCCTCAGTCAGCTGCCAGAATGCTGACAGACTCATACTTTGTCAAGAGAGGAGCCTGGAGGATCCTCCTACGGGGAAACTGCCCAACTTAAGGAAAAAGACCAACAGACGCAGACTGTTGAGGAGTCCTCAACACAAAAGCTAGTGCCAGCCCAATTACTTAGTCAACAGGGAAGCCCACACCGCAACCAATCCCTTCTACCCACAGAGAGCATCTAGTCAGCCTGTTAGAACCTCACCCTTAATGTGAGCAGTCAACGACTACTGCACATCTGAGAAAAGGGCCCAAACATGAAAAGCCAATAGTAGATGAGAAGGTAGAAAAAGGCATTTTTATTATGAAAGGTCTAAACATTCTTATCACCCTCACACTTTTTTAAAAATTAGAAACCTACGGGAGGATTTACTTTTCCAAAATGAGAGATTAAACCAAAACAAAAGAAAACATGATATCTAGCAAACAAGGAATTCAACACAGGAGAAAGATGAAGAGAATTCCTAGGATGTTGGTGTGTAGCAGAAAAGCAAGAAATTAATCGATTTGCACATGTTGGAGGAATTTATATTTTTCTTGGACAATTTGGGATGAACTAGTACAAATACATAGGAAAATAGGCAAATGAAAAGACAATACAGTTATTAAATCTAGGGAAAAAGAAACTGTTGTTTAAAAAAGGAACCACAACCATAGTACACTACATGGCTCAGCTGTGAATAATATTTATATAGAGAATGATGTAAAATATTGTGATATAACCTTTTTCAGGAAACTAGGGGAGAGGATGTGCATGTGGGTGAGAGGGATAAGAAATCTATGTCCCTGGGAGTTCCCATTGTGGTGCAGTGGAAACGAATCTGACTAGGAACCATGAGCTTGCGGGTTTGACCCTTGACCTCTCTCAGTGGGTTAAGGATCCAACGTTGCTGTGAGCTGTGGTGTAGGTTGCAGATGTAGCTCTGATTGGACCCCTAGCCTGGGAAACCTCCACATACCATGGGTGCCGCCCTAAAAAAAAAAAGAAAAAAAAAAGAAATCTATGTCCCCATATTTAATCACAGAAAATACAGAATAACTAAAGCTACAGAATGATAAGCATCTGTATAAAAATGTTATCTATCAATAGAAACTAAAGCCCAGAAGAAACAGTGAAAAAGATTGACAGGGGTTGCTTTTGGAGAGAAGCTGAGTGTGGAAAGATAGGGTGGGGTTTCTCTTTTCCTTTGAGTGACTATTTAACTGTCTGACTTTGTGAAAATGTATTGCTGAAATAAAATAAAAATTAAGTTGAAATTAAATTTTAAAATTCAAATTAATTCTGCCTCAAAAAAAAAAAGAAGACAAGGAAGAAAAGAAAGGCCACAAGAAATGGAAACTGAGCACTGAGAGAAGAAAGGAAAACAGGAAAGGTCCACACTTGGATCTGAACCCATGAGGGAAGCCTACCCAGCCCTGCCATGGAAAGGTAGCTCCCTTCTGGGGTGAGGGGAGTCCCTTTCTGGGGCCAGGGGTAATTTGGGATGTCAGAGTTTTTTAGTTGCAAGTAACAGAAAACCCAACTCCAAGGGGCTTAAACAATCACTGTATCACATAACTGAACCACAGAAAAAGGAAGCTGGACTTCAGGCCCTATTCACCCAGCACTTCTGGAGCCTTCCTCTCCAGGCACTGGCTTGGTCCCATGTGGCTCAGTCATCTCATGGAAACAAACTGGCTGCAAGCAGTCTGAGTTTATATGCTTCCTTACATGTATCCAGGAGAAGAAACAGACTTGTATATCCTGCCCAAGTCATCTAAAAAAGTCACTGGGCTTCCTTTTAATCAGACCTACTTAGATTACACACCAATTCCTCATAAACCAAGGAAGATGGGATTACTTTGACTGAGGGAGGATGATCAGAGTCTACACCTACAGCAGGAGTTGGGGGGAGGAGATCAAAGTGGTGGAGTAGGGGGATGCAGAATTCACTTCCCCCTACAAACATATCAGAAACACATCTACATATGGAACAATTCTCACTGAAAACTAACTAGACACTGGCAGAAAGACTCCTGTAGAACCCGGGCTGTAAGAAAGAACCACACAGAATCAGGTAGAAAGGGAAGAGAAGCTATTGGGTCAGGACCTGCGGCCCTGGGAAGGGACTCAGAAGAGAAAGGAGGTTATATGGGAGGAGACCATATAACCATAACCCTGGGGAGTGAGTGGTTAGGGCCACATACTGGACACCCCTGCCCAGGGGTTGACATCAGGAAAAAGAGTCCCCTTGACTAGTTGGAGGGCTGGTGAGACTAAGAGGACTGTGGGAGGCCTGGACTCCACTCACGAGGAGCACGTACACAATTGCTTACTCCCAAAACAGGATGGAGAGGGTGGATGGAAATTACATGAATGGCTGGGCAGTTTCCTGAGATCATCTGGGGCATGTACCCCAGTCTTAACCTTAACCAAGCAAGGGCTCCAGCTCTCTTGTTTCATGAAGTAGGTTCACACTGGGGCTCCAGAAAACTACATACAGAATTACCATATGATCCAGCAATCCCACTCCTGGCATATATCTGGACAAAATTTTCATTCAAAAAGATACATGCACCCCTATGTTCACTGCAGCACTATTCACAATAGCCAAGATATGGAAACAACCTAAATGTCCACTGACAGACGAATGGATTAAGAAGACGTGGTATATATACACAATGGAATACTACTCAGTCATAAAAAGGATAATGCTGTTTGCAGCAACATGGATGGAACTCATATTAAATGAAGTCAGCAAGAGAAAGAGAAATACCATGTGATTTCAATTGAAAGTGGAATCTAAAATATGGCACAAATGAACCTATCTACAGAACAGAAAGAGACTCACAGACATGGAGAACAGACTTGTGGTTGACAAGAGGGAGAGGGATGGAGTGGGATGGACTGGGAGTTTGGGCTTAGTAGGTGCGAACTATAACATTTAGGCTGGATAAGCAATGAGGTCCTGCTGTGTAGCATAAGGAACTATATTCAATCACTTGTGATAGAACATAATAGAAGATAATATGAGAAAAAGAATATATATATATATATATATATATATATATATATATATATATATATATATATGGCTGGGCCACTTTGCTGTATAGCATAAATTGACAGAACATTATAAATCACCTATAATAATTTTTTTTTTTAAAGTTAGGAGAGGAGATTGGTGAAGGGGATGGTTTTCTGTAAAGAATTTATTTTTCTTCTTGGAAAGAACCTGAAAATCGAGCCTGTCAGTGGAGAATGGGTGTGGGGAGGGGGTAATCCAGGGGACATGGTGGCCATGGGCCCCTATTCTTCAGAACATTATCAGTGAAAAATTGCTCAGACTTTTGTTGACTTTCTTCCAAATAAGTTTTGCACTTATTTCCACTGGGTTCTTGGGTGCATTACAATCCTGGGACTACATCAGTTCAATTCATTACTTGATTTCTTTTCATTTTCTGGCCCCACTCAAGGCTTGTGGAATTTTCTGGGCCAGAGATTGAACCCATGCCACAGCAGAGACAACGCTGGATCCTTAACCCTCTGGGTCACAAGGGAACTCTTCTTTTTTCATTTCTTACACCACACAGATAGTGAAAATTCTGGCCATCAGTTCCCCAAGAATTAGGATATAAAAATTTAGGATATAAATTTTTACACCTGCACCTGAGGGAGGGATCCAGACAGGCAAAGTCCATTTCTGTTTCCTTCTGTCTGATGTTTCTTACTTGCCCTTATACTGAGAATGGCGATTACAGCGTTGTAGCTTTATTCAAAGGTATTGGAGCTCTTCTCCAAAAAATGTCACTGTCAAGTCCTTCTATACCTGTAAATGCATACTATTTATCACATCAAAAAGAGGACTTCTCTTGAATCCAGGACGGGGTTAATAAACGCATTTGGACAACAGGATACAGCCAAAGTGACATTCTGGGGCTTCCAAGACTGGCACAACAAGGCTTAAGGCTTCTGCCTGCATCTTTCGGACGCTTGTTCTTGAGATGCTCCCTTTTAGAACATGACTGCCACTCTGTGAGAAGACCAAGCTGCCTGGAGAGATAACGTGAAGACATTTTGGTGAACAGTCCCAGCCACGTTCTCAGCCAACTGCCAGCCACATGAGAGGGCCCTCCTGGGCTAAGGTTAACTCCAGCCCCAGCATCCATGTGGACCCCACCCAGAAGACTCCCCAGGTAAGACTTCCCAGCTGAGCCCACTCCACTCATGTGCAGAACTTAGCAGGTAAGACATTAAGGAAAGAAAAGTAAAGGGAATTTCAGCTGAGGGACATGGATAAACCCAGTGCTTTTTGAGAGCCGTAAGCACTCTGATGTGGACTGGTGGACTTAGAGGTATTCAGGGGGCAATGCGAGACCACGGAAACCTTCTGAGAGAAGGAGCGTAATGACTGGAGCCATCCACGTATAAGGAACATCACGCTAGAAAGAGCTCATAAGCTAGAGCTTCACTGTAAATATAGAACCGTGTCCTAAAGCTAAACAGCTTATTCTTGAGATCTTAATTACAAATGATTCATTCTCTCTTCTCTGCTGTAAGATTTAAGTATAAATTCATTTTATTAGGTTTGCCTGCAAGGAAATGACATAAATCTTTCAGCACAGGAGCCATTCACTTCGAAAATCTCTAACTCCTTTCAGCAGCCCTCGGATTGTCTCACACAGGCCACATTTGAGCTTGTGCTTTTTAGTTTCGGCCAAATGGATCCTTTTGATTTAAAGAAAAACAAACAAACCCGCACCTGGATATTCTCATTGAGTATATCTGTAGTCTGACGTGATCATCTGTGTGTTTTTTTTTTTTTAAAGCTTCACTGGTGATCCTGATGACGTATATCTTTGGATCCTCTTTTGAGAACCATACAGATCTCCAGGTACCCTCTTTGGAAGAAGACAAGTCATTTTTTACCAATAGCTCTCTGTTTCAAATTTGAATATACTCCGAAAATAGCTCCTAAGTGTATGAGTTCTGTTTCAAGTGAAAATATGTCTGAAAAAGAAGTACGCTTATAAAGGAAAGAGTGTTTTAACAAGGAATCAAATGAGCTAAAATCCAGCCTCAGCTATGACACTTTCCAGCTCTGTGACCTTGGGACAAGGACTCAGCTCTCTTTGCCTTGGTCTTCTCATCTGTAAAACGGGAATGAGCGTACTTGCCCAATCGTGCACAGTGGTCATGAGGGCAAAATAAAATATGAAAACACACATCAAATCCTTTAAAAATTGGAAAAACCCTACAGAAATGCCAGCTATTCTGTGCTACCGGATATTTGGCTTCAATAGAGTTTTTACTAATCATCTTACATTTCAAATGCCTTTGGGGAGTTTGCCCAGCAGTGAAATCATGCAGCAAATCTTTACTTAGAGCAAATAATTATTTTGTGATGAGTTGGTCTCTGATTTGTCTGTTCTTTGTATTTGAATTTTGCTATTTTGGGTGTTCTGAAAATAGGGCACACTTGTGTTCCTACTTAAAAGATTGCAATGATTATGCTGAGCATAATGCAGCGCTGGACAAAGGGACCTCGGATGTGGGCATGTGCTCATGTGATGAGGGAGAAGCAAGCCTTCTGGATCGCCTCCATGCACCCCCCCAGGGGTTCCTGGAACAAATGACTTTAATTCTCTTTGCACAAGAAGTGATGTCATGGAAGCCTAATTTATTATGACTCAAAGCCACTGTGGGGCTCCTTCACCTCCTCTCAGATGCAGACATCTATAAACAGCTTGCCACTTCCAGAAATCTGGGAATAAAGCCATAATCTCACATGAAAAAGTTCAGACACTCAAAGCTGTGGGCTAGAAATCAAGAGTCATCCAAAGCTGGTTGAATTTAGTCCTGACCATCTGTTCTATAGGGAAGGTGGAAATCTGCAACCTTATACCGGAGGTAACGGGGTTTATTTTCTGTTGGTTTGTTTTTGTTTTGGCTACAAGTCTGCAAGAAAGAGAAAGCCCCAGAGTAGTGAGGACTACGGGTCACATACAAGTCTCAAGGCTAAGGGTTGAGGCTAAGCAGTTGAGCGCGGTGGGGCGGGAGTAGGCTTGCAGGCTCTGAGACCTGAGGCCTGCGTCCGAACGCTGGCTTGGGAGTTCTCAGGCAAGGAAGGCAATCTCTAGAAGCTTTGATTTTCTAATCTGTAAAACTGAAATTATTGAAATGTATTGTATAGCCTTGTGAAGATTATACAAGGTAACTTATGAAAACATAGCTCGCAAAGTACTGGGTACATTACAGGCACTCGGTAAATCTTGCTTATTTTCGTGGGGGAATCTGTAGGTGAGGAAAGAGATTTTCTTTCTTTTCCTTTCTTTCTTTCTTTCTTTCTTTCTTTCTCTCTCTCTCTCTCTTTTTCTTTCTCTCCCTCCTTCCTTCCTTCCTTCCTTCCTTCCTTTAGTTTTAGGGTTCCTGGCAGGGTCTGAAAATTAAACTGACAAACAGAGACGGAGCAAAATAAGAAATCTACTTGGTCTTTGTCCCCAGGTCAAAGGACAAAGCTATAGCTCCTAAAATGCTTGGCATTTCCTGATAGGAGTGTCTCTCTCTTGTTTCTCACAATGCTCTAGGCTTTTCTTAGCCTAGAGCAATCTCCTCCCATCTTTCTCTCTTAAACATCGGGCAGCTGTTCCAGAGTCTCTCTATATCCCACCACTCTGCATTCCTTTTTTTCTTTCCCATTTTTTAAAAAGTTTTATTGAAGTATTGCTGATTTACAATGTTGTGATAATTTCTGCCGTACAGCAAAGTGATTCAATTATACATAAACACACATCCATTCTCTTTCAGAACCTTTTCCCATATAGATCATCACAAACTATTGGGTAGAGTTCCCCGTGTTACACAGCACGTCCCTGTTAACCAATCCCTGTTGACCAATCGTTCCATATACCAGAGCGTGCACATGCCAGTCCCAAACCCCTCCCCCCTCTCCCCCC
>PVHT020004944.1:26939122-27087075 GCA_004024745.2 Catagonus wagneri
GTTACAAATGACATTATTTCATTCTTTTTTATGGCTTTCACCAGTCTACATTCTCAACAGCCCTCACTTCTCCCCAACTTTTTGCTACACTGGGGTGATGCACAATATAGTAATCCTACATATACATTCATTAAGTAATCAGCATTTCTTTAAACATTAAATAATCAACAAACCTCTAAATACTCTGACTACTTATATAACTAATAAATTAAAATGCGTAAGTTTAATAAAGTAAAATTCCCCAAATTTCCCAGTACACTGCAACCCTAAACCAATACTTCCAAGTGTTTAAATTCACAAATACACTAGTCCTGCAAAGTCACTTTGCTGTACAGCAGAAATTGGCACAACATTGTAAATCAATGATACTTTAATTAAAAAAAACCCTCCTCCACTTAAAAATATCAGCCTCCCCAAATGCTTTCACAGTTATTATATACATAAACATTATCATTGAGAAAAATTTCCTGTATGGGATATATATACATATTATCCTTCCCAGCACAACACGTGATGCATGAACAATGCCAACAACTATTTTTTCAATTGCATTTTATATTTACAACTTCCGCCGAAGCTCTGGTATTATATTCTCCATTTTACAGGTGAGGAAATAGAGGCATAAGCAAGTTAAGTAATCTTGGATTCCAAACTACCCCTTGCACAACCTCCTGCAAGCAAAACTGCCCTTCCTGGAAGTCAGAGGGAGCCGTTCTCTGCAATCTGATGGCGAAGGAGAGCATTGCCAGGCCTGCAAGAGGTCCGGTGATGTATAATAAACACTACACAGAAGTAACTCATTGGAATGTGTATTAGTCAGCTCAAGCTGCCACAACAAAATTCCACAGACGACGTGGCTTAAACTACAGACATTTATTTTCTTACAGTTCTGGAGGCTAGAAGTCCAAGATCAAGGTGCCATCAGGGTTGGTTCCTGGTGTCAAAACTACATTCTCAGGAGGCAGTGATCATCAGTGTTTATCTGGGATCAAAGAATTGTATTTCTGGCTACACATAGATTTTAGTAGCGACCCAAATAGTGTCCCACTGAGGAGGGAGAGTGGGGGGAGGGGAGTTTAAAGACAAAAGGAAATGCTTGCATAAGTTGTTTACAAAGAATTTTGATTGGTGTTGGCGGCAGAGAGCTGGCCTTGGCTACACGTGATTTGGTTGCTAAGGCTGTCACTAGGTAGAAGCCCTGTTACTGGAGCAAGCTGCAGGTGTTCTTGCAGAGTTCTTGGAATATTTGCAGCTTGGCCCAGTTCAAGTTCACAGTTTCACTGAGTGAGGTCGTGCCTAAGGTCCACCTACCTTGTCCTCCCAGCTCTATTTTATTTTATTTTTTTAATATTTATTTATTTTGCTTTTTAGGGCTGCACCCTTGGCACCTGGAACTTCCCAGGCTAGGGGTGGAATCAGAGCCAGAGTTGCCGGCCTATACCACAGCCACAGCAACTCAGGATCCAAGCTGTGCCTGTGACCCACACCACAGCCCGTGGTAATGCTGGATCCTTAACCCATCGAGCAAGGCCAGGGATGGAACCCCAGCCCCCATGGATACCAGTCAGGTTCCTTACTGCTGAGCCATGCGAGGGGAACTCCGCAGATCCATTTTAAAACCTCTTGATATAAGCGACTCCATTTCATCTTTCACACTGGTGAGACCTTCTCACTGACTTGTAGTCAGCTTCATAGTGAGTTTTCACTGTGTCCTCAAGTGGCATTTTCTTTGCACAGAGAGAGAGAGGGAGAGGGAGAAGGCGGGAAAGAGGAGGAAGAGGAGAGAGAACCAGCTCTGGTGTCGCTTCCTCATCTTACAAGGACACAAGCTGAATCAGATTAGGGCCCCACCTTTATTATTTTAATTAAAGATCCTATTTCCAAATACAGTCACATTGGAGGTTGGGGCTTCAACATATACATTTTGGGGTGACAGGGTTCAGTCCACAGTAGAATGCAACAATACATCTGAGGCAGAGCCCCTGAAGGCAACATGACCCTCCTCAGCCCAACGATTCTGGCTCCTCTTGATGGCAGGTTCCAGCCTGGGCTGTATGAACTCAGAACTTGGGGTATGCCTCTGCGAAGGAGAAGGGAGGCCTTGGGGAGCTTTGTTCTTTGTATCTTTGGTCTTGTGCGTGACCGTCACTCTGATTGTTGGTTGGTTTGCATGTAAACCGAAGGCAAGAAAATGCCAAGAGGGCCCAGAGCATCATTTTTGCTGAGTCCTCAAAACCAGTCTCTCTCTTGTGATCACCCTTGAAGAGGCAGCGTGGCGCAGTGTAAAGAGCACTGTACCTGGGACCAGAAGTCCTGGGCTCAAATCCCAATGGCTCACCATGGCTCCTAAGTCCCCTTGTGACTGGGGCTCTGGCTCGCCCGCCCCGCCCCCACTCCTCACTTCCGGAGTCCTCCTCTCTTACTTCCTCCTCCAGCAGTGCTGGCCTCCTTGCCTCCCACCACTCAAGGCCAGTGAGCACGCTCCCGCCGCAGGGACTTTTCCGCAGCTGTTTCCTCTGCCCAGAATGCTCTCCACCAGGTGTTCACTCGGACCATTCTCTTATTTTATTTATCACTTTACGTTTAAATGTCCTCCCCCGCCCCAAAAAGCTCTTCTCTGACGACGTTATCTAAAATAGTGCCCCCCCTTACATCAGCTCTGTCCCCATTTATTCCTCCTTATAATATGTATGTATTATATATTAGACACTACTGCATGTATTTATTTGCTTATGGTTTGTCTTTCCCACTATATTGCAAACTTTTTGAGGACAGATTCGTTGGCTCTGTTCATTGCAGGAGCCCAGGCCTCAAACTGTCCCTGAAGCCAAGAAGGCACTTTTGTTGTTGTTGTTTCATCTCCTGGTTTATTAACTGGCTGTAGGTCGTGTAGATGACAGAGGTAGTCTCATTCCTGTGATATTTTAGTTCTAAAAGTATGATTACCATAATCATCTTATGAATATCAACATATTCCTTTCTATAGTATTCTGTGTTTTCAGGGTTTACCGAAGTAAAACATAAGCAGAAGCTCTGATTCTGTATTGATTTCCAGATCAGAAAATGCTTTGTCCCTCCAAGTCACTTTAACATTACCATCAGTACATATATGGTAAAAGCAGGTTGTCTGTTTGTTTGTTTTGGCTGTACTGGCAGAATGTGGAAGTTCTGGGCCAGGGATGGAATTCACAGATACATATTCTGAAGGAATGAATGAATGAATGAATGAGGCACTTACACCTCAGTTTCCTCTTCCCTGACTGGGCTCTTCCTCACTTAGGTCCAGCCCTCAGGGGCCTCTAACCTGTCCTTGGCCTCATCCAGCTCAGGCAGCTCAGGCAGGCCCTGCCCTGCCATCACCCTGCAGCTGTTACAGCCAGGACAGCATTGCCAGCTTCCTGTTTTCAGCAGACAATGGGAGCAGGCTGCTGTGAATATGTAAGGGGTTCTAGAAAGGTCAGCTTCCCTAAAATGCTGGCTTTCTCGTCTAACAGTATGGCGGGTACGGGTGAGGGAGAGCAGAGGGCTCAGGGCCAGCAAACGTCTTTAAGTCTGGAAAGCCAACCTGGGAATGGCAGGCAGAGTAGTTTTGAGAGAGGAGAGGTGGGAAGGGGTTTGCTGAAGACAGAGCACAAAGCAAAACCTTGTGCAGTCCATATCTGGCCAAGATAAAAGTGTTTCTGGGATAAAGGCAGAAAATAGCCAGTGAAGCAAAAGGGCCTGAAAGAGCCTGAATGTGGGGGCAAAAAGCAAGAGACTGGGAGCCTCTTCCCTTTTGTTCTACTAGAGAAGGCCTGCTCACTGCTCTCTCCTGGGCCCTCAAACAGTTCTTGGCATGTCCCAGGGACTCAGTCGATTGACAGTCTATTGGAAGCTGTGCGTAGCGGGCACACGTAGGTGTGTATGTGGTGAGACCTATCAAAGGCGGCACATGGGAAAGACAGGACGGACAGCATCCAAATGAAGAAGCTGCTTAAAAGAGGCATCAGCGATGAGATGGAGAGCAGTCACAGGGTCACACCCTGGTCCTGTAACCGCGAGGCCTTCTGTGAGGGCTTCCCAGAGAGGACCCCCCGCGTCTCATGTCCTTCACCTGCCTTTTTATCTATAGAAAACTTTAGTCAAAGAATCAATTTCACCAGAAGAGGAAGCACATACAGAGAGAAAGGACAACACTTAAGCAAGACAGAATAATGACAGTTTAGCCGTTCAACAAAATCAAGGACCTCAAGTTAGGTTTCCTTCAGAGACTATAGATAATATTGCGAGCTATGTCCTTGAAGCTGTTTGCAGGTGCCGAAACCCCCACCGGGAAGAAGAAGTTAACTGTGTGCTGCCCACAAGCACGGAGATCCCAGATCAGCTGGAACCAGCAGGGTGATGACGCTGCCTCCCAATGACCTCAGCACCCACCAATCAGGAAAAGGTCCATGAGCTGATCACGCCCTGCTCCTCAAACACTATAAGACTCCTCACTACCCCTCCAAGGCGGGCACAGTCCTTGAGGCACCAGCCTGCTGTGTTCCCCTCTTTGCTTGGCAATGAAAGCTACTTGTTCTGTTTCCTCAATTCTGTCTCCACGTTTCTATTTGGCATCGGTGTACAGAGGCAGCCAATATTTCAGCAACAGTCCCCATGGTAATGGCCATGGGAACCTGGGCGAGTTAATTTCTTTATGCCTTATTTTTCTCATCTGGAAAGTGGGTACAGATGCTACTTACTTTATGGACTGCATCTTAACGATATGCAGGAGCCCGTGGAGAGGATCCCGTCTGGGAAGACAGAGGAACCTAGGGGAGAAATGAAGGTTACAAAGAGGTCTGAGAGAGTCTAAAGGATCAAGGAGAGGGAGCTCTGTAACTGGGACCACCAGGAGTGAGGAGCTAGGGTAGGTGAGGAGGGCTGGAAGAGGAATCTGGTGACTAGGTACCTGACACCCTGAGAGAGACCCAGGGATACAGCCCCCGCGCCACACCTGAAGGCTGGCTCTGCTGGCTGGTGTTCCCCTCTGTCTGAGGCAGCCAGGGGAAGCCTCACGCCCTCCTGGGCAGATGCAGGGCAATTCAGGCCCAGGGAAGTCGCACACATCTCAGCAGGAGGCAGAAGTTCATTAACAGGGGGGGCTCATCAGGCTGGGATGCCTGCTGGGGAGGAGATGGAAACAGTAAATGCCTCTCATCATCCAAAGCAGGAAGGAAATGAAACATTTTGGAAGTCACTGAAAGGCAGATTTTATGTTAATTTGAAATAAAATGTTTGGTTAACCAATTGCTCTCTGAGCAACCGACTTCTGTGACTTTTTTTTTTTTTTAAATTGAAAAACAGTTGATTGTCAGTAGTATATTAATTTCAGGTGCACAGCATGGTGATTCAGTATTTTTACAGATTATGTTCCATTAAAAGTTATTACAAGATAATGGTTATACTTCCCTGTGCTGTATAATATATCATTGTTGCTTATCTATCTTATACATACTAGTTTGTAGCTCTTAATTCCACACCCCTAATTTTCCCCTCCCCACTGCCTCTCTCCTTCAGTAACCACTAGTTTGTTTTCTCTATGAATCTGTTTCTGTTTGTATACACATATTCATTTGTATTATTTCTTAGATTCCACATGTAAATGGTATCATACAATGTTTGTCTTTCTCTTATTTCACAAAGTGCAACATTCTCTAGATCTATCCGTGATCCTGCAAATGGCATTATTTCATTTTTTTCATGGCTGAGTAATATTCCGGTGTGTGTGTGTGTGTACACCACACTCTCTTAATCCAGTGCCTGTTGATGGGCACTTGGGTTGCTTCTATGTCTTAGCTGCTGCACTGCTACGAACATTGAGGTGTATGTATCTTCTGGAATTATTGTTTTGGTTTTTTCCAGGTATATATCCAAGAGTGGAACTGCTGGATCATATGGTAGTTCTATTTTTAGTATTTGTCTTTTTCTGACTGACTTATTTCACTAAGCCTCATGTTTTCTAGGTCCATCCACACAGTTGCAAGTGACAGAATTTCATTTTTTTTTAATGATTTCTGGATTTTCTATGTTCAAGATAGATATCAACTTGCCATTCACTGGAAGGGCTGTGAGCTCAGGCTTGTTCTGGCTGGGCGAGGTCTAAGTCATTTCACCGATGACTTGATTTCTCCACAGGTTCTTTGCATGCTGAGTTAAACCTTTCAAAATCCTCATGTCAGACACCTTCTCCAAGGACCAGCTTAGGTCCTATGCATACAGAGCAGAGCGTCCTATGTTACAGGCTGGAGTAGCCAACTAGAAATTGGGATGAACTCTCTTGGGGAGAGAGAATCAATATTGCTCATCGAATGCCTGGATTAAAACTATTTTCATTGACGGTTAGGATGTTATCTACATTTTTCACTCCCATTCTTTCATGAGTGATACGTAATATCATAGTAGTCTGAATATAGAACATATGTGACAATGTAAGACATTAAAGAGATATCCAAAAATGCAAAGCACTGTCATTTTCTAAATGTTTTTTTATTGTTAAAATATAAGTTATTTTCCTAAAAACATGTTTTTAAGTTAGTATGTGATGAACTAATTGATACATAGTTCTGGTTATTCTTTTTATAATTGTAGTAGAGTTGCTTTACAATCTTTCCTTGCTAATTAATATTTTTTCTAATGACAAATATTTTAACGATAAATTTAATTGAAAAGTAAATCTGATTTTTAATGTGGAAATATTGATAGAACCCACATAAACAAAATCTCTTTGCGTTTTCAATAACTTTTAAGACTGAAAGAAGATCTTAAGACCAAAATGATTGCAAACTGAGTGAGGTCATGTATTTACCCTTTCCGTGCCCTCTCTTTAGTCTTTGGAACAGACCTGTAAGATAAAGCCTTTAATCTCTAGCTTACAGAAGACACAAAAGACATTCAGAGAAAACCAATAGCTCTAACACAGGGCAGATCTGTGATTGGACATGCCTGCTTTCTCTGTTCTATCCACTTTTCTACAGTATCTCCTGACATTCACTGTGGCAAAAGCAAGTTTTATGGAAGAGAAAGAAAGCCACAACAATTTGTGATTTTGCAAGAAGCAAACTCCACTCTCCAAAGATTTCTGAAAAATATGCTCTGGATTACTTTGTCTCAAGAGAAAGAAACAAATTTAGTCCAAAATGACCTTTCTGCATTCCTAGCTTAGCCCTAGGCCCTTGCTGGGTCTGCGCGCTGGGCAGGGGCCTATGGTAAGACATGGGCCCACCACGTCTGCACAGCGCCCTCTGCTGGCCCTCCTCCTCTCCAGCACAGCTTGGTGGGGTCTGGTGGTGGTAGACTAGGCTCGCCTTCCAGGGTAGAGCCCACAGGGACCACTGATATCTTACAAGGGTTGGAAATTCCTCCAGTGGCAATCAGTCTTTCATATGAATATGAGAGGCTGGCTTCACCAGCGAAAACTCTCTTGGGACCACTCCTAGTTGCAGGTCCATTTTTTTTCTGCCTGTTTTCCACATTCAGAGCTCAGAACACAAAGAACTACCTTCTCCACTCTTATGGCTTGAGGAGGAAGCCTGGCATGTTACTTAACCTTTCTGAGCCCCACTCTTCTCATTTTAAAGATGGAAATGTTAATATTTCCCTTGAGAGTTACTGTGAGCCTGAAGTGGGACAATGGAGAAGTACTTGCTTTGCACAGGGCTGAATAGTGCTGGTTTCTGGTTCCTACTTCTGCTCTGGGCTGACACTGAAGGTGACCCTGAGCTGCTGGAAATGTCACCACACCCTGGTCTCTTCCGGTCTTCAGTCATGGATTTGGCTCCCACCAGTGGCAGGAGTTTGTGCAGCTCCCAGGATATAAAGTCAAAATAAGGTAGGTTTAGTGTAGAGGTTCCCAATGTTTTCCCAAATAGTACCCAGATTATTCTTTCTTTAAAAGACTTTTTTAAAGAAAAATTTATTTTTGGAGTTCCCACTGTGGCTTAGCCTGACCAGTGCCCATGAGGATGCAGGTTCAATCCCTAGTCCTGCTCAGTGGGTTAAGGGTCCGGTGTTACAGTGAGCTGAGATGTAGGTTGCAGACAACAGTCAGATCTGGCATTTCTGTGGCTGTGGCATAGGCTGGCAGCTGTGGCTCCAATTCAGCCCCTAGCCTGGGAACCTCCATATGGTGTGGGTGCAGTTCTAAAAGGAAACAAACATTATTTCTTAAAGCTGTTTTAGCAATACTGAACAGAAAGTACAGCAATAGCCCACATACTCCCTTTCCCTAGATATCCACAGCCTCCCCTGCCATCAACATTTCCCACCAGATGGAGCACTGTTACAATGGAGGAGCCTATACCCACACATTGTTATCATCCCAAGTCCGTGGTTTAACTGACGGCTCACTCTTGGTGCTGTACGTTGTATGGATTTTGACAAGCATATGTAAGCTAAATGCGTGGGAGCTAAACTGGAAGCAGGGCTCACAGTGAGAGAAAGAGACTGAAGCTATTCTGCTGATGGAGAAGGTGACTGTTTGCCAGCAATGCAGGTGGCTTCTCGAAGCTGGAAAGGCAAGGAAATGGATTCTCCCGTAGAGTCTCCAAAAGGAACCCAGCCCTGCAGACACCTTGATTTTAGCCAATGAGAACCCTATTGGAATTCTGACCTATGGACCCCAAAGAGCACAAAAATGCTCCTTGTTTGAAGCCACTGGGTTCATGGTAATTTACTGCAGCAGCACGAGGAGAAGCAGCAGTAGTCATTAATACCGGGAGAAGGCTACCCCTCTGGGCATCAGAGCACTGCCAGGTAGTAGAAGGTGAGAACCAACCCTGTGTTGAGAAGCAGGAGACCTGCTGGCAGGACCTAGAGGGCTCACTTCATTATCATCAACACCATTCGTTTCAAAACTTGTTTCCTTTTTTCTTTTCTTGCATTTCAGCAATCCTCAAAATAAGGCACCCATAGTACTGGAATGTTTATTTTCCTTGTGGAAGGAGTTCTTTATCACATTAGCCTGTTGAAGTGATTATTCTTATTCATCAAATTGAATTGAATTAATTTTCATTTTTCGAGGGCTTGATAGCTGGTATCTATATCCACTTGGCCAATCACCTCATAAAACAATCGGTGTTTTTATACTTCTTTGCATCCTAAAGGGCTATATATACTTCTCCAGAGTGAAACTGCTTGCCACGCCAGGCCAGGCTGGCAAATTCTCTGGAGGGAAGAGAATCTGCTAGCCCCAGAACTTGAGGCAAACAGATTAACACTAAGAGTGTTGGTTTAGCCGATGGAAGACAGGCAGTGCTATTCCTTTAGACTCAACGAGGATCCTGAAGGTGAGTGGAGCTGGGCTGCTGGATCCCAGAACAGACAGTAGCCCCAGGATCTGCCCGCAGACAGTTTCAAAGGTACTTCCTACTCTGCACAGCCTGTGTCTGAACCTCTTTGTCTGGAAAACTTTCTTTTTGAAAAAAATTTTTTTGATTTTTACTATATTTATAGTCATACAACCATCATCACAACCTAATTTTAGAGAAGCTTTTGAATGGCTTTTTCAGATTTGGTTTCCCGTGACCTCAGAGGAGGCCCACATCCGTGCATGCTTTCATACCCATCCTAGCCGTTTCAGATCACCTGTTCAGGGACACCCTACCTTCTGAGCTGATTATGTCCTCAGGGCTCCACCTGGGTGTCTGGTGGCTCAGTTTGCAATGTCATTTTATTTTTGTGAGTCAACATGTATGGTAGCACTTATTCCCAGATTGGCCCGAGGGTAGTGCTAGAAACTGCTTCAAAAAAAAAAGGACAAGCCTATCGCTGGATTTATGTGATGCATAATCAGACTGATATCATCATAGAACATATTATCACACGTCTCTAAGATTTATGTGTCTATCTGCATATATGCACACTAATAGAGACAGAGCATTAAGGTGAAATTTCTTTACAGCTCCAGCAAGACTGGCCATCAACATTCTTTTCTTTCTTTTTTCTTAAAAATTTTATCATAGTTGATTTACAATGTTCTGTCCATTTCTGTGGCACAGCATGTCATCAACATTCTATGACCTGTAACTGGTGCTCTGATCAATAATGTTACAACCAGAGTTCCCTGGTGACTGGGTTAAGGATCCAGCATTGCTGCTGCTGTGGCTTGGGCCACTGCTGTGGCACAGGTTCGATCCCTGGCCCAGGAACATCTGCATGCCACAGTGCGACCAAAAAAAAAAAAAAAAAAAGTTACAACCATAAACTAAATATAAGTGTATTCATCCTGGATGGTCAAATATCCACCTCAGCTGTGTATTGACATGGATGTGCCCATGTTACAAAGCACTTTCACATACATTACTTCACTTGATCCTCACAGCAGTTTGGCCTCCTCCCCACACCCCCAAATATGACTCTTTTATTAACAGCCAATATCTGAATATCTGAACAAAGTATTCAGGATATGCTGTTAGAGCAGCAGCTCTTAGTAGAGTTCACAGCAGTCTGGTCTTGAAGTGAGGAATCCAAGGCTAAGAAGGTAAGTGATCTGCTCAAGGTTACAGAGCTCCCGGACGGCAGGGCTGAGGTTGGCTAATCACATGCGCACTATCTTCTGTGTGATTACACTTTTTGGGAACTCAAAAACATTGAGAAGTTGTGATGGTCATAAAGGGAATGATTATCATTGATTCTATGTGAACTGTGTACCAGGCTCCATTCGGGGCACTTCCATGCTGTTCCCAGGTAATCTTTCTGCTCACCCTTAGAGCTAAGTGGCATAATTCTCATCGTGTAGATAAGGAATCTGAGGCTCAGACAGATGAACCAACAAGCCCGTGGCCATGCAGCTCACATCTGGTAGAGCCAGGTCTGAACTGGGTTCTGACTCCAAAGCCCATCTTCTTCCCCTTTGGCTATTTTCACTTCAACGCAAATTTAAACCAATGTTTCTACCTTTTGCATTGTTATTTGCATTTTGCACAGCTCCAGATAAGGAATGAAAGGACCCTTTCCCTGGGTTTTGTTTTTGTTTTAATTCCAAGCCTTTGGAAACAGGTGAAAGGGAGAGGCTAGTGGTCAGTGTGCAGGCCCTTTGGTGTTTCTGAAATTCACACCTGAGAGCTGGTCAGCCTGAGCCTGCTGGTGGCACAAATTCAAGTCTCTGGGAGGCTCTTCCGTACACCACCTCTGCAGCAGAACAGAGAGATCATGGGGCCCAGAGGCAGAACCCTTGAGTCTCGTGGCGCTGCTCTTTTAGAAGCTATGTGGCCTACACAATTTCCCTTTTTTTTTTTTTTTTTTGCAAGACTCTGCTTCCTCTTTTTTTTTGGAAAACTGGGATTAAATTAGAAAATGTGTGTGGGGGTTGCAAGGCAAAACAGGGAAGCTATTCTGTGCTTTCTTCCAGGGAGTCAAGGCTCCCTTGTCCCTTCTCTGAGTGACTGCTCTGCAGGATACCTCAGTGACCGCCAGGGCGAGGGCACAATCAGAGACTTTCTCACGCTGCCTTCCTAAGGGCTTGTGCTGCAGCTGATACATGTGTAACATCCTGCAGGAGTTTCCAAACCTCTTTACCAAGAAGGCTACCTCCCAGGAAAAGGCTATTGTTTGCTCATGGGAGGAACAGCTCCTGTTCTGCAGGCCCTGATGGGGTGGAGAAGGAAGCCTGCACAGATGCAAATTTTCTGGGAAGGAGTTGCAAGCGGCTGCACAGTCCTAGCTCCCGAGGTGGGTGGAGCCCAGCTTCAGAGCTTCCCAGCTGTGACCACCCCCCGCCCCCATCAGCTTCAGCTCTCTAAGCATCAGTGTCCTTCTTCGTATACTGAAGTTAATTTCCACCTTTCAGAACAGCTGTGAGGACTGCAGATAATGAACCGCCTAACACAGCACCTGGTATAGAGTAGCTGTTTGGTCAATGTCAGCTTCCTCTTCCACTTCACTTGCTCATGCCCGCATCTGTAACAGGCACAGGGGCAAGAGTGCATGGGATGAAGAAGGGTTCTGTCCACTCTGAAGAGTCGTTTGGGCCCACCCTGTTCAGACAGTCTGTCCCGGATGTGTTCTTCAGCTCCAAAATTTATGAAGATAACGAAGGATTTAGTAAAGACGAATGAACCTTCAAGTCCAGTATTCAGAGGCTGCCGTGTGGTGACCCCTACTGGATTCTAGCATCAAACTCCTGTTTGTCCTCACTTAGGGCCTGGGGGATGCCCCCTCGTGGCAGAAGCACATCCCGGGACCTTCTTGTACCTTGTTTTCTCTCATTGCCTCTGCTGAAACGTCCATTTCCTGCTTCTGAGCTGGTAATGCTGACTTCTTAGCCTTTGCTTACCACAACTGCTGAAAAGGTCATTTTAAAGTCCTGCATCTTCACTGAATTGATGTTTGTAAAAGCCTTGGCTTCCCTTGCCAGTGCTCTGCGAATGCTGGATGTGGCTTCTCAGTCTGGAAGGATACGGACACTATCTGGCTGAAGCATGACACTTCCTGAGAGACAGTGTTTAATTTCCGGAAAGCAGCAGCTCATTGATTCGAGTGTTAATCACTCCATATTCAGTTTTCTGTGGCTTCATCACAGTCTGTATGACTTTGGACTCAAGATTAAGAAAGGATGAAATGTGATACAACAATATGCTCTTTATAATGTCTATCATCAAGACACACAAGTGAGCCAGAGCTGTGTCCTGAGCTCTGGCTACGTGCAAAAGGACTGTGCTAGTAAGTTGGTGTGTGTGTGTGTGTGTGTGTGTGTGTGTGTGTGTGTGTGAGTGTGGTGTGGCCTTTGCCCTCAGGGACCCTGTAATAAAGACACAGATGCAGACATAGTGTGCTAAATGAATGGAGGAAGTAAACCTGGTCAGTGTTTGCAGGCTCAGGGGGAGTATCTGCAAACTAATAATTAAGTGAGGGATATTCAAGGATCCACAGGAATTGAAGAAACAGAAGGTCAATATGAGAAGCATTTTAGGCAGAAAAAACAAAGGCATCAAAGTGGGAACTTGCCCAGGGTGATTAGGGCATTAAGAGTGTACCAGCCTACTTGGTCCATTTCTTTTAGAATAGTGAGAATCATTTGTAAAGATAAATTTGGAATCAATAAAAGAGGGTGAGTTCTAAGCTAAGGAGCTTGGACTTTTATTTATATTATTATTATTATTATTATTATTATTATTACAGTGAAATCACTGAGAGTTTTTGAGCAGACAAATGTCATAGTGAAAGTCGTGTTTTAGGAAGCATATTGGCGGTGGTGTTTGGAGGAGGTTGTCATTAAGGAGAAAAAGAAAAGACCCGAGGTGGAGGAGTAGTTTGAGGACTATTACAAAGGGCTGACATGAATTTATAAGAACCCAAACTAGGATGATCCCAGAGCAAAAGAAAAATAAGGGATAAATAAATACACGTTGGAGAGCAAGCAGATAGTAGGCTTAAGGAGATAATAGGAGAAGGAATGGCATCACAGGATGAAGGTGGAAAATCTGGAGCTTTTTTGTATTTGTTGGCTTAAACAAGTTAAATTTGAGGTCTGATGAGACAACCTCAAGTGAGAGATGAAAATGTCCAGCAAGTTACCAGAGATTCGAGAGACAGATTAAGAATGAATTCTGGGCTGCAAACATAATTTGGGTGGCATTCCACGGAGGAGACAGCTGAAGCTGAGTACTACAGTATGTAATAGTTCTTAAAATTGGGTAGCATGATTTCTTCAACTTTATCCCTTTTCAAAATTGTTTTAGCTATTCCAATTCTTTTGTCTTTCCATATACATTTTAAAATAAAACTTGCCTATATCTACAAAAAAAAATCTTGCTGGGATTTTGATAGGAATTGCACTAAATCTATAAATCAGTTTTGGGAGAACTGACATCTTTATTATACTGTCTTCCAATCCATGAACATGGTATGTCTCTCCATTTATTCAGATCTTTCTTGATTTCTTTTCAGAATTTTGTAACTTTTCAGCACACAAGTCCTATACGTGTTTTAATTTTATTGGAAAAATCCAATAAAGTAATTTTATTTTATTTAAAAAAACGTTTTATTTTGAGATGATTGTAGTTCATATGCAGTTGCAAGAAATACAATAAAGTAATTTTAAAATCACTGATATAGATGGTAAATACAGAAACAGAGGGTTTTGAAATGGAACAAGGTATCGAAAGCAAATGTTATGTATTTATCTTTTCTTTCCAAGGTAGCAAGAAAGAATGGGAAGAAGTAAGAGCTGCCAAGGGTGAGGCCCAACAGCAAAGGGGTCAAGATAGCCAGAGATTCCACAGGTGAAGGGAGCCCAGAGTAGGACAAAGCGTCCTGGACAGAGATGGGTAGAGAAGAGGCACCCCGATGGCCTCCACTTACTTTGTAGTGCTGTCAAGGAATACCCAGGGCCACCACCAGTTCAGGGTGGGACCTGGAGGCCTCTGATCTCACAAGTAGGAGGCACATGAGCCATTTTACTGAGGAGGCCCTACAGGAAATTCCCAGTTTCCCATCCCACTATGGAAAGAGAATTTATACGAATTTGAAATCACTCAATGACTAGGGGACTCAAGCCTAGAAACTACACTTACAGCAACCTGCTGAGATGTCACTCCCGCTGTGCTAGTGTATTCTTCTTAAGAGCTCAATATTCCTCCTTATTGCCAACGGTCATGACGGTAAACTTACTCATCACATTTCCCATCTGCAGAGTCACTAGGACATGGCTTCCAGTTAAGCCTAAGGTGGTTCCTTTCACAGGGCAGGGGAGCTAACACCAGGAAAGGTCTTTTTACCTCTTACACCCTTGCAAAAAGAAAAGTAAAACCGAGCTCAAGGACTGAGAGTTTTTCCCTTAGAGTTTCATCTCCTCTATGATAAAACAGAGAGAACTAGAATATGAGAATTCAGAAAAACAAAGATGAAAATGTACTATCCTTTAATAAAATGACAAATCCAATTATATTATACCTGAAAGAAATAGAATTTTGTTTTTAAAGGCAAATATGATCTTTTTCCAGCAGGATATAATTTTTGGCTCTTTTGTCACAAATAAATCAGTCAAAAGCAAATAGCATTTTATTACTGCACAGAGCACCCACAATTCCTGGGTGTTCAGTGTCATGCCAGGCTTTTGTTCCAGCTTATGGAATATACTGCAAACACTGAGGTAGATATCTACCCAAACTCGACATAGAAACCCACAAATGAAAGGAGCAGATTCCAAGACCAAAAAAGCATTCAAGAGCACACAATAGAATACTGGTCTCCAAAAGCATAAGTCACAAATTTTAACACAAAGTTATCTAATATAAATTAGCTACACCTACTACTCAACATTACTTGAGAGGGTTTGGAACCAATAATGGAAGAGGAAATGGGCATAGTGAGAACAGTCCACAGCTGGGCATTGGAAAGAGGGAAAGAGCTAGAACATGGTTAAGATAGGAGGAGTGAGCTAGAAGCAGGTGTGAGCAGGGTCTTTTCCACTATCATAAGGGCTTTCTTGAGACGGGGAGAGTCACTGTGAAGGAATGCTACTCCTGAAAGGACATTGTGAACCCCTTGGCTACTCGTTTCTATAGGCAAATGTTGTCTAAATAAGACATGGCGGGGGAGTTCCTGTCACGGCTCAGTGGAAACGAATCTGACTAGTATCCATGAGGACGCAGGTTCAATCTCTGGCCTCGCTCAGTGGGTTAAAGATCTGGTGTTGCCGTGAGCTGTGGTGTAGGTTACAGATGCGGCTGGAATCTGGCATTGTTATGGCTGTGGCATAGGCCAGCAGCTACAGCTCTGATTCAACCCCTAGCCTGGGAACTTCCATATGTCGCGGGTCCTAAAAAGACAAAAAAAAAAAAAAAAGACATGGGGGGATTAAACAATGATTTGATCAGGGCTGGAGGGACCACAGGAAGTAGTCAGAAGAGGGTGCAATAGCCAATCAGAAGACAGCAAAGGCTCAGTAGTGCTTACTCTGGGCTAGGCATTGTTTTCAGTGCTGTGTACTTGTGGTTGGTCTGTCCTCAGGACAAACCCAGGAACTAAGTGCCCTTATGATGCCAGTTTGGAGATGAAGAAAGTAAGACACAAAGAGGTTAATTGTCCAAAATTACTCAAGAGGCAGAATGTAAGTCTATGTTCTTAACATAGTCTATGTTCTTACGAAAGTGGTTGACGCTAAATATGAGTCAGAAATAGAAAAACTAGTGCCCAGTCCTCCTTATTCCATAGCAAGGTGCCATAGCAAGTTCCCCTGTTTGGAATTTACAGTATGGCCCTGTCACTGACATTAATTCTGGAAGATTCCCTTTGCTGCTACAAAGACTTAAAGGAATGCAAATCACAGAAGGGGGAAATTCTCCATGAGGAGAAAAAGGGCCTAGAAGGGGAGATTTGGTTAAAGACATGTAAATGGAGAAGAAACATGGAGCTGGGATTCAGCAGGCAATAGAACAATCATTTCAACCTGAATTAAGGGTTAAGTCTGAAAAACCCAACAAGAAGGTCCGAAGTGTCACCTAAGGTCCAGGTGAAGTGATCCAACTAGGCAGGTAGTAAACAGAAGAGACAAGTTGACCAGGCAACAGCCCAATCATTTCATGAAGCCAAATCTGGTTGACCACACATATTGTATACCTGTAAATTATGTTCTTCACGGTTTACTCATAATTTGGTAAAATGGCTTTGCCCAATAAGCACCCGACTAACAGAGTTGTGCTGAAGACCACTGGGGGGTGGGGGGGAGGCAGTAACAGGGAGAAATAGCAGCAAAGGTGCCTTCAGAGAAGAGCCTGTGGTTCCTGCTCACCATCCATGGAAGGTACTAGAAGCGCACAACCACAAGCCCTCTCTTCTTTCCATTCACTGCAGTTATGTTTAATAGGAAAACAAGGTTCATCCTCCCAAACTTTGGCTTTGAGATTGCACCAGGGTGTAACATGGGGTGCTATGCTGTCTTGACTACACAACATAGGCCTGTCCACCAGGTCCACTGTGGCTGAAACCGGACCTTTATAACAGAGCATCCTTATCAGGCTTCTCAGAGCTTCTGGTGAGGCCCGGGACAGCATTCCCACATCCATTTCAGGCCACAAGGGGGAAGAAAAGACCTTCCTCTTACCTCTCTCTCAGAGCTTTTCCTTTGCAAAGCAGTGTTCTTTCCAGAATGAGGTTTGCCAGCATCCTGCCAAACACAGAAAACAAAAGTCAGCACCCTCACAAGCCAACTCCTTGGTTCTTCCCTGAAACTCTCCAATTACGTGAGTGTTTTCCTAGCAGGCACCTGAGATCTCTAGTCATTTGTTTTTGCTACTTATTCTGCCTAAAATATCCTTCTCTAATTCCCTCCTTCCTTGGGCTTGCCTAATTCCCATTCATCCAAAAGGAATTACTTTGGTCACCTACTCCAAGAAGTCTATCCTGACTGCCCCCATGCTACACCAGAAACTACTCATATACATGGCCCCTCAGCACCCTGTGCTCACCTCACTATAGCATTTACCAAGCTATATTGCATTTTCTTTTTTTTCCCTCCCATCAGACTATAAGCTCCACGAGAGAACTGTCTGTGTATGGATCATAGCTGGCAACGAGTACTCAAGAGAGTACACATTTTGGGCCTTGATAAATATTTATAAGGTGAGCTGGTGCTGGCAGCCAGCAGATGCAGAGAAGTGAAGGCAGCATTCAGGTTAAGAACAAGGTCAAGAATGGTCAAGAACGCAGCTACTCGGTCAGAATTCTAGTCTTGCCACTTACTAAGTGGTATTAGACCTCCCTAAACCTTAATTCTCTCCTTTATAAAATAGCAGCCACAACAATGACAGTAAATAATGGTTATTAGCTTCGTTTTTATTACCCTACTTCAGGACTGAAATAAGGATTAAGTGAGATGTTCTTAATGCTCACAAGGGAACTCTGTACATTCTAAAGGCTTCACAAACACTAGCAAGTAACCCTTCCCTCCCCAATGCCAGCCTAGGCCTTCCTCTGCTAGGGCAGGTTTCAAAGAGAAAAATCATTAGTTTGTTTAGAAAAAATCCTGAAATTCATATTTGAAGAAAACAAAATTGGACTGCTTTTCAAAGACAGCCTCCAATCGGCCAGAAGCCGATTAGTCATCTTTTTCCAGGATGAGTAAATATCTCTTGCACTGTCATCCGGAATGACTCACAGCAGTAGCGGGTCTCATTTCCTAGGGTGCCTGTGAAGTGCTTCTCAAGAGCCTTTTTTTTTTTTTTTAACTCACAAAACTCGCCATTAGGTGGCAGCCTAGCCGGAGACCCTCAGAGAGAAGTGTGGCCTGACCCTTAGGGGGTTTGCACAGGCTGCAGTGCTGGAAGTGAATCTCTGACTCATCCAGGGAGTGTTAGCCCAGAAAATGACAAGGGCTTATTTCAACAGGGTGTAAAATATAACGTCTCTGGGCCCCAAAGTGGTACAGTAGACATGGGAAGCCTGAGTATAATCTCCCCAGAAATGAAAAATTCAGGCAGTTGATAAATGAAGACACAAGAGCTTATAAACAATTTTAGACACATGTTATAAACTTGATCCCATGATAATGAAGTGATACTGCAAGCAGCCTCATCTAGTGTGTGTCTCCTCTGCTTAAAAGCCTACAATGACCCCTTCAGCCATTTCTCAACCAGTGGTGGGGGTGGAGGCAGGCGTCAGCATCTCCAATATGTCTACTCTTTTCATAATACAAATGCAGGAAACAAAGCTTGATGGGATCTATTTAGTGGCTACAGGCAGAAGAAAAAGTGAATAAGCATTGAAATGACACTGAATTTTTAAACAGATATCAGAAACATGGACACATATTAACCGTAATGATAACAAACATGTATTAAGTATTTAATATACACAGTGCTATCTGCCTTATATGCTTTATTTTGTTTAGTCCTTACAACTACCCCAATTATTATTATTATTATATTATTATTATTATTATTATTATTATTATTTGTCTGTTTACGGCCATACCTGCGGCATATGGAAGTTCCCAGGCTAGGGGTTGAATAGGAGCTGCAGCTGCCAGCCTACACCACAGCCACAGCAATGCCAGATCCAAGCCACGTCTGTGACCTACACCACAGCTCACAGCAACGCTGGATCCTGAGCCCACTGAGTGAGGCCAGGGATTAAACCCACACCTTCATGGATACTAGTCAGGTTCATTACCACTGAGCCATGGCAGGAACTCCACAATCACCCAATTCTTAATATTCCCACTTGACAAACAAGACGATGAAGGCTCAGAGAGGTTACATAATTTGTCTCCAGGTACACAGCTAGAATCCTGCTTGTGTGCTGTGGAGTCAGAATGCTAAGATTTGAAAGCTCTGGATTCTAGCTGTGTGCCTGGAGACAAATTATATAACCTGATTTCACAGCACACAAGCAGTCTGAAGTGGCTGGCAGGACTTTTGAATGTTCTGGAAGGTCCTTTCCTGTCTCCACTCCTCCAGGTACACCCAGACTTCTTGGTGAACAAAACTACCTAGCAGGACATCCCAGGAGCGGAGGTGTCCCCTGAGGTTACAAAGAAGGGGGAGAGACTAAAGGATAAACAGTCCCATCTGACAGATATTGGCTGCTGGCCCTCCACGGCTGGGTAAAAACCAAGGCATTCACTGTTTTGAGATGGAAACCTCCACCTTTAGAAATCTCCAGCCTAAACAGGCTGCAGCTCCTGTTGTTAAAATGCAGTACTGCTTGCCTTGAAGGCTTTAGGAATCCCTCTTGTTCATCTTTCTTCTTTCGAGGGCGGCAGGGTTGCAGCTCACCTTGCTCTTTCACACGCCCAGGCTTTGCACACGCCCTTCTGGCCACTTGTCTTCAGCTCAGACATTGCTTCATCTGCAGAAGCCCAGCAGCCATCATCAGTGTTCCATGTGCTCTCTTCTCTGCTCCCAGGGGGGTGTCACAGCTGGCACTGGAGCATTTATGGCGTTTTGCCCGTGTCTGCCTCCCAAACTGGACAATATGCTCCCTGAGGGACCAACCGGCTCTTGTTCACCCCTGGCTGCTCGGTCCAGCCTGGTGTCTGGCACAAAAGAGACACTCACCTTTCCCAATGTTTACCGAATGAATGCCATTTTAAATATCCTGTTTCTTTTCAGGATGAAGACTGGAACACCTTAAGCCACAAAACTGGTCCATATTTAAGAGCAGGAGTGGGCTCTGTGTAATCCAGTTCTTGGCTCCCAGTCTCAGCTATGTTCCAAGACAGGACACAGGTCTGGGAAGCGCTGGGAATGTCTGAGGCTGTTAAAGGGACTCTGGAACGTCCCCCAGGGGGCTTCTTCAGCCCCTGTGGTTGCCTGACTGGAGATCCTGTTTGCAGCAAGGAGTCGGGGGCACTCCCTCTGACCCCGTCTTAATGCTCCCTCTGGTTCTCAGCGAGAGCTGGGGAGTGTTCCTGGGAGAAACCCAGCTGTCAGCAGGTTTGTTTTCTTTACAATTAACTTTAGGCTGTTTGTCTTCCTTTAGCCAACTGTCCTAAATCCCTTGCAGATATAGACATGCACTTTTTTTAAACTATAGAGATGCAGCGTCAATGCAGTGCTCACAGTGTCAATTTAGTGCTCTCTGTGGGCACAAAAGCACTGCAGTGAGCTTGCTGTCTTGCAAGAAATACCTTCTGAAACCAGCCTCTTCTGAGAACTCCATCTCCAGAGTTCAGAGCAAGTTTCCAGCATGCCTCCTATTAGGGCAGAATAAAATTCATATTTCCCAGTCCTGTCCTGCCAAAGATCTCAAAAATATACTGTAAATATTTTACACTAACGGCAAAGAAGAGAAACTAATATAACAAACATCGGTCCTCTACCACTCAGCTTTGTCCCATGTTACCATTTTGCTATATTGTTCCCAAATTATTTTTCTTAAGAAGAAAATAACAGATACGATTGAAGATTCCTAGGGAGGAGGGGCTCCACAATCTCATTCCTCTCTATCTCTACTATTTTGAATTTTAATGTTTATCATTTGCAGTATTTTTAAACATTGACTACATATGTATGAATCCATTAACAAGATTTAGTACTGTTCTGAGCTATTTTAGCAGTATAAAAATGACATACTACTGCACCGATCCTTTTGTAAATTGCTTTCTTCACCCAATAATGTTACTTTTGAGATTTTAAAAGACTGATACATGTAGGACTAGCTCATTCACTCTGAGTTGTAGGAATAGATGCTTTGTTTTCATTTTCCTGTGGTTTGTGAACACTTAGTTATTCTCTACTTTTTTCTATAAAAACATACCACAATGAACTGTCTTATCTACATCCACTATGCAATTTGAGAAAATGCCTCAAGGATAGAATTGGTGGGCTATAGAATTAGGTATCTTTGATTTTACTAGATACTGCCAGATTGTTCTCTAAAGTTGTCCTGTCAATTTAGACAGCCAGTAACAGTGACATTTCCATTTTCTATATGTCCAAGCCTCCTCTATATGGGAAAAATTTACAGAAAAGTTGCCAAAATGATAACAATGAACACATGTACACTCTGTTTCAACAGTTATTAACATTTTGCTATATCTGCTTTCCCTTTCTCTTCAAAATCTCTTGGCATCTTATTTTCCACATGTATACATATATTGAAATTTATGTAAATATACACACATACATAATAAATATGAATAAAAATTAAAAATATATACGTATATATCCTAGAACATGGACATTCTCCTACATAACATAATGCTAATGCAATCATTACACTCAGGAAATTAAATGTTGATAAAATTTTATTACCTATCATATACCAGATTTAAATTTCCCCACTGAGGTAATAGTCCTCTTTATAATTTTTCCACCAGTTCAGAATCTAATCAGGAATTAAATATTATACTTAATTGTCCTGTATATTTAGTCTCCTTTAATTCCCTGAAGCCTAGAAAAATACCTTAGCTTTAAAAAAAAAATTCCATGACATTGACATTTTTTCTCCTTGCCAACTCTTGATAATGTCAGACTTTTTAATCTTTGCCAAATTGATGAGGATCAAATATCCCATCACGACTTTAATTTGATTTTCCTAGTGCAGTTGAGAAATTGTTATATGCATATTGGCAATTCAAATATCAAAAAGATTTTCTATTTAGCATCTTCTACCTGTTTTAGTATTATGTAGTCTACCATTTTGATAGATTTACCAAAGTTCTAGGTATATTCTGGAAACTAAATGATTGTCAGTTAAAGGGAATGTTAGCTATGATGCTTGGTTAGATTGTGAACAGAGGTTTTTGATATTTAAATATATCAATCTTTCTCTTCATGATTTGTGATTCTGTGAGGAGTCCTTTTCCATCCCAGTTCATAAAACATTCTCATCAAGATAATTTTAGATCTTTTAGTCATCCGAGATCTACTTTTCTGTTAGTGTATGACAGGGGTCTAATTTCAACTTTTTATATGTAATGTACTAGTGGCCTTTATCAAAGAATCCATCCTTTCTCCACTGATTCTTAATGCCACCTCTGTCATCTATCATGTTTCCATATGCTAGTATTTTGCTCTTCCCACTCAAGAGTGGAATTGATGGGTTGAAGATGGCTTTAACTTTACTACAAATTGCCAAACTGTTCCCTAAAATGGTTGCGTTGATTTATGCCGCCAATAACAATGACAGTGTCCATTTCTTCATGCCCTCACCAACCCTTTTATTTTGGAAAAATTCCCTTGGTTCATTGATCTATCCCTAAGCTCATATCACACTATTGTAGATATATTTTTGTGGTAAGTGTTGTAATCTGGTAAGAGAGGTCTCGTTCACCTACTGGTCCCAAGAAGAGGGTGAAAGACAGGTGAGGCAGAGCCAGACTTCTTCAGCTGTGCCTTAACTCACCTCTGCCTCCTACTCACAGACACACACTAGTTCAGTAAATGCTTACTGATGAGAGCTACTGAGATTTTGTATTTGTCATATAGCATTAGAAGAATATTGTGAAGATTTAAATGAGCAAGTTCCTGTGAAATGCTCGGTACAAAGTAAGCAGTCTATAAATGTAAGCTATTATCAGTCTCAGATAATGGCAGTGAATGAGCTGAGTCACTCAAGTTGGAGACCTAAGGCTCATCCGTGATTCTTATATTGTCCCTTCACACAGTTTATCACACCTACAGATTTTCCTTCCCTCATATTTCTCACATTGGTTACTTCTCCCCTTCCCTGCTGCCAGCCCCTAGTTCAAGTTCTCATTGCTCCTTATCTGGATTACTGGGCTCCCAGCAACCTCTCTTGTCCTTCCAGTTCTTTCACCATGGGACTGCCAGAATAGCTGAGGTTAAATTTGTTCGTGACAGTCCTCAGTGCCTTCAGAATAACACACTTACTAGTTGTGTGACTATGGGTAAGCTATTTAACACCTCACGTCTTTGCTTCCTTAACTGCAAAATGGGGATCAATACTGTACCTCCTATAGCCGTGGCAAACCTATGAGCTCATTCATGTTAGTGCATAGTACGTGATGAGCACTCTGAGAATATTACTTCTAGTTCTTAGTTTCTCATTTTCATTATTTTATGATACCTGTGGTGGTTCTATGATGCTGGTTTTGTCTCCAGCATCCTCATGACTTTGCTTTTTTTTTTAACCGTATCTTAAGTTTCAGCTATGTGGTTTGGGTTGGAATGACCTCATCCCAGCTCTAGAGGTGAGTTCCAATTGACTTAAGCCAATCAGAGTATCCCATCACCTTAAGCCAAATCAGACCAATGAAAGCCAAAAAGGTTTAATGCCAGTGATTCAGTTTGCATTACTGAAAAAGTGGATTCTCCTTTCCTGGAGATCCTGGACAAGAACGTTTGCAGCCCCCAGAGCTACAGGCTGCCACTGTCAGATCACAAGTAAAATTGGCTTTATGAGGAAGCAACTCTATGGAGGGCAAACTGGAGACTTGGAATGAAACATGAGTGAGCTGCTGGTTCAAGTCTCACCTGAAACTAGCCCTCTATCTTGATTTTTCATGAGCCCATAAATTTTGCTTTATCATTAGGCCAGTTTTAAGATAGGTTTCCTGCTACTTGTAACATATAATCTAACATAAAGTGCCTGAAAATGCATTCCTGAGCACCTCCTCTTCTTCAGGCCATACTGTTCTAAGTGAGATTGACTCTGAGGTCCATACTTGCTATGATGGGATGAATGGAGGCCCCCCAAAAACGAAATGTCCACCTGGAACTTGTTAATGTGACCTTATTTGGAAAAAGGGTCTTTGCTGATGGAATTACATTAAGGATGTCAAAATGAGATACACTGAATTAAGTGGGTGGGCCCTAAATCCAACGACAAGTGTCTTGATAAGAAATGGATGAGGATACAAGACAGAAAAGGGGGGCAGGCCGTGTGAAGGGAAAAGCAGGTGTTGAAATGATGCAGCCACAAGCCGATGCCTGTTTGGAGCCATCAGAAGCTGCATGAGGCAAGAAAGGATTCTCCCCTAGAGTCTTGACACTAGAGCCTCAGGACACATTAGTTTTGGACTTCTAGCCTCCAGAACTGTGACAGAATAAATTTCTATTTTTTTTAAGCCATCAATTTGTGGTAATTTGTTAGGAAGGCCCTAAGGTGAGTAATGTGCATATCTACAACTGTCAGAAAGAGGTGACCCTTATGTCCAGGAATTTCTACCCTGTATGGGAGAAGCTGCCTGAGTATATTCATTCACAGTCTCATCCTCACTTTAGTTCCATTTATAACACGTGATTACTTTCCATAGCCATATCCTAAAATTGTATCAAGGTCTTTTTCTCTCCGCCCCCTCCCCCTTTTTCCATCAAAATTTCAACCAAACTAGGCTGGCTATATGTGTCAGGAACTGTTCCAGTTTCTACCTACCGTCCCGATGTTATTAATAGCACCCTTTCACCCTCAGAGTGTCCTAATTTGGTCAGTTAATTCTATGGTCACCCAAGGTTCAACCTCTGTCAATGAAATCCGTCAGCCTCTGCCAAGTTCATTACGTTTAAGACACCAGTCATCACCTTCCTATTCACACTTCCTGAGGGACGATACTGTGCCCAGGGCTCTGCTCCCTTCCTGGCCACTCGTGATGGCCAGGGGTGGTCAGAAGCAGGTGGCTTTTGTCATCCATCTTTAAACAGTAAAGTGGATATACTCCTTTCATAGGAATTTGAGATTGGGAAATCCAGGCACTTGAATGATTAGCAACAGAGCTGTAATGAAGGAGCCTGAGGCAGCGCTGAAGACTTGAGCAACAACCTGTTAGTCTGCCAGGGAAAGGGGTGGGGGCCGCCAATCCGACCACCGGCTTACATATCTGGAATTGCGCTCTAGGGGGCGCCATTCACACAGACCGCATGGCGCCTGATGCAATGTGGGAGCCCTGATTGCTTGGCTTCCTGGCATCTTTAGGTTCCACTCCCAGTAGTGATTTACCTCTATCAGTGGTTCTCAAATTCTGCTGTACATTAGAATTACCTGGGGAGTTAAAAAACATCCTGATCCCCAAGCCGCACCCCAGAATTAATAAATGAGACTCTCTGGAGTGAAACCCAGATCTCGGGAGCTTTAAAAACTCCTCAGGTGAGGTGAATGTGTAGTCCAGTTTGTGAATCACTGATAACTCCCCGGGCCCTCTTCTCTGAGGTCATTTAAGTGGGTCTCTGCGCCAGTCAAAAGATTTGTATGCCTCACTCTCCCCAGTCTTTTTAAGGAGATTTGACACTTCCCTGGTCTTCTAGGGAGCAGGATACAGTCTATGACAGCCTTCTTACTGGCCGGCTGTCATAATCCTTATCTAGAAAAATCTTGTGCACTTTGCCTGACACTCTAAATAATGAGGTAGTTAAATTGCTGGCTAATTTCATGAGCTGTTCAAAGAGCTCTTTGCATGAAAATGAGGATTATGTAAAACAGAATCTTGTTTTTGCTCATCCCTTCTGCTTCATTCCTCTTAGTGCTTCTGAAGACAGGATGAGTCACCTCGCAGCTACAACTGGACTGGAATTTCTTTTACAGCAAAAAACTGATTGTGCGTTTTCTTCTTCCAGTATTTCTCACTGGGGTTTCAGCCTCTTTGTTTTCTATCATGTTTCTGTCCTTCTGCCTGGATATATAAACATTTCTGTTCCAGCAGCGGCAGCTGGCAAATGCCAGACGTTTATAAAAGTGTAGAGGGACATAAGAACTATATTTGGGCACGGCTACTTTGAATGACAAATTGAACATGTTCTGGAATTTTCTTTACTAAACGGACCTGGAGGGACAGACTTTTCTGTCCACTAGGTGACTCTCTCCTATATTTGCCAGAAGAATCACAGATCATTTGTTATTATGAGCAGCATCCACCCTCACCCCCAACACCTGAGCACCACTTTTAGAAATGAGATTAAATGATATGATTCCAGAGAGAAAAATCTCTCATGATCCACACTGACACCACCATGGTGATTTACTTAGTTCTCCCCATGAAAAGCTAACAGAGAGAAAAGGACAAGTTAAGCCTTTTCCAGGTAGATGTGGAGGCCCAGTTCTCAAACGGAGCTCCAAGTTCCAGCCCATGATTGGCATTAATAATTCTTGGCTTCCTTACTGAATGCACTACCCAGAGATCTGAACAGATGCCAGCCGGAGGAGATACTGTGAGAATTTTGGGCCAGACATTCTCTAAAAGAAAGAGAAACACGCATCCTCTTTAGAACACTCCATGCTCTTTCTGTCTTTGCTTTTTTTTCATAACTGTTCTTCTTACCTGTCTGGTAAACTTGTTCTCATCCTTCAAGACCCAGCTCTGTGAAGGTCTCTCTTATTTCCTGTGCTGGGATGTGTGGGTCCTGGCCATGGTGCTATTATTGTACATATCATTCTCTTGAGCTCACTTAACCACGCCCCTCCTCACTAGCTAAAAAACCCTCTGAAGGCAGGACTAACTCTGATGCATCCCTTTACCCCACAACCTATAAAAGTGCCTGTTGGCTCAGAGCTGATACTCAAGAAATAGATGGTGAATTCAGAAGGATACTAGAAGGGAGACGAGAATGAACATTATTTAAGGATGCCTATGTGTGTGGCACTTCCACACATTATCTTAAATCTTCTTAACAACCTTATGAGGTAAATATAAGAATAGTAAAGTTCAGAAATATTACGGATCTTTCAGGGCTAATAAGGGACAGCGGTCAGTGGAGCTCCCTGACTCCCAGGCATATTCTCTCTCCACTCCATGATAGTCTGAGTCACTCAAAAAGCCTCTTTTAAGATGGAACCATGCTGGAGTTCCCTGGTGGCCCAGTGGGTTAAGGATCCAACATTGTCACTGCAGTGGTTCTAGTTACTGCTGTGGCACAGATTTGATCCTTGGCCTGGGAACTTCCATTTGCCACAGGTGTGGCCAAAACAATAAAATGGAACAAGGTATTCCTTTTCCTTAAATAGACCATGCGAATGAGCCCAATTCGCTTTATTTGAAAATTGCCATTTTGATGATATTAACTTAATTTTAGCTTCTTACATGAAAACCTTTGAAAAGAACAGGTATCTACAAATAGACAGAGAGGTGGATCTTTCATGAAAGACTTGTTGGCAGGATTCACACACATATTTGGTATATTAAATTAAAAGTATCAAGTGGTCTTATGAGATAGGAGCCATATCTCAGTGGCTTCTTTCAAGAGGCTAGTTTAGAAAGTGTGTTGACATCTCTCAAAAGCATATACATCCTGTAGTAATAACAAAATGATCTACATCCCACAAGGACTTTTATAGAATAACCCCATCTACAGATGAACTTACAGGGGTAGAGTGGGAGAAATAAGAGCCAACAAACACCATCACTTACAATGGGCAAGGGACTGTGCTAAGTATTACAAGTCTTAGCTCACTGATACCCTGTAAGCAGGATCTTGAAGACCTTTGCACACCTGTGTTCACAGCAGCATTATTCGTAACAGCTAAAACATGGAAGCACCCCAAGTGCCCACCAGTGGATGAACAGAGAAGCAAAATGTGGTTCATAAATATAATGGAATATTATTCATCCTTAAAAAGGAAGGAAATTCTGGAGTTTCCTGGTCGCTCAGTGGGTTAAAGATCTGGTGATGTCTCTGCTGTGGTGCAGATTCAACCCTTGGCTTTGGAGCTTCTGCACACTGCAGGCAGAGCGGAAAAAAAAAAAAAAAGGAGTTCCTCATCGTGGCTCAGTGGTTAACAAATCCAACTAGGAACCATGAGGTTGTGGGTTCGATCCCTGGCATCTCTCAGTGGGGTAAGGATTTAGCGTTATTACGAGCTGTGCTGTAGGTTGCAGACGTGGCTCGTATCCTGAGTTGCTGTGGCTGCAGTGTAGGCCAGCGGCTACATCTCTGATTAGACCCCTAGCCTGGGAACTTCCACATGCTGCGAATGCGGCCCTAGGAAAGGCAAGACACACACACACACACACACACACAAAGGAAAAGAAAGAAAGAAGGAAAGAAAGAAAATTCTGACATATGCTACATTGTGGATGAGCCTTCAGCACATTACCCTAAGTGAAAGAAGTCAGGCACAAAAAGACAAACACCAAATATTGTATAATTCCTCTTATATGAGGTCCTTAGAATAGCCCAAATCATAGAGACAGGAGGCAGAAAGGTGGCTGCCAGGGACTGTGGGGATTAGGGAATGGGGAGTTAATGTTTAATAAATAGATATAGAGGTTCAGTGTGTAAGAGGGAAGGAGTTCTGGAGATGGATGGTGGTGATGGATGAACAATATTATGAATGTATTGAAATACTGCTGAATGGTACACTTAAGAATGGTTAAGATGGTAAATTTTATAAGAGTATTTTGTCACAATGAAAAGTTACAGAATCAAAACAAAAATAGAGTACACCGTACAAGGTATATTTAGAAAATGGGCAGAAAAGAGGAGAGACAGATGCATAGCAGTTGGTAACATTCGTTCCCTCCAGGGTTGGCCTAGGGAGGAAAACAGGATTGGGGGTGAGGGATGGGGGTGGGAGGAAGATGGAACTTGAGCCTTGTTTATAATGCAAAATGGATGCCTTCTTCCTCCTTCTCTCCCTCTCTGCCTCCTGGTTGAGTTCCAAAGTCTGTGCTACCACAGTGTGTCTGATTGGCAGCCTCCAAACCACATCCTGAAGCCTAAGTATAAGCCAGCCTGGGAAATGTTGATTTCAGTTTCCTGCCTCCCCCCTGCTGTGATAGAAAAGGGTTGGGCAGCATGTGGAGCTTGTCAATACATACAATAATATTCTAGGCAATGAAGGCTTTGGCCAGCTGCCAGACAACATCGAGCTAAAAAAGAATGGAAGTGTGAATCACACAGATTTTTGTATGATTTCTTACGCCATGAGGTCAAGCAGTCCCTGAAACTGCAATAGTAGTACAAGCATACACGAGAGAGAAGCACACACAAGCTCTTGTTCGCCACGAACCCAGACATTTCTGTCCTCCCCTCTCCATCCAACTTCCAGAAAGGCCCACTCTCACCTCCTCTGGATATGTTTTCATTCTCTCTCATGAACAAATGCACCATCAAGAAATAATTTAGAGGAGTATTTGGGACAAAGATGTTCATCACCAAGTTACTTGTCATTGTAAAATTGAAAATATTTTACCTGTTCAAAAACAACAGAGGAGTTTTATTTGTATATCTGTGGACTGAGAAAAAAGTCAAACATAACATTTCAAAATGTTACATACTATATTATTAAGGGTATTTTCTCTGTAGTTCCTTTTTTGCATTTTCCAAATTTTCCACAGTGAGCTTGTAACGATAATCAGAAATATAGTACCTTGCATTTTTTAAAAAGAAACACATACAACCTTCCTTTCTCATCATCCCTACCTTCCCCTTGCTGTCTGCCTATGGTGTGCAGTTTCATCTCTTTACAACGTTCATTTTCCAGACAAGAAGTTTCACTCTGCTTTGCCTGCTTCCTCTCACTTTCCATGTCTGAAATCATTCTGTTGCCATTGATAGCAGCGCCCTTCCCACTCCTCACCCCTGCACCGTGGGAAGATTAGGTTCATAGGTTTAGGATGGAGAATTTTCAGGTGCCCTAGATTAACTCAATTGGCAAAGGCCGTGGATAGGTGGTGGTGGTGGGGGACAGAATATGTGGTGCAAAACTAGACAGAGGCACAATCTGAACCCCACAAATGCCTGTGTCACCTTCCCTGTCAGGAGCTGTCCAGTGCCATCCTGTTCTCAGTTCCCAGCTTCAGAAGCTGCCCAAAAGTCAATAAATGGATCAAAGAGAAAGTGAGAGAGCATGAGCTGTGACTCTGAGAGCCCCCCAAAGAAGGACACTCACAGATCCCGTTACCCACAGATCCCCTCTGCTATTGTCGTTTAAGGTCATTAGGCCAGCCCTGCTGCAGTCTGGTAATTCAGGCCTGGTTGGCCACCATCAATATGACCTTTCCGATCAAAGTTCTAGTCCGCGGTTAGAAATGCTTTATTCCTGTTTCTGATAATATCTTCATAGCAGGGGAGTGAGCCTCTCGCAGGCTGGAGTCAGAGGGCTGTGCTGTCACCCTGCGGACATCTCCAGGGGGATCAGAGAATGTCAGAGATAAGGAATGGTTTACTGGGTATCTACAGAATGTAGCACCCTCTAGGCAGCTCAGCCCTGGAGGAAGAGCAGGGGTGCAGGCGCGCTAAGGAGCAAGGGTTAGCAGGGTCATAAACTGGAATGCTGAGGGTTAGCTTGTTGACCAGGAGGCATGTGTAAAGAAAAATATTGCAAAACGCTTTCAGGTGGGTCTCCTGGTGCAGAATGATAAGCCTGTTGATGGTGGCGCTTCCAGTCTGAGTTCCATCCCTTGGTGGCCCAGCTCCACCCCTTGGTGGAACTCCACTCCCTGGCTGTGCAATAGCCCTGGGGGGTGACCAAGCCTCCAGTAGCTCAGGCCCCAGAGAGGAGAATGTAGTGAGGAGAGGGGCAAGTGACACAGATTTTCTGAGGGCTTCTGCCTGTTAACCCAGAACAGTTAAGCCATCTGAGGGTCAGGCGGCTTAACGTCTCCTGCCAGTGAGAAAAGGCCACTATCTCACAGCTAGTGAGGCAGGACAAAGACAGGAGCAGCAGGATCCAACATGCTTGTGCTCAATCAGGAGGAAACAAACACACCAGCTAAAGAGGGTGCCGCTGCAGAGGTGGAGAAACCATAGCTGGATTCCCATTCTGTCCTTGGACCAATTGAGAGGAAAGCCTCTCTCCCCAGTATATCAGGAACGGCAGCAGGAGGGACGGCCCTTCGTAAGCTAGACCATAAGCTCTACTAAGTTCCAAGAAAGCAGAGGCTGTGTGCTTTCTTTACCATTCCATCTGCTGTCCTAAGGCCGTGTCTGAAACATCATAGATGCTCAGAAAATATTTGTTGTCCAGAGAGAACAAAGTGGGAAATGTCAGGGCAGAAAATCTGCAAGTGGCGTGTATACAGCTTCTTAATTCTCTTTACTTGGCACGACTGGATTTCGGGCCTGAGTACATGACTTTGGACAAGTTACAGTTTCTCAGAACCTGGTGTTTTGGTTTAGTTTGTTTTTTTGTCTGTAAGGTGGAGATAAAACACTTCAAAGAGTTCTTGTAAGGATTAAATGAGATAATGGATATCAAAGTGATCTGTACACTGTAAAGCGTGAGATAAATGTTGACTTTTGCTTTTCGGTGAGGATGACAAGATGATGCTGAGGATGACGACAGCAGTGACAATCCTGACGATGGTTTCTTTTGGAAGAGAATGATGTGAAATGGTGAAGTGCACTTTAGGGGATTCCATTTGTGGAAGAGGAGTGGGTGTGGTGATGGAAAGAAAGGTTTACAGGAGCCAGGGACCCCAGGGCAGGATTCCATTCATATGGCTTGTATAGTCGCCCTTTATGTTTGTTACTTTTGAATCCCAGATTAGGGAAGCTCGTTTAAGGCAAGGAGTGTCTTTTGCTCCTGTTTGTTCTCCATGCGCCTTGCATAGGACATTGCTCATACTAAGCAGTAAACATTTGCTGGGCAAAAAAATAATAATGAATGAATGATTTGATGGAGGGTGACACAGCTACAGCGGGCAAAAAGAATAAGAATATCAGCTGAGCAGAGATTGCTCCCTGAGAGTAATTTGTTCAGGCAGGATCAAAACTGAGCTTGTCACTTCCTAATTTAAAAACTCCATTGGCTCTTCAGTGCTCAAAAAATAAAGTCCAAGTGTATTAGTAGGGCATACAACGTCCTTTGGAAACTGGATCCCACCTGTCTCTCTAGTCTCATCTTCCATCACTCCATCTCTCCAAAGCCTAATTCCTTCCACAGCTGTTTTTACTCACCCTACATTCTAGTGATGCTGAACCTCTTAGGGTCCTTTGGACATGACAGGTCTTCCCATAGGCTCTTTCCTCCCATTGCCTACTCCTATACATCCATGGAGACACAGCTTCGATGCTCCCTGTTTTGGAAAGTGATCCCTGACGTTGCAAGCATTTACTCCTTCACACAAGTGTTTCCTGAGCTCCTATGTATGAGGCAGGCCACCCAAGATGGCTGTTCTCTTGCCCTCTGTACATCCCCTGCTCGACCAGTCTCTGCCTCCCCTACACCCTACTCACCTGACCGACCTTTCCTCTTAATCCTGGCGCCTTTAATCAGTTAATGCCTGTGTACTTGCCCCTGGCCCCAGCTAGTGATTGCTCTAATCTTTAGATCAGAACTATCTCTGCTATGATAGTTTAGCAAAGGGGCAGTGAGGTGCGCTCTTCTGCTGGTTTCCCTGGCAACCCACGAACCAACCAGATGTCAATTCCGTGGTAGCGAAGACTACTGCCACGTCCTGCCCACCATCTGCCACACGCAGCAGGGTGTCACTCCAGGACCTTGTTTCAGATGTGTAAGATCCCCCCATCCATTAAACCACTGATGTCTTTGTTGCTGACTCTGAGCTCTTTCTTTGTTCCTGAGGCTTCTTGCAGGCCTGTGAGGTGCAGCCAAACAACCTGCTATGAACCAGACACTGTTCTAAGTGCTGGACGTAGCAGCGAACACGTCAGACCAGGCCTCCATCCTCATGGAGCATTCATTTAAATAAGAGGGTGGAGGAGATTAAAAACAAAAGAAAGAAAATCCATGTATACTATATTAGGATGAGGTAAAAGTGAGGAGGATGGGGGACTGAGGAAGGGGTTGAGAATTCTACTTTATTTAGGGTGATGTATCAGTCAAGATATGTTGCAATAACAACCCCCTAAAATCTTAGTTTTATAACAGAGATTTGCTTATGGCTTATGCTACGTGATCACCGAAGGTCAGCTGGGGCTTAGCTCCATTTTCATCACACTGAAGATAAACCCAAGCAAACGTCTCTGACTGCTCTGACAAAGGCTAAAGAAAATGAGGGGGAGCACACACCAGCCACTAAGGGTTTCACCTGAAAATGGTGCAAGTCCTATCTGCTCACATTTCATTGGCCCAAGTGAGTCACATGGCCACACGGGAGTTAAATAGGAAGAGGAAGAGCAACCCTACCATCTTCCTAAGGAGGGAGAACTGAGCAAGTGTGAAGAGTCTTAATGAAGGCCTCCCTGATGATAAAGGGACATTTAAACAGAAACTCCAGAAAGTAAGGAGCTGGTGGGGGAGCATCATCCTTCTAGGTGCTCAGGCCAAAAGCTCAGCGTCATCCTCACTCCTCTCTTCCTTTCACAGCCCACGTCAAATCCATCAGCAAATCCCATCAGCTGTACCTTCAAAATACATCCAGATTTTACACTGCTCATTGCCTAGACCTCTGATTCAAGCCTCATTGTCTCTCCTCTGGATTAGCGCAGTGGCTCCCTAACTGTTCTTGCTGCTTTTGCTTATGACCCCTGCAGTCTGTTCTCCTCACAGCAACCAGTGGGACCCTTTTAAAATTTAAGTCAGAGCATGACACTCCTCCACCCAAACTCTTCCATGGCTTCCCATCTTTCTTGGAACAAAAGCCATACAGTCCTTACAGAGCCTCACACTGTCTCCATCCACCTCATCCACAACCCCACCCTGAGTGCTCTCCGCCCTCATGCACAGCCCTCCTCCACACTCACTTTGCTTCAACTACACTATCCTCTGGGATTTATCATCCAGTTTGATCTGTAAGGATTTTTTTTCTTTTGGTATCCTTCTTTATTAGATTCCACATGTAAGTGATATCATATGATATTTGTCTTTATCTGTTTGAGTTCACTCAGTATGATAATCTCTAGGTCCATCTATGTTGCCGCAAGTGGCACTCTTTCATTCTTTTTTTATGGCTGAGCAATATTCCATGGTATATATATACCACATATTCTTCATCCATTCCTCTGTCAGTGGACATTTAGATTCTTCTGTGTCTTGGCTATTGTGAATATTGCTGCTATGAACATAGTGTTCCGTGTATCTTTTCAAATTACGGTTTTCTTTGGATATATACGTCCACTAGTGGGATTGCTGGATCACATGGTAGTTCTATATTTAGTTTTTTAAAGAACCTCCATACTGTCCTCCACCTAATTGGTTGCACCAATTTATATCCCCATCAACAAGGTAAGAGGGTTCTCTTTACTCCATACCCTCTACAGCATTTATTGTTTGTAGATTTTTTGATGATGGCCATTCTGACTGGGTTGGGTCAGTAAGGATTTGAGTGCTTCTCTATTCTAGGCATCAACTATAAGGGTGAAAACACAGTTAAAAACAGAAGCTTACACTGTACTGTAATTAGTGTGTTTTATCTCCCCTCCTATGCTAGTACCTCTGTTTTTATGGTGTTCATCTGTGTATCTTTATGTCTAGCACTATGCTTGGCATGTCTGTGTAAGTTATCAATACAGGTTTGAATGGATAACGGAATGATGAATGGACAAATTAGATAAATAGACAGACAGACAGACTGACTTCAGCATTATCAGAACTGTGGCATTTGCTACGGGTTCTCTGAGGTGGAATATACCAGCCTCCAACACCTGAGGTCATTTGCAAGGAAAGCCTAACAGCAGAGGGCTCTATCTGAATTTGATCAGCATTTTTAGGGAGGCTATAAAAACGAAAGACTTTCTTGTATGAAAAAAATAGATTCTAGATCTGAAACAATTTAGTCTTGCTAGATGAGTCAACCCTAGGGAAAAAAACACAGGCTCAAGTGGTCAGCCACAGTCCATTTACACACCCCTTGGTTTGACCTGAACTTTGGGGAGAGGAAAGAAGATGAGTTGATGAGGTCAGAAGTAAAAGTAAGAGATGACCCATACTATTGGAGGAGAGTGTACAAGGGCCCTTCAAAACTCTATTTAAACTAATAAGTTTTCTGTCTAAAGCTTGCGGTTAAAATCCTCAAATGTGAATTTACAGTCTTTCTGCTTCCGCTCATGTCAGTTTCAGAGAGCTCGATTTATTAGTATGCCCCAGAAGCAAGTTTATCTAAATTGCAGGCAGTAGCTTTTACTAAGAGAAATGCTAATATTTCACAGAAAACCAGAAAAGAAATTCATCTAGAAGATACCAAAGATTCTGAATAGATTCCCCCACAAAGATGATTCCTTTCCTCTTTAGAAAGAAGAAAGTTTCTCCTTTCTGATGGGAGAGGAGACAGCATGGGGTCTTGCTGCATTTCACAGAGATGAGGGCCCATGGTAGGTTCTCCTGCCATCTTCTGCCATGTGATTGGGAAGTTTGCCTTCCTAGTACCAGCTGAGAGGAAGAGAGTCCGAGCACTTAGCAGGAAAGTGGGGAGACCACCAGCTGAGTCAGGAAGTCCTGGATGCCCCCCCCCACCCGGTTGGTTGACAGCCAACACAGGATAATAAGTGCTGTCAGTGATTAGTAAGTCTTTCAAACTATTGACCCTGTTCCAGATCTTTAAGAACTCTGCCAAGTGAGGAAATTCTTCATCTTCCCCCAAATTAAAAGGATGTGCCCTATATAGTATGGAACAGCATGCGCAGACACTTTGTATTTCTCTGAACACATGGGGACATGTTTATATGATTACGTTATATTCTGTGTGACCTCTAGTTGTGTCTCACAACACAACTAGGTGGTAAACCCCTGATTAGAAGTGGTCTGGCTGTCTACTTTTGAAGCACAATTAATGGCGTTTACATAGGGCTGAATCCTTAACAGAAGATTGATGTGTGTCAGTTGAAGGAATGAGTGAAAGAACGAATGAGGAACATTACCACTGAGAGGGAGCAGCAAGGGTACAGAGCTGCTACAACACCCTGATTGGTCCTCAGTCAAGACGATGAACATGGACCACAGAAGCCTACTTATTTCTAGTGTTTTCATGTACTTATAAACAATATAGTCCATACACCATAGAAGCCTACTTATTTCCAGTTTTTTTTTTAACTTATAAAAAACCCTGGAAATGATTTGCTATGCAAAGAGCAAAATAAGAAATATTTGGGGCTTCTAAGTTTCTGAAAGGATAATGTAAGCAGTAGGATCTGTTGGTAAAATTCAGATGAGGTAGCAACATAAACTAAGTGGCAATTTCAGTTTAAAAGACTGAGCTGGGTCTTAGAATAAAGTCATATAGTGGGACTTAAAAGCAAACTTAAAAGAGATGAAACCATACATATGCACAGCATGCAACTGAACAGCCTAGAAGTTTTAGGCTCCCTTTCTGCGGGCTCTCAGACAAGAAGCCTGTCAATGAAAGGTTTATTTTCATGAGAATTTTGCTCTCATGGTGATCTGCATAACTTTCCAATATCTACATGGCAATACACCATCTGTGAAGAGGTGAAAAAAATCTCTCACTAGCTGACACAGAACCTCTTTGAACCAGCTTGCCTCTGTGCCTCAATGATCTATGTTCTGGAAAGCGTGAAGTCTTCCACATTATACATGGGCTCAGTGTGTCAGTCACAGGGTGCTGGTGAACACATATTCACTTTATATAAACCTGGTTACAGCGAGGGCAGCCTTAAAATTACATGAGAAAGGAGTCCTCTGGTGACCTAGTGGGTTTAGGATCCGGGGTTGTCACTACTCTGGTGCAGGTTCAATCCCTGGCCTGGGAATTTCGTCATGCCACAAGCTCTGCCAAAAAGAAACAGTTTCAAGAGAAAGAGAATTAAAGGTACCAGACACCAGAGCAAAGAACTGAGTAGCTCAAAACAACACAAACACAGCAAGCACAAGGCCACCTAGAAATAAATTACACTCACGGAGGTCTCTCCCATCATCTCCATGGTGGCTTGCTGAGGGGTATGGATGGCACAGGCTCCACATACACGCATCCCTCCACTGCTGTGTCCCATTTGGATCAGATGTGAGGCAGAGCACTCTCTGAGTACAGGTCAGGGATTCTGCCTAACACCCTACACTGCACAGGACAGTCCCACAATAAAGAATTATCCAACTCAAAATGTCAGTGGTACTAAGGTGAGAGCCCTGATCAAGACTTCCTGCGGTGAAACTGGGATAGGAGACTGTGCATGTTAAAGAAAAATGGTAATTACAGAAGGAGACCCCAAGATGCTCTGCAGGTACCAGAGCAGGAGGGCAGAAGCGGGCCTGGGAAGGTCATCCCCACTTAGTCCCAGAGCCCATGACTTGAGGGGGATTAGAGAGGAAGAGAAGTACTAAAAATAGTTGAGTCCAAAAGGGAACAGGAGGGCAAAAGGCAATCTTCACATGCCCCCTTGTTTTCCCCCAGCAGGAAGAATAGTGGACAAAGACCTTAGAGCTTGGGAGAGGGCAGGGTGAGAAGAGAAGACAAGCTTTTTGTCTGGGGGGACAGGAACCTCAGTATTGGTGCCTACCTCCCAGTGACAAGGACCGAGCAGAGATGGCTCTGTGCTGTGGATTCCACATTCCTGTTCAAGTCAACTCACCTGGACTGAGTGAGCACCTGCTATAGGGATGCCATAGACTGTGGATGATTCAGGAGTGAAGAGACATCACTGCCCCAGGAAGTCTGGGATCAGAAGGAGAGGGAGAGCCAGCACTCAGATGCCTCTAAGATTCAGCAGAAAGCAGTATCCTGGAAGCATGAACAGCCCTGGGAGCGCCAAAGAGGGCAGGGAGAATGGAGAAAGACAGGTCTACGTAGGATAAGCTGCAGGACAGCAATCTGCTAGGAAGGGAAGATGCTAAGTGAATCCTCTTGACACTGTATTTGCACAGCAAGCACAGTATTCTGCCTGGGTGGCACATCCTTTGGGGGGTGGCTTACTCAGGGGGCTGAAGGGGGCCATGGGGAGCTAAAGACCCTCAAGCCATTGCTTGGCCCCACTGACTTTCCCAGAGGATTCTACCATGTCTGATCCATTGGGCCCAGCCAGGAGCAGTAGGAGTGACTTGTGAGAGCCATAGCCAGAAAGAGGCGTGTCCTGGGAGATGCCAGACAGGGAAGGAAGATCCAGGAGGCTAACATCTTCCACACTATACTGAGAAGGAGAGCAGGCTTCCATGGGGAGCACCCATCATTACTTAGAGCACCAGGCCAGGATCTCCAGTGTGGAGCCCAGCTGTCCCTTCAGATGCTGGAGGGGTGGGGAGGAGTCCCCAGCAGGCAACACACACATACACACACACACGTGCACGTGCACACACACACACTCATGTACATGCAGCTTCATATGATCTTTGACCTGCCTGCATGCCAAGCACTTGGGATAAAGAACCAGGGACCAGCCTTGTCTTCTGAAACATATACCACCACCCCGCTCCTGGCCCCTGACTCTGAAAATAAGATGAGAATTTAAGAATCTGCAGCCAAGAGGACACCTAGGTTATTCCATTCTTGTGACTTCATGCAATCTCGTGGCAGGGCAGCCTTGCTTAGACACAACAGCTGTGCAGGGCTTACCTCCGGGGGTGCCATTCTGGTTGTGCAATGCCATGGCTTCCTGCAGTGGGAAGAGCACTGCATGTGGAGGGAGGCAAACAGGTTCAAGTCCCTGCACTGGTGTGTGCAACCTGGGCAGGCTTAGGGAACTTACTCTATACCTGAATTTCCTCATCTGCAACATGGCTTCCCACTGGCCTTTTCTAACACACTGAGGAGCTCAAATAAGAGAAAGCACGTGCAAGTGCACCCTAAAATGTATAGCACTATGGACATTCTGTTAATTTCATAGCAGCTGTCTCCCAGCACAGTTCTGGTCTTCACCGAATGCCTCACACTTACTCTTAACCCCTCCTCTTCATACTGATGCCACTCAGACGGACCCCTACTGCACCGGTCCATGGGGTCACACGGACTCACATGACTATCAGTTGTATAACTGCAGGCTCCCATCCCCCCTACAACACACACCCAGCCTTTCCATTTATTTGGGATCCTTTGAATGTGTTTGACATGTGCTCAGTGACCAATTCCTTTACGCTCTTCCACCCAAGACTGGGTCTGCTGCCGGTGACCGGGCCTGCTTACCCCCTGGGAAGCTGCCGAGCTCTCAGGGAAAATATCACTCAGAGCCTCAGTGCCTCCCCAGGCCCTGCACTCTTCATGGAGGCTGCACCGAGCCTCAGGATAGCAGAAGGCATTGGTGTCTCTCTCCCCATCTCAGTGTTGTGCTTTGTCACCTGGACTCCAAAGCAGAATTGTCACAACTCACAAGTTTCCTTTGCCTGATCTCCTTGGTTTCTGCCTGCAGACCATCTTTCAGAGGGTCACGTGTGGTCCCCTGGTATGGCCTGGGCTGGGAACTGGACACCAACTCCCTTCTCTCCATCTCTCCCCTCCTGACCATGGCCCCAGCCTCTCCCTTCTCCCTTCAGCCCCCAAAGAAGTCTCCACTGCATCCCCTAAGGCTGGTTGGGGACAGAGGGGGTGGGGCCCTCTCTGTTTCTACAGGTCCAACTTTCACACAGGTTTGGCCAAAACCACCTGGCTATATTTGACTTAGGAAAATTACAGATAAAGAAACCGGGAAGTTTTAAATTTTGGAACCATCATAGCCAACAATGACTTTGAGTACGGGAGGGTGTGGGTTTCAATATATCTTGTTACAGTGGTTTGTCATCATGACTCACACTTAGCAAGCCTCCATTTAGCAGTGCATCAGCATCATATCTTAATCTGGGAGCCAGTGGATTTTAGTCATTGTCCCAATGCTACGTAAATAGATGCGTTCCCACTAGCTCAGAGATCAGCTCTTCCTGCCGTCATCAATCCTTAGGAGTTCATCTCAGGGATGACACATATCCCCTCCCACCCCCCGCCCCCACCACACACACATTCTTCCTCCATCCTCACTCCTCTGCAGAAAGTTCTGTTCAGAGACCTGGCTGACATCCAGCCTGACTCAAGGACATGTCTCCCAGTCATCCCTGGCAATGAGTACCAGGCCTGGGTCTCCTGAACAACATCATGACCCATGTCTCTGGAGTGAGCTTGTGCTTCCTTTTGGGAATATGATGGTGTTTTCAAGGATGCTCAATGGTACTTCTGTTGGTGAAGAGATGTGTTCTAATAACATACTTTGTGACCAGGAACTTCATTACCAGTGTCAGAAATAAAGTTGGACACATAGGGGTGCAACCCTTGTAATCAATAAAGGTCCCTATTTCCTCCTAACAGCCTTCTAATCATCCCACTTGATTTCTCTTCCACATCTGACAGGACTGAATCAGGGAAGCAGGAGAGAGTGATGGAAATACATAAACTGAGTTCGAATTCTTACTCCCATCTTCCTGGTGGACTCTGGAAAAGTTACTTAATCTTCTGAGACTAACTTGTCTTCATCTGTAAAATAAGTCAGGTGCTTTACAGGGAAGACTATAATGCCTATGCAGCTACCAGAATACAGACAGTCTTTGATACCTAGTAGTTATTACTACTCTTATTGACAAGTTTTTATTTTTTAACACTTCCCTTAGATACTGTGATACTTTGATATCATGGTTCTCTTTCTACCTCACTTTTCATTTGTCATTCATTCACTCAACAATATTTATTAAATGTCTACTATGCCAGGCATTTCACTAGGTATTGGAATTATAAAATTTATACATTGATGCTATCCTACAGAAGCTCACAGACGAGTGGGGAGAGAGACATACAAACAACTACGACTGAACACGACAACTGCTAAATGAGAGGCCCTTACGTGGTGACCTAGTGTGCCAACAGGAACCTGGGAAGGCTTCAGACTTGAGCTGAGCCTTGAAGGATGGGTCTGAATTTGCCGGTCAAGAAAAGAAGGGAAGAGTATCCTGATCTGAAGGAGGAGCATGCACAGCATCAGTGAAAATCACCTAGAAAGTAGCGAAATCAAAAGCCTCAAGCAGAAAAAATGTTGGATGATATCATTTATTTTAGTCACAGACGAAACAGGACGTGAGCATTTCTGTGAACAAACCTTCAGATATGGTGGCTGTCTTGCACGTGATCAAAGTGTTCCTTGCATATCACTTAGGATTCCGCTGATAAGACAACTCTAAAAGGGCCAACAGGGTTGTCTTGGCTCTGGGAGGCACGTGGTATGAAAATCTCTCTAAAACTCTGGAATCACAATCAACATGAGTAAGACAGTCACTCTGGAGAAGGCATATTAAGACTCAGATCAACCGAGGAAAAGCAGGTTCAACTTTCCATCTCAAACTCACCCACATTCATTGAGTGGAACGGTCAGGAAAAAATCATTATAGGTTTAAAAAAAAATTTTTTTTTCCTCTTTCTCTCTCCTCCACCCTTCCAAGGATATCATTCATTTTGTTCAAGTTGATTTCAAGTATGACGTGACTTCTCTCCTTTGAAACCATTATATCAGGATTTGTTAAGATTTTCCTTTAACAGGCTAGAAAATTAACAATGTGGTCCTACAGTCCATGTTTTTATTACAAAAACGATAGAGGAATTTAATAGAGTCTAGTTTAGGAGCCTTTTAAAACAATGAGTGGGTTTGGATGGTAAAGAAGGGTTTCCATGAGCACCCTTCTGTGTTACTGACAGTACCGGAGTTGATCCCCTTTTGAAGAGCAACTTGGTGATATGTGTCAAGTGTCATGATGGTGACTTGCTGATGGTAGCAAGTATATTTTTTGACTGTTGATTTACTGTGTATTAGTCACTGTGAAAGTAATTTACATATATTAACTTACCCTTAAGTAATACCACTATTATTATTATCCCCACTTGACAGATGAGGAACACAAATTGTTTAAGAAACTTGCCCGAGGTCACACACCTAGGAAACGGTAAATTAAGAATCCAAACAAAAGCATTCCAATTTACATTCCAGAGACTATGCTCTGAACTATTAACTACACTGCTTTTTACTCTATCAAATTCTAATATCTACCACTCTACCCAGTTACTAAATTTCTGGGAATCAATCCAGAGCGAAAAAAAAAAATCCTAATCAAGAACAATGTTATATTCAAGATTTATTGCACGGTATTACATGTCATTGGAAGTAATCCAAATGTCTGAACTCTGGGGAACAGTGAAGTAAATGATATATATCCAGATAGTTGACAAATTCACACCATTAAAAATTAAAATGGTGGTCATGGCTTCCAGGTAAAGAAGATGGATTGGACACACGCATCTACTATTACTCCTTCTCTAAGTGACAGTGAAAGGATCTTTTCAAAAGGCTTAAATCCACAAGGACCAGAGTGAAAGAAGAGGAGACAACAGCAATTTCATTTGCAAAGCCTGAAAGTAGTAGATTATCAAGAAGTAAATGGCTTAGCACATCAGAGAAAGTGGACTCCTAAATGGACAGTGGGAGCAAAGTATGAATCAATCCAATTTATAGCAGACTGTCTTTAAAGGCACAGAAATTGGTGGCATCCACTTAAAAGTGGAAGGAAGGGAGGGGGCCACTAAAATAAGGGGGAAAAACTGACAGTCTAAGAACACTTCCATATCCCATTTCCCATTACTTCTTCTCCTTTTCTGCACAATCAGAGACTACCCCTCCTCCAACCTTGGCAAATGGTTGGAGGTTTGCTGCTGGAGAAGATACCACACGAGCTTTCTGGATTAAATGGATCAAAGTGTCTCTGAATGAGAGGGCTCTTCCAGCAGCACCTGACGGAAGTCATCATTCTCTCTCTGGAAACATTTCTTCAGGTGACTTCCAGATAATTCTCTCTCTTGATTCTCTACCCTCTTGACTGGCCCTTCCTTCTGTCTCCTGTGCCAGTTCCTTCTCATCTCCTCTAAATGCTGGAGTCCTGCAGGATTCTATGCTTGATTCATTTTTCAATCTACATTATTTCCTAGGCAATTCACCCAATCTCATGACCTTAAATACCATCTCCACAATTTATGTCACCAGCCTCTCCTTGAACATCTGCGACATTGTGATTTATAAGAAATTTTTTATTTGGTCATTCAGATGACTAAAATATATTTTTCATATATATTTGGTCTTTTTCATGTATACTTGATTTGAGTCAGTCCTGGCTATACCTTTCAAAACCCTTGGAATTTCCTGAGCCACAAGAGCATTGTTATATTTGGTCTTTTGTGCTCAGTTTCTGAAAACACTTCAGAGCCATAAAAGTGAAAAGGGTGTCTTGTTATTCATATAACAAGGTTTTTCCACCACAACTGGGTTTATGTTAATGAGGCGACTTCAGGAAAGCACCTAAGAATAGAGCTGGTTGCCAAGGGAACCAACCAGGAAGACAGGATTGGGATTGATTTGTAGGGATGGGAGAGGGACTGGAGGTTGAATCAATCATCCACGGCCAATGATTTAATTAATCATGCCTACATAATGAGGCCTCCACAAAAAACCAAAAAGGAGAGGGTTCTGAGAGCTTTCAGGTAGGGGAAACAGAATGCTTCCACGTGCCATGAGCCCTAAACACCATGAGGACAAAAGCTCCTTTGTTTAGGACCTCACGCTATGTACCTCTTCATCTAGCTACTTACTGATTCATATCCTTTAAAATCTGTTATAATAAACAGGTAACCTAGTGAGTAAACAGATTGCCTGAGTTCTGTGAGCCTCTCTAGAAAATTCATTGAACCCAAGGAGGGGGTCATGGGAACCTCTTATTAAGGCCAGTCGATCAGAAGCATAGGTAATAGCCTGGGCTTGTGATTGGCATCTGAAGTGGAGGACGGTCTTGTGGGTCTAAGCCCTTTGACTACGGTGTCTGATGCTATCTCTGGGTAAACAGTGTCAGAACTGAGTTGAATTATAGGACATCCAGCTGGTGCCCTGAGCATTCCCTGGTGATGGTGGTGGTGGTGATGGTGGTGGTGGTGTTGGTAGGAGAACTCCCCCTCCACACATTGGAATTGGGTGCGGAGCCCAAATAACACCAGATTCTCATAGCCACCTATTACTTTACACATACATTCCATGTCTCAAATGTAACATGTAAAACCTAACTCATGATGTCTCTCCAAAACCTGCTTCTCTATAATTGCTCCCATCTCAGAAAATGGCAATTCCATTCTTCCAGATGTTCAGACCAAGACCCTTGGAGTCATACTCGATTCCTTCCTTTCTCTGTCACCTCATAGCCAATCCATTAGTAAATCTAGAAAATGTACCCAGAATCTAACCATTTCTCAGCACCAATCTGGCCACAATGCTGGTCCAAGGCACCACCACGTCTTGACTGGATTGGTACAATAGCTTCCTAACTGGACTTCTTCCCTTGAGCCCTACAGTCTATTTTCCATATGGCAATGAGAATGGTCTCCTCCTTCCTCACTAGCTCTCTATGTCACAGCCATGCCCTTCTTGTGCTGCTCCAAAAATATCAGGCATAGTCCTGCCTCAGGGACCTTGCTGGTGGCTCCCTTTGTTTGGATGGCTCTTCCTCTAAATATCTTTTCTCAGTAAGGTCATCTCTACTCACTCTAATTAAAATAGTCTTAAAATAACCTAATGACCCTAGCTCTGCCTTTCTTTCTTTCCTGTTTTTTTTATTCACAGCATTTATCACTTTTTGATAAATCATAATTTGAAAAAATCAATTGATTGTTGATTACTTTCCTACATGACTCAGAGGCAGAAATTTTTACGTTTTATTCTCTGCAGCCTCCCCAGTGCTTAAAACGGTGCCTGACACGTGGCAAGCATTCAGTAAATAGTGACTAGGAAAAAAACAGACACAGCTGAAGAGAGATTAAGAGGATATTTTCATACTGGAGGCTGACAATCCCTGCTGGACTCCCCTAACCAGAGACCAAGAATGTTCCAAGGCAGGGCTTTGACCTCCATTCAGGAAATTGGAATAGCATTCCTTGGGGAATCTACCAGCTCAAGGGAAAAGAACTGAAGTCAATGACATTGGGTTCTCAGGAAACATTTCCAGACAGTTCATCCTATAGAGATGATCACAACTACCGTGACCTTAGATATTAGGACTGAGCGTTTCCTGGGATTTTCAGTGTTAAAACTGGCATGGTCCCAGGCAAACCATGGTGGTTGGGTCACCATTAAGTACCATCCACATGCTCAAAGCTTCCAATGTCTCAACTCTAAACAAACTGGCTAAAATATCTAGATTAACACACATCTGAAGGGTCATTAGCTTGAAAGACTGGGACCAAAATAAATACTCAGTTAAAAAGTAACTTGGAGAAATCAAAGACTATGCATGCAGAAGGCGGTAAAATTATTGATATCCTCAGAGAAATGAGAGAATATCACAACCATGAAAAGGGACAGGAAACTGGACATTAGAGGAGTTCCCATTGTGGCTCAGCAGTAACAAATCCAACCAGTATCCAGGAGGATGTGGGTTCGATCCCTCGCCCTGCTCAGAGGGTTAAGGATCCAGCATTGCCGTGAGCTGTGGTGCAGGTCACAGATGTGGCTCAGATCTAGCGTGGCTGTGGCTATGGCATAGAACTGTAGTTCTAATTTGACCCCTAGCTAGGGAACTTCCATATGCTGTGGATGCGGCCCTAAAAAGTAAGCAAGCAATCAAGCAAGAAACCAAGAAATCAAGAAAAAGAAGACTACACAAAAAACAGGAAACAGAAAAAAAAAAAACCACATAACAAGGTGAGGCGAATCCCCAGAATGATTTTGAAGGTAAATCTCAGGATAAGAGGTATGAAACAGATAAAGGCAACCAGTCCAGAACAGAGAATCTAGAAGAGATTTCTTTCATATGAAATTAATAATTTAGCAAATAAATCTGTCTTGAAGGACAATGTAAACAAGTGGAGTTGAAATTCTCCAAAAATGAAGCACACAAACAAAGCAAAGATAACAGGAGAAACAAGAAGTGCAGTAAAAGAGAAGTGATCATCGTTTATCACACGGCTCGGCTGTAATAGCACTTACACAGAAAATGTCATCCAAGCATCAAATATTAATCAAACTGAAGTTGTAAATGGTCTACATTAGGAGGATGTAAAGGTGAGAAGAATGTCCTGAGTATAGGGAGTGGGTAGAGGAAAAAGAGTTACATCCTCGTCTTCTATGCTTAAATAATGCTGAGATAATGCTTAAAATTGAAAAATTAACAGGTACCATCAAGTATGATGTTTAGAGATGTGGAGATCAAAAGCAAAACAATCAACTCAAAAAAGGTGGAAGAGGGTAACTGTGGGGAGAGGGACACTGCAGGGAGAGGGTGAGGGAGCAGGCAGCAGAGAAACGTCATTTTTAAACCTTGGAGAACTATTTGACTATTTAAAAGACTGCATATAAAATGCATTTCTTTTTTTTCTTTTTAGGGCCACGCCTGCAGCATATGGACATTCCCAGTCTAGGGGTCGAATCAGCGCTGTAGCTGCCAGCCTTCACCACAGCTACAGCAACACCAGATCCAAGCTGCGTCTGCAACCTACACCACAGCTCACGGCAATGCCAGATCCTTAACCCACTGAGCTAGGCCAGGGGTCAAACCCACAACCTCATGGTTCCTAGTTAGACTCGTTTCCACTGTGCCACGACGGGAACTCCTCATTAATTTTATTTTTAATTTTTGGCTGTCCTGCAGCATATGGAGCCAGGGATCAAATTCTAGCCGTAGCTGCAACCCGGGCCACAGCTACAACTGCCAGCTATACCAGCGCTCCAGATCCTTAACCCACTGTGACAGGCCAGGAATCCAACGTGCATCCCTGCTGCTGCAGAGACACCATCAATCCCATTGTGCCACAGTGAGAACTCCTAATTTTTTATTTTTAAATAAGCATTTTCAAGTAATATATAAGCAGAAAAACATATAAAAATCATTAGTTCAATGCCTTTTTCACCATGTGAACCATTATAAAACAGCACCCAAACTAAGATATGGACTTTTACTAGTACCCAGAAAGCCCCCTTTGTGCCCCCTCCCAGTCCCCAAGATCCCACCAAGGATAACCAGTATCCTGACTGTGACATCATAGATCAGTATTCCCTGCTTTTGAAATTTATATAAATGGAATCATATGTAAGTACTCTTGTGTTTCTGGCTTCATTTGCTAGTATGCTTGTAAGATTTCTTCATGTTGTTATGTGTAGCAAGACTTACAATATGGCTCTGTAACAGTTCATTTAATGTAAACAGCACGATTTATCTCTTCTCCTGTTGATGGACCTTTGGGTTATTTCCAGTTTGAGCACTGTTATACATGCATGTGTGTATGATTTTGATAAAAGTAAAAAAATCAGGAAGGAACAACATGGAGATACGCGTTGATATGGAAAAGCAGAATATGAAACTGGTACAACTATTCATAAATCCATTCGACCACAACAAAAGTTTTTAGCAGCTCCTATATGCCAGGCAATGATCTAGGCCCTGAGATTTCAACGGTGAAAACAATTACAGCTTCTGTCATCCAGGAACTTAGAGGGTAAGGGGAGAGAAAACCATTTTGAAGCAGAATTGCAGTAATGTAATCTCACTTTGTGACATTTATATTGAGCTCTAAAGGAAGAGAAGTGGGTGAAAGGGCAGGAGGAACTGGGAGGAAGAGTCTTCAAAGGAAGAGGTACAGAATGCACAAAAGGCCTGAGGAGGGATGGCAACAGTGTGGACCCCAAGCCAGGCAGCTCACAGCACTTGCAACTCAGAGAAGGAGGAGAGAGCTTGGGCCGTGGCTGTGCTCAAGGCCCTCGATAGGTCTGGCACACTAAGGACTGAGCAGAGGCCACCGAGGTCCTGGCGACTTGAACGAGGGCCATTTCCATGGTGGCCTGGTAGGGGGTAGATCCCAGAGCAGGATGGGTTAGGAATGAGTGAAAGGTAATGACATGAATATAAAAATAACTGGAAGGAAATACATGAAAGTAAAAAGTTGTGTATTACATTAGGCTGAGTTTATGTATGTCTTTTTTCTTCAAACTTTCTTTTAGATCTATCATCCATTTATCTTTGTTTTTTGAAGGCTGAACTGACCCGTTCAAATTTAAAGATTTACATGAAGGTCAAAAGCTATTGTTGCTCTTTTGGGGGGGGTAAATATGCATATCAATTTATTCTTAGTCCTTTTAGATTATACTAATATCCTGCCTTGTAAAAATGAGGTACTTTGAACATATCAGAGATACATTGTTTCCACAGAATTGTGAAAACATTGGTAAATCTAGGAATAACAAAGAATGTAGGGCCTGGGGAGTCTGCATTTTCATTTGCCACACACACACACACACACACACACACACACACACACACACACACAGATTTTTAATACAAAACACATGGTGTGGTGAGTCAGTCAATCTGATGATTTAAGTTTGGCTCACGTAGGGGATAGCTTAGCAACTTGAAGGGCCTTCATGCCACAGGATGGAAACAAAATGGAGCTGACTGTACCAACAAGGAAACAAAGTATGTTTATGGAGATGGCTTCCTTTTTTGGGGAACCCTTATTTTTGCCAGAAATACTCGCTACATATTTATTTATGCTAAAGGCTCTATTGGGAAGATGAAAGGTTTTACTTTATTTGAAAACCAAGGCATAAGTAATCTAAGTAATGAGAAATATTTAGAGAAAGATTATTCTCCTCGTCATGAATTCTCACACCATTGAACACTATTTCTCTTGTGGCCTCAATACTTTCTTGGTTATATGTTTATGTCTCATCTCCCCTGATTTAGTAGCTCATCTTTAATTTACTTCAGCAACAGATCTTGCACAGAGAAGCAACTTACTAAGTTCTACTAAATTTATTCAAACATATATTCATCCAACACACCAGCTGTCAAGAGGTAGAAACCTTCACGTTTTACAACTCTGTTAGTTCTTCCGCTTCTACTTTGCCTTGGTTTTCAAGGTCTTTGGCTACTGGGTCAGTGCTATTACTGAATCTGCAGAAATCCAACACAGTTTTATTTTATTAAATTTTGGTCTCAGGACCTGCTCTCAGGTCCTCCAAGTAATAAATAATAATTTTGTTCACCAGAATATTGGCCCAAAATTTGAACCAACTGTTCATACTACATTCCTTTTCTGGGATAGTTTTATCAACAGCAACCATGTCTTATAATTAACATTATAATTATAATAACACAAGCCATTGTAATTAATTTGCTCATGCATCGTCTAGTCCCAAGAAACAGTGACTCATTGTCCTTAATTTGCAAAACACACTCTATTTTTTAATTTTATATTTAGCATAATGAGATATAAAATTAATTTATTCAGGGTCTTACAAAAACAGAATAGCCGAGACAGGATTAGAAAACAATTACCAAGCCCTAGGTATTAGCATTGTGTCATAGACATTTTTCTAATAGTTAAAGTCATCCATCCATCCATCCACTCATCCATCCAACCATTTATTCATTTAGCATTACTTTATTGTGCTAAACACTGTGCTAAACTCAATAGAAACAAAAAATTACTGTTATTGCTCTAGAAGAGTTCCAATTTCATTGGGAAATACACATAAGAAAACACACAGTCTAAAAAAAAAGAGGAATAAATGCAACAGTTACAAATGTGTTGTGCATTTTAAAAATGCATCTGTAGCTTTCCGATGTTTGAACTGATAAAAGATTTTTGTACTTTCTAGGAGACGAAGCTGTTGTTTTCTAAAGACAACCAGATGCCACCACCTATCCTCAGGTAAGAATTTTACATGTAGGAATATTATAATTATTTGCGAACAGTGTTAGGTTGTTATTTGACACCTTTTTTTCTTCTTTTAATTATGGAACTTGTCCTTCAAAGGAAATTTTACAGACATGTAAACAAAATAAATACAGATGGGTTATGCTGGATGAAGGCATGAGTAACAGGAATGGGCCCCATACAGCTGGCTTGCTCAAGACTTCCAAGGCTCCTTGGAACATTACTGAAAACCAACAAAGAAAAGTCATCATCCTTTCAAGTTTGAGTATCAAAACATCAGATTACTCCAATTCTGTCGACTATGAAAATTAGTCAAACTTGGCTAATCTAAAGGTGATCAGCCTATGGGTAAGAACGCGCCACTCCATTAATGAATTCAGCAATACTTCTGAGGCTCTTCAAATTTATCAGAGGCATATTTTTTTTTTGTTACCTTACCTGCAAAATACGCATAATGCTTTCAGAGGTTTTGAATAACTGCCCTCCTCTTTTCAAAAACCGAATACTGAACAAATTATTTTAAATTTAAAATTTTAAATTATCATTTATTTATTTATTTTTCTCTTAATGGCCACACCTGTGGCATATGGAAGTTCCAGGGCTAGGAGCTGAACTGGAGCTGCAGCTGCAGGCCTAGGCCACAACTACAGCAATACGGGATCTGAGCCACCTCTGTGACCTACACTGACCTTTGCAGCAACACCAGATCCTTAACCCACTAAGTGAGGTCAGGGATCTAACCCACATCCTCATGGGCACTATGTTAGGTTCTTAACTCACTGAGCCACAATGGGAACACCATAAGTATTTTTTAAAAGACAAATTGATTGAGGTATAACGGACATTTAACATTATATTGGTTTCAGGTGTACATCACAATGATTCAATATTTGTATATACTGTGCAGTCATCACTATACTAAGTCTAGTTACCATCCGTCACCATACAAAGTTAACTTTTAGGATTTACTCTCTTGATAACTTCCACATACGCTCTACAATATTATTGACTATAGTCACCAATGCTTTCCTTTATATCTCCATGATTTATTCATGTTATAACTGGAAGTCTATGACCCCCTTCTCCTGTTTTACCCACTCCTCAAGTCCCGCCCTTTCTGGCAACCACTATTCTCGAACAAGTATTTTTGAATCTAACCATGTTTCAGGAGATGCAGTGGTTAGCAAGATAGACACACCCCTTCTCTAAAAGGAGCCACATACAGAAATACATACTGTTTGGGAAGATCACATAAAGTCTAGGCAAGAATAAAAGGACACAAGTTCATTATGGCCAGCATCCATACAACTGTCATAATTCATTTCGACAAATAATTATTGTTACCCACTAAATGCCATGTACCAATTAAACTGAAAGGAATAAAAAATGAATGCTACCTTCACCTTCAGGAAGCTCACAACATACTGTATAACAAGGAAAAGATGAGCATACAAACGGCAGGCCATTAAATGTCAGAGTCGATCGCCATCGTGGCTCCTGAAGAGGATAAGATTTAGAATGTTCTTTACAATTAGGAGTGGAAAAGCCTGCACAACAGGCCTTTTCTAGACCTGTCCGTATGACTCATTAATATGATAATTTTCTTTGGGGGAACCAAGAAAGGACTTTCAGAAATCCTTTTTGAGGGATGGAGGGAAGAAGGGACAGGAGAGAGATCATGATATAATATTGTCACCCAGAAAAAAATCCGATTTCCCTTGGACTTTTTCTTACTAACCTGTTCCTCCTCCATCTTCTCCCACCAGAGGTGTTACCATCCATCCCGCTAATCATCCACTCATTCCCTTGACTCCTTTCTCACCCTTACTACCACCCCCGCCCAAGTCTAACAGATCAGCAGGCTTGTCGATTCAGCTTTCTAAATATATTTTGACTATGTCCATTTTTCTCTGTCCTCCCTGCTCAGGCACCTTAATATTTCTACACAGCACTTATAAACATGATAATTAGTTATATGAATAATCAGTGGTTTGCTCTCTTCAATCACCTCAATTACCACACTCTCCCATCTCAACTGTCAGCGCCATGAGGCCAAGGACCACGTCTGCCTTTTTCACTATTGTATCCCCAGTACCTAGAGGAGGTCTAACACAGAGTGGTGTTCAATGAAGGGATAAATGGTGGGAAGGAGGAAATAAGTCCATCAAAACAGTAATAATCAGGTCTTCCATTAAACTCCTTCATGATTATGTGAAAACAAAATGTAAAGAGAAATCTGTGGTGTATATGTGTGTGTGTGTGTGTGTGTGTGTGTGCATATATATACATACATAAAATATATTATTTCACTGAAATAGTTGACTCATAACAACATCAAGTATTCAAGTTTACTCTATTTTAGGAAAGATTAAAGATTAAGAAACAATGCAATGAACATGTATATCAAATAACCGCTGTGTATGTTATCACATCTTATGATTTTATTTATCAATTACCCCTCAATAAAACTGAAATTTTAAAAAAAGAGACGGAATCACAGATCCCTTTAGGAGTTAATACAGTTCAGTAATATAACACAGGTGTTCACGTTTTGAGTCTTTTCGTTAACTTGCTGATCTGTAATCACTGGATGGCTTGTGCAACGGAAGTTACTATACTCATATGACAGCCCTGTCAAACACCTAGCACTTGAGCGAGACTATGTCCTGGACACGTGAATATACACTAAGTATCCGTGATATGCATTAAGTCCTTGGTTTATCCCTATGCTCACTTCATTTATCAGGATATACAACAGGCTCTTGTGTCCACTGCTAATTTGGGAACGTGTCCTCTGTTTGAAAAGATTGTCTCATAACGTAGTACTAGTTCTGTGTCTGGAGCCCACATTTCATAGATCAACACATTTTCAGACTCGGCTTCAACTATTTTTTTCAGGAGGGAGGGATTTCCATCTCACCTTTCAAAGAGTAGAACATCTGCTTTGATTTGGTAAACAGTAATGTTTCATCCCCTGCCTGCTTGCTGCAGAAGCCCGCATATCACAAAACCCTAAATGCCACTTGAGGATTCAGCCTTCAGGCTGGATGCTCTGTATCCGGTCCAACCCAGCAATTCCCACAGAGTCAACCTCATGACAGCCCATTCCATCTGCCTTGAGTCTTAGAAAAGGTTAAAACTTTGCAGAAGCTTAATGAACCATGCCCTGCCTTGGAGAAATACAGATTTGTTATTGCTCTGTACAGAAATGAAACAAGTGGAATAAAAACAGGAAAGGATTCTCTGAGTCACAGGATGTGGGTGTAGAGCTCTTACTAAATTGAGAACTTAAATACTAATTAATTGAACTGACAATAATGATATGTGAGGACAAGGCCCTGCTCTGCACCAATAAACTGTGTGACCTTAAGTAAGATGAACTCCTCTGGGCCTCTGTTTCTGCACCTTTAAAATGGGAATGATATTCTACTCTAACTTCCCTTCAGGACTGATAAGAAGGATGAGATGACAGGTGAGAAAGCACTTTATAATTCTAAAGAAATTATAATTAAAAGATATTCCAAAATGGAGAAAACCTCCCAAATCACTCCTATTGGGAACTTGAAACACATAGGTAGGGTCCTTTGCAACAAGCCTATTTTTCTAGGTGTATATTAAATTTAATGTTTCCTGAGTGTGATTCTGAGTTGTTCAAGAGTAAGGATTTCGAATTGGAAAGGGCAAAGGAGGGAAGAGAGCTCATGATTCAAAATTTCCAACACAAACTCCAAAAAGTAGACAGTGAAGTTTACTCTTCCCTACGCTCATGCACTCACCCTACAAGCAATCACTCAATTTCACAACAGTTTATGGAGCACCCACTATGCTCTAAGTACCATGATGGCCACTATGGATACAACAAGGATAAAAGGAGTTCTAAGCCCTGCCCCTTTGGGCCTAACATCAAAGAATTTTTTTTTTAAATGTAAGAATGGATCAGGTATGATTTCTACCATGAAGTAGTTATAAACTGGCAGAAAAGGAAGTGGCCATAAACCAAAATTGAATCCTTCACAGAGGTCTCTGTTTTTAAGAGTAAGAAAAAGAGATGAATGAATCTCATCAATTCTCTCGTCTTCCTATATAAGCAAACAGCATCAATATCAGCACACAGACATGCTTTAGCAGCTTCTATCTTAAACCCTCCTCCCTTGGCTTCATTCCCTTGTATAACAAGATTTCTCACAAGACTTACCTAGAGTTTGTGTCTCTACTTCCTTTCTACACTTGCCTTCCTCAAGCCAGTCCAACTGGGATCCTCTTCCCACCACTCCATTGAGACTACGCTTGGCAAGGCTACCCATGGCCTCCATCTTTCCAAATGAAGGTCCCTGAATTCGCGGGTCAAAATCTTGTATTGACATTTTGTTCCATTTGCTTCAGGAGCTTGAGTTCTATAGCTGTATCTTTAAAACACCCCCTTTCTTGTGGAGAGTCAGCCTACTCAATTTGTTGAGCATCATCTCAGACACTGCAGAGAATGTTAGTGGTAAGAGAAGGGCAAGAACATCATCTGGAAGTGGGGGTGGGGCAGAGGGTGGAGAAAAAGTCAGAGATGAAACAAAACACTGAAATGCTACCCTCCATTTAAGTGACTGATGTACATATCCTGCTCTCAGTCCCCTCTATGAAAACAATCCTATGAATTATAGATGCGTTGATGGCAGGTAGGGGGTGATTTTAGTTTTCACTCTGTTTGTTTTATTAAGAACCATGGAGAATGGTGAGCCTGACCCCCTCTTCCAAGTTGGAGCTTGTAGAAGCAGCTCAGTTTGCTGACGCCACTATTTCTACCTCCTAGAAACCTGCTCTGACTACCAGGATACCATAAAAGGAGAGCACTCTGACTAAAGGCAAAATAACAGCCTTATCTGCCTTCTATAATGACCAGGGGATGCTGCTTTGGCAGGAGGGGAGATCTAAGTATGATAACGAAACAATCAGCTTATGTCACTTGTGACAGCCCAAGGCCCCTGTCAGTCTGACACAACTATTGCATAAAAACACATCTGCTCCTACCCAAAACATTCCTGTCTTGGCCACAGCTTTCTCCATCTGTAGGAACCAAAGCTATGTCAGATTCTCAACAGCAACATGGGTATAACAGAAATATAAGTTGAGGTGAAAAGAGAGTTTTATTTACTTTTCCAGAAAATATACCAGGGAAATAAGCTGCCAGAAAAACTCTGGCTTGTATATGATGAATGCAAAAACTCTCAGAGGCTAGACAGAGGAATATGAGGCTTGTAAGACTCAGCAGATGACCTGGGTTGTCAGTGGAGATTTCTCTACCTCTGTAAGAGCCTGCTCTCGCTCTTTATAACAGGCTGCACATAGCTATGAGTGACTACACTAAAGAACGTACTCAGAATCAGACTCACTGGACTCGGATCAAGTGAATAGATGGCGAGGCCCCTACAGGTTAGCAAGAGTGTCGTGGGCCAGGCCCACGTCCAGAGAGGCAGCCACGCAAGGGAACTGCACCATTTTTTTCCTAGGACTTCCCATGGTTCTGAACAGGCACTTTATCATTTATCTGAGTGTTAAAGTCACCAGCTTGACCTAAGAATGTAAAAATGAAATGCTAAGTGGGAAAGCCTGGTACGGTCATTGATTTTTTCACAAAGAGCCATGACCCTGGGTTTAAAAACTATCTTTCAAATCATAGAGCCATAGATCTAGTAGGGACATGGAGTTGGATGCACACCAACTCTCCAGCCTAGTCTATATTCTCTGTAAGTGATTCGATGCCTCCCTTCAGAGCCTATTCTATGGCATAATGGCTTCTCAACCAAAAGGCACTGCATCCTGTCCAATCCAAGTCTCCCTAACCACACAGCCAAATCTGTTGGCTCAAGATCATCATGCACATGAAAAAGGGCTGCTTGCTCTTTCCCACAGAAATGCATTCTACCTATTAGAGACACTTATTTTTCATTTATGATTTGTATCTCCCACTTATTAAAATGATGAAGGTGTCTGTAGAAAATTATTAACCATGCTTTCTCTTCTCTGGCCAGTGACAATATTTTTCTTTTCAGTAATTCCTCAGTGGTGTTACATAGACAATCAGTTCTAAGTCGTCCCTCTGACCCACAAGACCCACCCTGCTCAGCTTCATGCAACCTGTCCAAACCTACCACCTCCACCCTCAGCTCCAGGGAGGTCACTTGTTTAGTCCACAATCTGAGCACCTTCAGTCCTGCTTCTACTCATATTGACCCTCTCATCTGTAATGTGCTCATTTTCCCATCTGGTGTTCCAAGCGACCTTCCATCTCAGCCTTTACTAGTCTCTCTCTGCTTTGAACTCCTGAAGAATTCAGTCTGCACTCCACTCCACAGCTGAACACTTCCTAAGACCATCACCATTCCCCATTGATCCACATGTGGTTCTGTCCCCTTCCCATTCTATTTTATTTATTTATTTTTGCCACGCCCATGGCATGTGGAACTTCCCTAGCCAGGGATTAAAACCATGCCACAGCAGTGACAACACCAGATCCTTAACCCTCAGAGCCATGAGGGAACTCCCATTTCATGTTAAAAATAAATTTCTTAGGAGTTTGCATCATGGCTCAGCGGTAACGAACTCAACTAGTATCTGTGAGGACACGGCTTGGATCCCTGGCCTCCAGCGGTGGGTTAAGGATCTGGCATTGCTGTGTGCTATAGTGCAAGTAGCAGACACGGCTCCAATCCCATGATGCTCTGGCTGTGGTGTAGACAGGCAGCCGCAGCTCCGATTCGACCCCTAACCTGGCAACTTCCATATGCTGCAGGTGCAAAAAAGAAAGAAAGAGAGAGAGAGAGAGAGAGAGAGAGAGAGAGAGAGAAAGGAAGGAAAGAAGGAAGGAAGGAAGGAAGGAAGGAAGGAAAAAAGAAAGAAAGAAAAACCTTACTGTACTTTAGAACTTTAGATTTGCAGCGAAGTTGCAAAAATAGTCTTGAGAGTTCCCATATTCCCCCCAGTCAGCTCCAGTGCCCCCTAAATGTTACAACATCATCCACTATGGCAGTCTATTCGTCAAAATTAAGAAAGCAATGTTGATGCACTGCTATTAAACAGACTCCAGATCTTATCTGGATTGCACCAGGTTTTCCTTAAAGTTCTCTTTCTGCTCCAGGAACCAATCTGAAATACCACGTTGCATTTAGTTGTCATGTCTGCTTAGTACGTTCCTGTCTTCCAGTTAGAGTTTCTCAGGTTTTCCTTTTTTTTTTTTCTGCTACCTTGACCTGGGCAATTTTGAGAAGTACTAGTCAGATATTTTGCAGAATGTTGCCCTACCTGGGTTAGTCTGTTGCTTTTCTTATAGTAAAACTGTGGTTAGAGGTTTTTGGAAAGAACGTTGCAGAGGTGAAGCACCCTTCTTGTCACATCATATTGGGGTACAAGTCGACTATAGGACATCTCTGGTAATGTTAACCATGGTAATTTGGTTGAGGTAGTATTTGCCAGTTCCCTCCACTACACATTTTATATTTTCCCCTTTCTATACTTTATTCTTTGGATACATATCTAGCTCACACTCAAAGTACCCTCAGACTCCTTTTTAATCACCTACTTATTTTGGCTGCAATCTTGGGGGACCTTTCTTTCCCTCTTTCTTTATTTCTCTCTCTCTTTTTTTTTTTTTTTTTTTTTTTTTTTTTTTTGGTTTTTAGGGCCATGCCTGCAGCATATGGAAGTCCCCAGGCTAGGGGTTGAATTGGAGCTGTAGCTGCCAGCCTACGCCACAGTCACAGCAACACAGGCTCTGAGTCATGTCTGCTACCTACACCACAGCTCACAGCAACGCCAGATCCCCGACCCACTGAACTAGGCCAGCGATAGAACCTGTGTCCTCATGGATACTAGTCAGATTCGTTTCTACTGCGCCACAATAGGAACTCCCTAGGAGACCTTTCTAAATTTTCCGTATCTCTTCCCAAAGTTCACCTCTAAAAGGAATATAATACTTGAATAGGGATTCAATCAACAGGATAAACACTTTTAAAGCTTCTGCATATTATACACTGGACATTTGTTTTTATTCTGGTTATATTACCCTACTCCATAACTCCTTAGCAGCTACCAGAAATTCACATAGTAAATATTTTTAATCTGTTTCTTTCAAAGTGTTTTGAAATATACATAGAAAAGAAACTATCTCAGATCCCTTAAAAAAGCAGCTTTGGTGAAAAAAATAGGAGAGCCAGGCTGTGAAACAGAAGGTTTATCAATGGAATATTTTCAGCTACACTGACGTGATGGAAAAATATAAATGGAATTTAGAGTTCAGAGTGAGTGGGTTGAAACAGAAGCACAGATATACTGCAGTGTCAGTGTAGGTGGCAGAATGGCTGCAGGTGAAAGAAATGGCGTGTGGCCCTACTTCCAGAGGGGTTTCCCCTCTGCAGTTGTGCAAGTAAGTCAGATGTTTTTACTGACTGGACCACCACTGGGTAGAAGGTTGGGACTCAGTCACCAATAAAGTCAACTAAATCTTTAATAATTTTATGACTCTACAGCATTCAAATTAATTGGAAAATCACCAGATTTTTTTGTTGTTAATACTGGATTGATCTAACTGAGGTCAGTGCCTCCCGGTGTTTGTGTGGCAGAAATCGAACGCCATGAAACCCTCTTCTACCGAAAGGTTCTGGGATCAATATATTTTAAACATCTTACATTCTATAGACTAGGAATGGGCACTTTTCCTATAAAGAGCCAGACAGTAAACATTTTAGGCTTTGTGGGCTACATATGATCCCTATTACATGGTCTCCCTTTCCTTCCCCCTTTTCTTCTTCTTCTCCTTTTCTTCCTCCTCCCCTCTACCCCATCCTCCTCCTTCTTCTCAACCCTTTAAAAATGTAAAAAACATTCTTAGTTTGAGGGTTGTACAAAAATAGACCGTGGGCCATGTTTGGTCCATGGACTGGTAGTTTGCCTGCCTCTGCTACGGACACTCCCTGGATACTCATACTAGTGCATTAAAGACTCTGGTAAGATTAGTGGGATAAAAATGTGTTTGCTATTTTTTTTTTACCAGATTTATCCCAAATTTATTTAACCATGGAACTCTTTTTTGCTGCTTCCCACTTAACATCTTACATAATTAGTTTTCGATGGGAATTACTTTGGGAAATTCTGGCCTTTTTCACATAAGGAGAATTATAAAGTTATTCCCCACCTTACTCATCCCCTTTGCAGAGAAACATTCCAGATGGCTTAAAAAAATAAATAGAAAAGTGTCAGAAAATATCTCTGTGACATTGGAGTTTGAATAGAATCCCAGGCGAAACTTCAAAAGTACTAAGCACAAGGCAAAAATTATGGATTTGACTGTATCAAAATTAAGGATGTCTGTTCAACAGATAGCACAACAGAAAAAAGTAACAACTGAGTATAAGATTAGGTAGAAATATTTGCAATATCAAAGATCTTAAAGCATTTGTATTTCAAGGAATTCCTGTTATTAATAAGAAAAATTTGGATTCCATTTTTTTTTTTTTTTTGTCTTTTGTCGTTTTAGGGCTGCACCCGCGGCATGTGGAGGTTCCCAGGCTAGGGTCTAATCGGAGCTGTAGCTGCCGGCCTACGCCAGAGCCACAGCACCACCAGATTCAAGCTGTGTCTGTGTCTACATCACAGCTCATGGCAACGCCGGATCCTTAACCCACTGAACGATGCCCGGCATCAAACCCTCAACCTCATGGTTCCTAGTCGGATTTGTTACCCGCTGTGCCACGACGGGAACTCCCTGGATATCAATCTTTAAAATGGGCAAGCCATAAGAATAAACAATGTATAGAGGGGAAAATCAGAATGGTTAACTTGTATATGAATAAAATGTTCAACCTCATAAATAATGAGAGGAATGCAAAATGGGAGGATAAATACTCCCTTATACTAAATATAGGTTGGTAAATTTTTTTTAATTGGATGATAGTCAGTGTTGGCAAAGATGTTGGGAAATGGTTTTCCTCGTGCACTGCTAGTAGAGGCTTTAGACCACTGCAACTATTCTGGAGAAAAAAAAAAAACTGTCAGAACTTGGTGAAATTCAGTATGTCCATACTCACTCTTGGGTACAAACCCAGAGAAGAGTATCCACAGATCCAAGGATAACAAAAGCAAAGCTCATCACAGTATTTTATTTTGTGACAAACTGATAGGAAGCAAACTAGCCACCAATTAACTAGGGGATGAATAAATAAAACATGGTAGGAACTCATTTTGGAATATTATGCAGCAGTCAGAACAAATAAACTGGAAGTATATAAAGCAACACAATAATTTCAAAAACATTTCAAAAATAATTTTAAGTAAAAAAGCAAACAGATTTATAGCATAATGTAAATTGTATAAACTTCAACTGTACATTGAAAACATATATAAAATATATTCTGTTCTTAGTCAATAACCAGTGAATAGATACTCAACATCACTAATCATTAAGGTAATGCAAATAAAACCCACAATGAAATAACTTCATACCCATTAGGTTGGTTATTATAAAAAAATCAAACAAAACCAGAAAATAAGAAGTGTTGGTGAGGATATGGAGAAATAGGAGCCTTGTGTCTTGCTGGTGGGAACGTAAAATGGTATAGCTACTGAAGATAGCAGTAGGTAGGGTCCTCAAAAAATTATATATAGGATTATTATATGATCCATCAACTCCACTTCTGGAAAAGAAGAATTCCACTTCTCAAAAGAAATGAAAGCTGAGACTGGAACTGATATTTGTACACCAATGTCCATAGCGCATTATTCACAATAGCAAAAAAGTAGAAACAACTCACATGTCCAACAACAGATGAGTGGACAAACAAAATGTATATGCAGACAATGGAATACAGTCTTTAAAAGGAAGGAAATTCTAACACATGGTACAACATGAATGAACCTTGAAGACATTATGCTAAGTCAAATAAACCAGACACAAAAGGACAACCAGGCTGTTTCTACTTTTATGAAGTACCTAACATAATGAAATTCTTAGAGACAGAAAGCTGGATGGTGGTTGCCAGAGGTTGGAGAGAAAAGGAGTGGGGAAAAAGGAGTTTCAGCCTGTGAAAATGAAAAGAATTCTAGATGGTGGCGATGGTTGCAGAATGTGAATGCATTTAACACCACTGAACTGTACACTTAAAAAATGGTTAAAATGGTGAATTTTATAGTATGTATATTTACCACATAAAAAGATATCTTCTTAATGTGCTCAAACCAAGTTCCTTTCTACTGAATACTGATCAGTAGATCAATGTGAGGAAAAAGAACATAAGATCAACTTAATTTTTCTCTTTAACAGAGGCTAAATCTTGGGGCAAGCAGAACACTAATCGGCATTCAATTGATATATCAGACTTCAAGTTGCCAAGAGTTGAGTTGATTGCACTTTTCTGTTCATGATGCAGTAACATCATTCATCCATGCCAAGTGCCCTCTGGTTTTCTTGTATTCTTTTTCCCTTTTATCACTGACAGCCCATCTCTTTTTCTTTAAGTAATAATAAATATCCTAATGAGTAGTATCTCATTGTGACTTTGATTTGCATTCCCCTGATGATTAGTGACGTTGAGCATCTTTTCATGTGCTTCTTGGCCAAGAAGAGAACATTTTTAATTACACAATAAGTTAAAAAATTCACTGTATCTATATCTCTGGATAGCTTCTTCCACGAACTCTTGAGCACTGACACACTGACTTGCAGTCTTTGTCATAGGATAAAATAAAGACAGAAAAAAATTTTCCGAAAACTTTAAGAATGCCTGGAATGGTGAGCCAGTTAATCATCATTCACAATCATTTTTCTGACCAGGTACTAATGTTTATCCAATGTCTTAATCAAGGCAGACTAACCGCAGTAATGACCCTGGAATCTTAGTGGCTTAACACAATAGGTGTTTTTACTGTTTATAACACATTCCAATGAGTGTCAGCAGGGAGCTCTGTTCCACACAATCATTAAGGGATCCAGGCTCCTTTGAGTTAGTAGTTCTGCCTTATTAGGAGAGCTTTGAAGTTCACTACTGGGTCCCCTGCAATTAGCCAGCTGTTAAAAAAAACACTGTACAGCAAAGGAACCCCAACCCTTACACACTTGGTCTGGGGGTGACACCATCATTTCCCTCAAATGCCACAAGTCATACAGCCCCACCTAGATGCAAAGGGGCTAGGAAATGTAGTCAAGGAAGAAGAGAAAATGAATTTTAGTGACAAATTACGCATTTTTTGCCACAACAAGAAGTTGGAGGAAATGTTTATGTTTGAGAAGAATTTTTTTAAATACAGATTTCCTTTACTGTCTGCAAATTATTTTTAAGACTGTAAATTATTTATGGGTTATACTTTCAAACTTTTGAACCAAAAAACATATAGTTTTGCCAAAGGATACATTTTCCTATGTATCCAGAAAAATTTTGTTAGCATGGCTCCTGAACTTTGTATGTCCCATATGTAAACACAAGCTCCTTGTGAAAAGGCAGTTAAATTGGGAGTGTCCTATAATACATGTGAGACTATATGTATGAATGTGGGAATAATGTGGATCGATTTTTCCAGATGAAGAAGCAAGATGAAGCTAATGCACCTAAGACTTCATCATTCATTCTATATTTGCATATTTTGATCAATTTCAAGTGAGATTACAAACTATAACCTGCCTATTACAGAACTCTAAAGTCAGAGTAAATTCCCTATTGCAAAATAACCACGTGAAAAAAGAAGACAAAAGCACATATGAGAAACCCAGCAAAATGGGCTGAATTCGAGCTTTTCAGCACATACTCTGAAAAACATAAGCACAAAGCAACCACGGGCAGGCTATAAATTGTCCTGAGTTACACAATGGAGTGATAAGACAGATGACCTGGAAAATGTGAGCTGGCGGGGCTGGCTGAGATTGATTAGTTCTCTGCCCTAATGCTCAGGTAATAGGATGGCTTTCAGCTCCATTCTGCCTATTTCAGTCCAGATTTGTTTTCCCTGCTGCCGTAAAAATTAGAAGAGATCCTGTCACTTTTGCCCTGCAATCATACAGAGGCTTGTTTCCCTTGCATTACTCCAAAATACACAATTGCAATCCTTTTTCCTCCCCAACGCGAGATGCAGTTCACATTCATCTAATGTCAGCAACACACAGTCGCACAAAGTACTTCCTGAGCGACTGATTCTAAAACAATGCGACATGTCGAGAACTGGACAGGAGGATGAGGGAAAAAAGACAACAATTTACTAGATGCAAAGAAGGAAACCATAAGCAAGCTGCAAAATTGGAGAGAGATGTGAAACTGAATCAATCTCTATACTGCAGACTTCATAGAAAAACTGAAAAGCAGCAGTCATTCCCAGCTCACAAAGGGAAAGCATAATGAGGTATGCCAATGGGAAAGAAGAGAATTTCAGAACTATGTTTTGGGAGTGGCTGGAAAGCCAATCAAAGAAATCGATTCAGAAGAGAGGACTATGGAAGGACTTGACACCAAGATGAAGGCCACACTTAGGAACAGGTATATGGTTTGCAGCATGCCAAAAAATCTCCAACAAGGAAGTTATATGTTAGGCAGCCTTCTCTAAACTTCCATCCAGGTAATCCTAGTGAAACTACTTTCTGCTAGGGAGAACTCCAAGCTAACCAGCCCTGAGCTTTTGCATATAGGTTTGTTAGTATTCTGAAACTGGAGAGGGAGCAGTGTACAGAAAACATTATTTATGCTTATCAGGTTTAAACTAGTTGGTTAAATAGCAGATTTAAAATGCTGTTTACTTTAAGGCTTGAGGTTTAACTTAAAAACCTTATTAGGCTATTTATAAATCTAGTAAGTTTTATAAAATAAAAACAAGAAAGCCTTTGATTACTACCTGATCCACTCACATCGAACATTCTAAGAATTGCTAACAATGAATTCCATTTACAAACTTAATAAGATCCTTTTTTTTTAACATTTTAAACTTCATTAATAAAAATATGGTATTCAATTTCTTTTTAAGCCCTTCAAATGCCTAAAGGGCAGGTTTACAACCAGAAGATTTCCTTCAAGTACCTAGAAACTTTTGTTAACCTAATGTATTGAAATTTTAAGTTCTTTTAAACAGTATAATACTGCTTACAGGCTAAGTCCACTTTTCTTACGCCCTTTTGCTTAAATAAGCCTAAAACCAATTACACATTTTAAATCTAATGCACAAGACTAATCTGTCTCTAATATAACTAAATTCTCTAAGATACCACATATACTTTTCCTACCAAGTATTGATGAAATATTCCTGTACTTAACACACATGTATTAATATATGGGTTTGCCATCTCTATATTCAATTCTTCTTAACTTATATTTCATACAGTGAGTTAAGTTATTGCATTGACAGCGACCACAACAGGATCATCATCTCAGGCAGCCTGAGACTGTTTATTGATCAGAGAGCTGAGGCCTTAGGCAGGGTTGGGGGAGGAATAAATCCAAAGGGATTCTTTCTGAGTCACTGAAAGGCATGCTGAGCCTTTTAGGGACAGCTTCTATGACAACAAAGGACATCAAATCCTACATCCTTCAGATGAGTTGAATTGCACCTAGTTTAAAGTTACACTCTACAATCTCAAGTTTTCAAACCTTACCCAGCTAAGCTATTTTCTTTTGTACCTCACTGGATTTTAGATTCTTCTCTTACTATTTGCGTCTATGGACCATGATACTTCCTGACTTTTTAATGAGATCCAGTTAGATTTGGCATTCCTCTCACACCTTTTTCATGCTGTGTGGTTACAACTCTACAGCTGATTTAGAGACTTGAGGAAAGGTAGCAGAGGAGGTGGGCTTGCAGGTGGGTTCTGTCCCTGGTGCTAGACTGGGTGACTCAGCCTAGACGGACCAAAGGGAATATTTAATCCAAAAAACCTCCCCTGAGAGTCCCATTCAAACTTCCTTCTCTTCTGTGATGCCAGTTCTACAGCAATACAGTGCATGGGCAAAGTGCATCATGTCCTATTTAACTGTGATGAGCAGGGTCTTAGGACTCAAGCTGTAAAACAGTTGCCTATCTCAGTCCCAAGCAAATCCTTGTAGTTTGACTCAGCCCCAAGTATTGACATATGGGAGGCTGAATAATGGCCCCCCAAATGTTCATCCTTCCAGTCTTAATTCTGCAAACTGAATATGTTACCTTAGATGGCAACGAGGACTGTGCAGATGTGATTACATTAAGGATCTTGAGACAGAGAGCTTATCTTTGAATTATCCAGGTGGGCTCAGTGGAATTACAAAGAGTCCATATAAGAGGCAGGCAGGAGATGAGGGTCAACGAAGGAGATATGATGATGGAAGCCAGAGAGTGGAGTGATTTGAGGAAGGGGCTGACCACAAGCCAAGGAATTCAGGCAGCCTCTAGAATCTGAAAAAGGCAATGAAATATTCCCTCTGAAGCCTCCAGAGTGAACCAGCCCTGAGGAGATTCCGGCTTTAGCCCAGTGAAAATTGATTTTAGTCTTCTGACTCCCAGAACTATAGGAGAAAAAAATTGTGCTGTTTCAGCTAATACATTTGTGCGAATTTGTTATAGCAGCATTAGGAATTAGTCGGACCAGACAGCTATGGTTTCAGTCATGCTTTCAACCCCTCTCCAGATCTTGAATATCATGGTGCCTCTTTCTGGCCAGACTTCCTCCTCTCTGCCCTCAGTGGGGTCACTGCTCATTTGCTCTCATCTGCATCCCCTGCAAGCTGCATTTTCCAGACTCTCATCACTTGGTTTCCAGCAATGTCCAACCACGGGGAGGCATCAGGAGCCTAGAGGGCAGGATAGACAGAGAAGCCAGTGCATCACCTACCCTCTCTCTATGCCATGGAAATGGTATTTCCGGGAGGCATTACATTTCCACAATTCCTGCTCTCGACATTCAGGCTACCCCTCCAAAGTCCTGGCCCCCACAGTGCAGAACCTCCTCCCACCCCCGATCCCTTACCCAGCTACCGCCACAGCTCTACCACCTCCTTCCACTGTCCCTCCAGCCAAGGGTGGGAGGTAGCTGCTTCCTGTTTGCTTATTTCTGTGTTGCCTCATCTCCCCCGTTCACTTTTTGAATTCTTCTAAACACGGTGTATCTTATTTTCCATATCTGTTCCACTATGAAAAAAATTTGAGTTGTTTCTGTATGGCTGCCACGGTAATGCTGTTTTCTTGGTGTCCTTGATCATTCCGTAGGGAAAATAAGGTAGCTCTTTTCTGATTCTGAAGTCCACCTCGGAACCTGAGAATTTTCACACCTCTCCCTTCTCGAAGCCTTCTAGATTCCTGACCCAGAAACATCCTCTGACCATGGCCCTGTGTTGCCTCTGCTCTGTCTTTTCCTGAGCATATGCCCTTGAATGTGTTTTTAATGTCATACCATCTCAATAGCCTTCTTCATCCTAATTTAGCATTTGTATATTAGTCACCGATACTGACCATTTTAAGCCAAAGGAATTTGTTGGAAAGACAAAAGGGCTCAGAGAATCAACAGGAGACTGGAAGCATTAAACCTTTAAAATTGACAGGAACCCAGGGAACCCAGAGACCAGGTGCAAGAAGAGCAACCCATGAAGGTGGGTTGATTGGCCACTGTCCCTGGTCCACGTCATGACTGTCCATTTCTTGTGTCCTTTCAGCACTTGCTCAAGATTCCAGTTCCTGAGACTGTGAGTGTGATTGGTTGAGCCCAGATCATGTGACAGCCCCCAGGGAGAGGGAGGATGATTACTTTCAGGTTCCTTAGAGGAAGGGACATGTCCTCTATCATCAGGACCACACACACCAGGGAAGGACAGTTCCCTCCAATGAAATCAGGACGCTGTCAAAGAGCATTGATGATGAATAGCCAAAAGCAACAAATGACCATTTTCTACCTATTATCTTGTGTTTCAAAATCCATGACTGATCCTTTTGATACTAAAATTATCACAACTCCACATTTCCATTACATGTTAAAAACTCCCACTTACCTTGGTTCACTTCTTAATCCATATCTCCTGAAAGAGTTTTAATTTTGGGCTGAATCATCAATGATTTGGGATTTTTTTTAATATATCAAAATTGATTTCATAATCTGCAAAATGTTTAATAAATGTGAAGTGTGAAGATAGAATCTACTACCATTCCTATAAATCAAGTCCAAATGACAAAATACCCTTCCAGGCATTAAATTGGCACCCCAGTTTAGTACACTGGGTTTCCAGTAGACATCTGGGATAAATAAGAGTGTGTGTGTGTGTGTGTGTGTGTGTGTGTGTGTTTTCTTAAGCTTCTGGCTTAGCAGTCAACAAAACAGCATGTTCTCCACAAAAATGCTGTTAAGACGCATGGTATTTCTCCAGTAAGACACACATACCATTCAACAGGCATCAGATATTTATAAAGTCCTTCTCTCTTGCTCCACTGCCCATCAGGGAAGGCTTCAGGCTCAGCTTTCATTCCTTGCTCTTCTGTACAGGCCAAACCTCCTTCCCAGGACCCTCCTGGAGGTTGGTCTGCACAGCGCCTGCTGTGGCTGACTTAAGTGTGTTGCTGCATATGGCCCACATCAGTGACTTGGCCCTTGGACCAAAGTTAACATTTGGTAAATAAGCCTGCTGCCTTAAATTCCCCTTGAATCACTCTTCCTGTTACACAACCATTCAGGAAAGGAAACGCTGTCCACACAGATGAGTGGTGAAAACAGGGCCTGTCTCTAAACTAGCATTGGCTGCAGAAGGGGAACGAGACTCCTGCTCCTTTTGTTCTGGGCCCCAGGCCTGCAGATGCTGACCCTCTCCAGAGCCCTGCTGTAGAAGGGCTTCTCTCCCTCTCTCACCAGCTTCCACTGGCTGCCTGCGATGTATTATGTAATGCTGACTCCGTCCCACCTGCGGTGAGTCACCAGGTCAGATTGCACTTGTCTAGAAGAGAGAAATTCTTAACAAAAATGCACAAAGTGGCTGGAGGAAGAGGAAATTGTTGATAACTTTCCTTCCATCACTCTGAGCTCCATCACTAACTTGTCTTCTGTGTTATTTTTGGAAGCGATTTCATTCTATGCTTGTTGGTCTCTGGTTACTTATCTTACTCCAGCATGTTTAATAAGGAAGATGGAGAAGATCAACCTTTTTTTCTATACCTTATTTGTCTTTCTAAGACTCACAGCACAGTATTCACATTCCACATGCCATGAGACTATTAAAAAATATATAAGGGCAAACAACAATACTCTCTGCCTCACAGAGGCACAATAAATTCTTGCTGATAAAAAGCCAAACCCCATCCAAGGAGAAAAGAAAATATCAGTTATGCAATGATTCCTCTTTATAACCAAGACAAGGGCATTCATTCATTCACTCCTTACATTTATTGAATGCCTCCCACAGCCAAGTACAAGGCCAGGCGCAGGGGAAACAATAGTAAGCAAAACAAGACACTGTCCCTGCTTTAACAGAGCAATAGATATTGATCAAATAATTACGCATATATGCAAACTGCAGTGGTGACTGATGTTAGGAAGAAATAGAAAATGCTATACAAACCTACCCAATGAGAATTGATTAGCTAGACAGGTCAGGGAAGTCTTATCTGAAGAAACAGCACTTGAGCTGAGATCAGAAAGACGAGTGGAAGTTATGTAGCTGAGAAGGGCAGAAGAGATCATCCCAGGCTGAGAGAAGAGCTTGGGGTGTGAGTGTAGGTGGCAAATACAAAGAACTGAAAAGTCACTGTATCTGGACAAAGGGAGTGAGGGGAAGCAGGACAGGAACCTGAAAGCCAGCTGAGGGACATATTCAGGAGTTTGCCTGGTCCTAAGAACCACAAGAAATCATTGAAAGACTTCTTAGGCCCTGGAACAAGTATTCCTGGACTAGGCTTGCAGATGGAGACCATGAAACTCATGGGTACCAATCAGTTCCCCTCACAAGCTCTCTGAAGCATCACAGTAGGTATAAGAACAACGTGGACACAATATACCTCCCAGTTCCCACCCTGCTTCTCATGCACCTTAGGGTGTCAGCTATGACCAGTAGACTGTCAGAGAGGCCAATCCTTTAAGTGTGAAAGGTACTGAACTATAGGATTTCCAGTATTTATTTGCTCAGCCATGTAAGGCAGCAAGCCTGCCCACTCAGAAACCCACATTACCCAGACTAAAGTCCCAGGCCTGAGTGATGAAATTCTCGCTGAACTGTATTTAAGACTTTTCTGTGCTTTTTTGCAGAACCTGGGAATTTTCTATCTGTGTCCATTCAGGGGCTTTCCATTGGCAAAGCCTCACTGTTCGGCCACAGGGTTTCACAAGAGGGTTAGTAATACAGAGATTTTTATTCTGGAGGTATTGCATGGGGGTTCAACGTGTGGAACCATTACAAGAGGTCTGTGTTGGGGGTGGTGAGAGCAGTGAGAAGGTGATACTGGCTTGGACCAGCATGCAGACAACAAAGGAGGTGAATGGAGTCAAGAGATATTTAGGAGCAAAGTATCAATAGGCTCAGTGGGTGATGTAGAGATGAGATTCTAGATTACGAATCATACAATCAGATGGATTCCCAAACTCATTAAAAAACTCATAATAGGAGGACTCTGTTTCCAGCTCAGCATATAAGGAGCTTGGGAGTGACCACTCCTTCCTAAAAACAAGTAACAAGCTGAACTGATTGAAAAGTCAACAACTCTTTTTGGATCCTTATGAGAGAGGAGGACCCATGGTAAGCTGTTACCCCAAGATGGGAGAGAGAGGCAGGAGATACAAGGAGGTCAGCTTATGGGACCAGAGACTCGTAAGCAGAAACCAATAGAAGCCAGTGACAGTGTAGGAAAATCTGAACTGTAACGGGTGAGTTGCTGGAGGCTTAGCGTGAATAATCCTGAGAATTAAAAACTCCAGGGAAAGCCAGTCACAGGCGGGCCTCGAATACTGAGATTTACCTCCAGGAGCTTGACCAGGTTCCCACAGTAAATATCAGAGAAAAAAATTCCCTTGTGTTTCCAGCAGGCAGAGGAGGAAAGGAACCAAAGGCCAGAACACTTTGTTTTTCGTCACAAAGCCTGCCCTTAGGGGCAACTAGTTAACCACACTATCCTGCCGGGGGTACTGGCACAACGTAACAGACCCTGGGGAAGGGAAATACCCAACTCCAGACCACGCTAACCATCCTGTCCTACCTAAGGGGGAAGGAAAAAACGGAGAAACACTTGTGAGGTTCACAGTTCAGAGATACAAGCACTTAAACACTCAGACCTACCTAATCACAGGCTATAGAACTGCCTCCCCCACACCCCAGCACACACACATAATCACCACATTACTAAAGGCTTATTTACAGCAGTTCCTTTTACTGGGTACATCATGTCCACCCACCAAGGAAAAATTAAAGGCAAAAAACACACTTTGAACAGACAGAGCAAGGATCAGAACCAGACATGGCAGGGATGGTGGAATTATCAGACAGGAAATTTAAAACAACTATGATTAATATGCTAAGGGCTCTGATGGATAAAGTAGACAGCACGCAAGAACAGATGGGCCATGCAAACAGAAATGGAAATCCTATGAAAGAACCCCAAAGAAATGCTAGAGATAAAAAACACTAACAGAAATGAAGAATGCCTTTGATGGTCTTATTGGTAGACTGGACGTGGCAGAAGAAATAACCTCTGAGTTAAAAACTCATAATAGTGTCATTCTCTAAGACAGGGAACACAAAAGGAGGACCAGATTAGGTCTTGGAGATATATATATATAACATCCAATGGAAAAACTTTTAAAGATGAAATGTTTTTCTTCATGCTGAGAAGGAACCGTGATGGTTTTGTCCTGTCTACAGAGAAGTGTGCAGGAACTTGGTGGGAAAACAAGATGGAGAAAAGCTGGGATGATGAGAAAAGACACAGCTTCAACGCAAACCACGGGTGGTTATTATTTTCCATGCACTTTCATTCCGAGTTCAGAACAAAGCAAATTAAGCACGTAAAGAAGCTATGCAGATAAATGTGGGAGAGGCCCTAAGATGGAAAGAACTTCCAAAGTATTTATCATGGATCACTTTTTAAATGTTTTTCTCTGAGGCCAAGTAAGGCAGAGAAACTACAAGACTCTAACAGATGACAGTTCAGAGGCCAGGCTCCACGGAACATCAGCACTGCTCCAGGCATGGCTGATAAGGTTCTTAGTTTCTGGGAACACAACAAATCCCTCAAGGGTCTCTGGAGTTCATTCTACTCTTAAAATTTGATGATGCTGAATTTGGTCCAAATAGGACTTAAAACACACAAACCATCATGTCTTTGATGGCCTGGTGTGTTTTTGATCCCGTAAATATGTATTATATCTTCCTTCTAAAGGCCATTGGCTTAAGTTGGCTTAGAACTAGAATAGTGGGCATCAGCTGGAAATTTCCTAAAGAGCCTTGGAATTCAAGAAGTGATGGTGGAGGAGTTCCTGGTCGCTTAGCAGGATAAGGAGCCAGCATTGTCACTCCTGTGGCTCGGGTTCAACCCCTGGCCCGGGCTTCCACATACCAAGGGTACAGACAAAAAAAAAAAAAGAGGAGACAGTGGAGCCCAAGGGGGAAGAGAAGGCCAGGATGCTGGAGAAGCAGAGAGCATGCAGGGCCCTCTGAACAGGTCTAGTCTAAGACTCTGGCCTCTGTCCCAGGGTTCAGTTAGCACTGGCGTTATGTTTGGCAACAGAAACATACAGACATGTAATGTAACGTGAAGTGCTAATTCCAGCTATAGCTAGCTAGTATTTTCAGCCCCCTCAATTCCACTAAATTAAGCAGAATCAAACTATTTTTATTCTGTAACTGTACTCTAATCTTAAATAGGTAGTAGAAGCTAAAACTTGGCTTTTAGCTTTACAGTGATGCTATGTTGTTAATTTTTAATTAGTCTGCTACATTAGTGTGTCCATTTATAGATGACAGATGATGAAAATGGTAATACACTTTTTAATATGTTGGTGTCTGCAGATGTATGTCTACAAATGAAAAGGAATAAAGGGAATTCATTTTCCAAGAAGCTGACAAGCTTCTTTCCATTTAGAGACAAGCAATACATACACTCCTGTGGGTGGACAAGGTTTTGACACCTGTTGCAGGGTAGGGAAGAGAGGCACTGGGCTGGGTACATTCCCAGCATAGTGATGCTTACTGCCATTTTTGTATTGTTTCCTGCAATGCACGAATATCAGGGTCAATCCTGTAAATATGACTTGCCCTATAGGGAATCATAAGCAGACTGTTAAGCTGCAGAGCGAGGACTCTAGGTTCATTTTAGCAGGCAAAGATAAATAAGTATTCTTATTCCTTAACACAAACACCAAAAGATGAAATTAAGCTAAACAAAGGCTATGGCTGGCATGATGCTCAAAAGTATGGATCACTGGTAGTTGAGAGAAGCTACCAAGAGTGTGGATGACAAACCAGAAAACAAAAGGATCTTAGCAAACTAGGATGATGGATTCTATCTATCAAGTTGATGTTTAATAAGGATAAGGAATTTCCTTTGCATTAAAAAACTGGTTCCACAAGGTTGAAGGATACACGGTTTAGCAACAACACAGGAAAAAATTTTAAGGTTTTAGCTTATTTTACAGACAACATAATGTGACTACACAAGAACAACCAGTCTTGGACTCCATTTAGAAAACATGGTAGTATCTGGCAAAAGAGAGATAAGTGTTCCGTTCTATCAAAACCATAATACTACCTGATTATTGCACCCATTTCTCGGGGACACTTGACACTTCAGTTAAGGGACATCTAGGCTGCTGATACAATGAGACCTATTGATTCGGTGAATGAAAGAACAAGGAAGTTTGCTTCTCTCCTATGGGACAGTTGCACTCGAGTATTCTAGCATGGTAAGGGGCTCCATTCCATGTGGTCATTCGGGGAACCAGGTGCCTTCCACCATCACTGCTTCATCATCCACCACAGTATTACCATCCACAGACTTGAAACAGACTTCAGCTTCCAGTTGAAGGAGTAGAGGAAGGACATGCAGAAGATGGAGTCGCTGTCAAGGTGCTGGCCAAGCACTGGCACTCATCTTTACTGCTCACATTCAGTGTCACCTAGTGTGCCCCCAGCTCACTGCATGGCAGGCTGGGAAAGGTAGCACAGCTAGACACCCCATCTACCTGGCTATACTTTTATAGTAACAAAGGAAAGGGAGAATGGATTTTGGTGGCTAGATCACAGTTCTCTGCTATAAACTTTTGGAGAAACGGCAATCAGAATGATGGGAGAAAGCTGCATATCATGTTGGGAACATCATATCAGAAGAAAATAAGTACTGTGTTTCCTGTGGAAGTTATTAGACTAGTTTATTCTCTGTGGCTCCAGCAGTTCAAACTAGGATATATAGGTAAAGGACTTTCTAAAATAATTGTCAGAAGATAAGAGGACTTCCTTCTAGAGGGGGAAATTCCCTCTAACTAGAGGTGTTTGAGCAGAATCTGTGGACTTCTTTTAGGGGGAAGGAGGGTTAGAATTTCTTCCAGCAATCCAAGTGGCCAAATGCCCCTTTCTAGTACCAGGTTTCTATGATTTTATCTAAATTTGAGTCTATAACTCATAGGGTAACAGAAGGGAATGCCAAAATTTCTTAGGAGCTTGCTACATGTAAGCAACACGTAGCAACATCGATGTACCACATCAATGATGTACTACATCACAACAACCATTGATGTAGGCTTTGTTCACATATTACCAATGCTAGGAAAGGTTAAGGACCCAGAGCTTTTAGGTGGTATTCCTGGGATGGCAATCATCATTGGTCTGATTGCTAAACCCAGATGTTTCCATCAAGCTGCTGCTTCCCAGAATGAAAATCAAATCTAAACCGTGTTCCCTCCTTTTCCTCCCCTCTTCCCCAAATCCTTTATCTGACTTATCAGGGTTGATTGCCTGAACGGACCAGCTGTTCTGTAGGATTTAGCACAAGTCAGGGGCATTTTAACATCCGGCCCTTTATCTAGCTCTTTCTCCTGGGCCAAATGACTGATTTGTCACCCACGCTTTTCCTCAGCCCAGAGGCAGAGCCACCTATTCATCCAGCAGCTTCTGCCTCTCTCGTTCCCTTCCTAAGAAGAGCACAGGGATTCTCCCGTAACCTCAGACCAGATCACAGTGAATCATTTTCTGCTTTCACCTGCCAGTGTTGTGAGGAAAAGTAAGGTTTAATTTGCAATTAATTCTTTATCCCTTGTGCATTGAAATGGAGGTCAAAAATGAATTAATCACCACTGAAGCTTCCACAACTGAAAATTTACCCAGATTCCCTCCAAAGAAAGGATGACTCATGCGAAGCACCTGTTTTGTCTCCTTAGTAACGGCTCTTAGATGTCCCTCTTGTATTTGCATGCAGGCGAGCACAGCAAATTGACTGGGGGAAGGGAAGTTGTTCACAGCATACAGAGTGTGCTCTGGGCAGAATGTCACCTGTAACACTGTAGACCATCTCGTGCTTTATGGGCTCACTCTGCATCTGAGTTATAACCCCAGCGTTGATTCAGCCACAGACTCAATGGGACATAAGTCTGGAAAATTACTAATGGCCTCAGGGAATCTTTGGTGACACAGAATAAAACTGGTTCTGGTATAATCTCTGTATTGGGAAGACGGATTCATCTCTGTGTTAGAAATGTACTTTTCTTGCCTTTGATCTTCGCTGCAATTAGAGTTAGGCACACAACTCCGTCAAGACGGAGGTGGGTGTGGTGGATAGGAGAGGTTCAATTAAATCACTTTTCCTGCTTAACCACAGGAAATAATATTCTAAGAATTGTTTTTTTTTTTTCATGGTTCTATGTGGTTTTGTCTATGTCTTTCACAAAGCCCTCTGTCACTGGCATTGTGGTGAAATAAAAAGAGTATTTGCATCAGGAGCTGGATATTCATGCCCAGTGTGCTCTCAGACACTAATGAGCTGGTACCTGTACACAAATCACTTAGCTTTTCTGGGTTTCCTCTTTGCAAACTGAAGGCTCTAACTACACGATGTCATTGGCCCTTTCAATTCTAAATATTGACATCATTTCCTGGGATCTTATGAGTTAGAACTGGGTATCTTAACACTTAACTTTTTGGGGGCCAGGAAGCATCCCAAATGAAAAGTTACTTGTCCTATCCCTTTATTTTACAATCCATGTCCAGAGAGGTTAAGTTACGTGTCCAAGATTACAGAAAATTCTAGTCTTTTCATAGCTTTCTTTTTTTTTTGTTCCTACTTTCATCACAATTTAATGTTCTTATTGTTGCAGTCAAATAGCTCTACAAGACTTGTTATGAAAAACAGTTGTTCTCACCTGTCCTCCTTTCCCTACTCCTCAAACCTTTAAAAATGCTTTTAACTGATTCTGTTATTTATATCACTATTTCTAAATGTTTTATTGTTTCAGCTTTAGGTATTATCTAAATTGCAAGACACATTTCTCAACCAACTCTTCTCCCTGTGTAGTCATATCATAGTTTTGTTTAGATTGGTAATCAATATTAATTTGATGACATAAATATTATTCACAGTTGAGCTAGGAAGCACATTATGATTACTTTTCCTTTCTATTTCCTTTTCCCCAAAGTTAATAATTATCATGTCTTTATTTTGCTTAATTTTCTGTGATTAGTCACAGATCCAACCCAAACTCCCTATAGTTGTGTCCATCCCTAATGCCCACTAGTTTCCTTCATAAGAGCTTTAATAATAAAATAATACATAACCAATGGTAACTATTTTCAAAGAGAATTATCACTGAGGATATACTGATAGTACTAAAATACTATTGGCTGTATTACCCAGTGTTTTAAAATACGTAAACAGCAGATATCCCCAAAAAAACGCTTGTTGAGGGAATATTGGATAAAAAGGGGGTAGGGGAAAATCTACCTTCCTTTCTTCTCCAAATCCCTTGAAATGACCAAGAAAAAAAAACCTCCCAACTTTGAGGGGGATAAAAGAGGAATAAACTTATAATGTCACTGGAAGACAGAATGGTACCAATTTTTTTTTTTTTTTTAAGAAACACTTTTATTGGAAGAAGGTATAGGCATTCATTTCTCTCACATGCCATTGTCTCGATTGCACAGGGTACCATAACGAAAATGTTATGGGTGCTCTGGGTGTTCACAGAGAAGCAAAGAATCCTGTTAAGTTTCTATCAGATATTTTTAAAGAGCCACATAATTCTGAACTTTGGAGTCAGAGAGATCTGACTTTACCACTTGATCCCTGTGCAGCCTCACACAGCTTACCTAACCTCATTATGCCTCAGTTTCCCAATAGGAAAAACCAAAATAATAATTGGTACCTATCTCAGAGTTATTGTAAGAATTAAATGATGAAATTATACAAAAAGTTTAGCAATGTAACTAGCAGAGTAAATGTTCAGTAAATGTTAATGTAATTACTCTGACTGTTCTGCATATCCATTTCGTGACTTTTGAATGTCAGTATATTGATGGGGAGTACTAGTTCTTGGAGGAGAGAAATCAGGTGGAAATATCAGCTATAACAGCAACTTTAAAAACATTAAGAGATTCCTGTAATTCATTTTATGCCAGTAAAGTTGAGAACATAATTTTAAAAACATATAAGTGATCAAAATTATACAAGAAGAAATAGTAAGCCTGAATAGGTAAGATATTTTAAAGAAATTGAATCAAGAATCAATAACTCCTTCATCCCCTAATTCTTTTATATCTGGCTTCTTTTGCCTAACATTATGTTTGTAAAACTCATTTCACAATGCCTGTGGCAGTAAACTGTTATTTTCATTGCTGTATGGTACCTAATTTATGAATATACCAGAACTTCTTTGTCTATTATGCTGTTGAGGGCATTGGGGTTGTTTCCAGCTTGGGACTATTAAAATACTGAATGAGGAGTTCCCGTTGTGGCTCAGCGGAAATGAATCTGACTAGGATACATGAGGACACAAGTTCAATCAATCCCTGGCCTCGCTCAGTGGGTTAAGGATCCGGCATTGCCATGAGCTGTGTTATAGGTAGCAGATGCAGTTCGGATCCCGTGTTGCTGTGGCTGTGGTGTAAACCAGCAGGTACAGCTCCAACTGGACCCCTAGTCTGGGAACCTCCATGTGCTACATGTGTAACCCTAAAAAGACAAAATAAAATAAAATAAAATAAAATCCCTGAATGAATATTTTTGTCCCAAAATCCAACATCTTAAAGGATACATGTATGTATTTCTATTGGACAGATACCCAGCAGTGGGACCGCAAATTCTACTGCAAAATCAGAGAAAGCATATATTCAAGTTTAGTAGCTACTGCTTAATAGTTTTCTAAAGGAGGATATCAGCTTATATTTTTACTAGCAGTATTATGTGATTCCAGGTGCTTCACATCTTTCTCAACACTTCGTATTATCAGTTTTAAAAAATTTATCCATTCTGATGAGTATATAGTGCTTTCTTATCATTATTTTGCTTTTACCTCGTAGCTAATGGTGTTGAGAATATTTTCATTTGTCTATTGATCATTTGGACATCCTCTCTGGTGAAATGCCTGTTGAAAATTTTTGTCCATTTTGGACGAAGGAAGGGTGAGTAATATCTAACTTTACTTACTTATATCAGATATATATATCTGATATCCAGATATGTCAGATATATGTATTACAAATATGCCTACCTGAGGCTTGCCTTTTTTTCACTCTCATCTCTTTTGATAAAGTTCTTAATTTTAATTTAAGTCCAATTTATCAATTTATTTATGTTTAATGCTTTTGGTATCCCGTGAAAAACAGCTTTGCATATTTCAATGTTACATTCCTATGTTATCTTCACCTTTAAGCCCACAGCTTAGAAATGGTATAATGAGTAGTGCAAAGCAGAAATCAGTATTTATTTTTTCCAATCACATACTCAATTGGCTTAGTATTATTTATTGAAAAGACTATACTTTTACACTGCTTTTCAGTAGTAAAATTTGCTGTGCATCAAATAATGTAACAGTTGTTGGTCTGTTTCTGAACTCTGCTTTTTTTTCCTTTGACCTGTTTGTCTCCCCTTGCACAATACCACACCGTCATAATTATTGCATCCTTGTAAAGCACTGATATCCTTCGGGGTAAATTTACAACTTTGTTCTTCAAGACTGTCTTGAATATTCTAGGCCTGTAGCTGTTCCACATAAAATTTAGAAGCAACCTGGCAATTTATACAAATATGCATACACAACACACATACACATAAACCCTGTGGAATTTTTACTGAAATTGCATTAAGTTTAAGATCAATTTGGGGAGAATTGACAACTTTTCAATATTGAGTCTTCCATTCCATAAGTATGATATATTCCTCCATTATTTACATCTTTTTTGATTTTCCTCCCTAATGTTTTGTGGTTTTCAGTGTGGTGGTGTCACTCATATTTTAATATTGTATTTAATGTTTTATGCTAATATAAATATCATTGAAAGTTTTTACTCTGGAGTTCCTGTTGTGACTCAGCAGGTTAAAAACCTAACATAATATCCATGAGGATGCAGGTTCAATCCCTGGCCTCCCTCAGTGGGTTAAAGATCTGGTGTTGCCATGAGCTGTGGTACAGGGCACAGATGCAACTTGGATCTGGCATTGCCATGGCTGTGGTATAGGCCTGCAGCTGCAACTCTGATTCATCCCTTAGGTTGGGAACTTCCATATGCCACAGGTATGGCCATTAAAAGAAAAGTAAATAAATAAAATAAAATAAAATTTTTATTTCTAGTTGTTTGTTTCTAATATTTAAATAAACAGTTGAACTTTGTATACTGACCCTGTATCTAGAAACCCTGTTAAATTCATCTTTTACTTTTTTTTTTTTTTTTTGCCTCTTTAGGGCTGCATCCGGGGCATCTGCAGGTTCCCAGGCTAGAGGTCTAATCAGAGCTGTAGCCATGAGCCTACATCAGAGCCACAGCAACGCCAGAACTGAGCCGCGTCTGCAACCTAGACCACAGCTCACGGCAACGCCGGATTGTTAACCCACTGAGCAAGGCCAGGGATCGAACCCGCAACCTAATGGTTCCTAGTTGGATTCGCTTCTGCTGCACTACAACGGGAACTCCTCATTTTTTAATTTTAATGGTTTATTTTTATGACTTCTCAGGGTACTCAATTATATTGCCTGCAAATTATGATGGTTTTATATTTTCCATTCAAGCTTTTACGATTTTTTTTTACCTTATTGCCCAGAGCCTCTAATTGAATGTTGATTAGAAATGATGCAGACATCTCTGCCTTATTACTGATTTCAGGAGAAAAGCTTTTAACACTTCTCCATTAAGTATAAAGTTTGCTGTAGGTTTTTACAGAAACATTTTAAATTTTAAATTAAAGAACTCACTTTTTATTTCTAGCTTTCTGCAAGTCTTTTGGGAGCTGAAATTTACCAAATAATTACCCTGCATCTATTTTGAAATGATCATATAAATTTTCCCCCTTTATTCTGTTAAGGCCGAAAATTGCATTGATTGATTTTTCTAACCTAAAACAACCAGGCATTCCTGGAATAAATTCAGCTTGGTCATGACATAATTACATAAATGTAATACTGAATTCTGTTTGTATTTTGTATATGATTTCTGCAACTATACTCATGAATGTGAGAAGCTTGTAACATTCTTTTTGTTTGTTTGTTTCATTCTTATTAGATTTTTGTGTCAAGGGATAGCCCTGGAATTTTGGCTCCTGAGGTTCTGGCTGCCTTGGTTGTTTTTGTACATCCTCAAACAGCTGGGGCTTTGTTTGTTTGTTTGTTTTTAATGCTCTTCAGCTCTTATAATTGTGTTCAGGGGACCGTTTGTTTGACACAAGCTATCCAACGATAGCCACAGGCAAAACTTTTGCCTTTTACAAATGTGATGAACCAACAAAATTTCAAATAAATTTCTATCAGTTAACCTTTTGACTTGTTTCAGTTCCTAAAAAATTCTTGGGTTACTGAAAGTGTAGTTTTGACTTTCAGTGTCACTTAGTGCCCTCATCTGTTAAAACAGAGTTGTAGGGAATTAAATTAAATTTAATTATAGACATAATATTATGTCCCCATAAAGAAGGAAAAAAAATAACTTAGTTGGATAATGTTAATGTTCCATCTTTGGTATTTTTTAAATATTAATCAATTGTTATAGTGAAAGAGCACCAAAGCACCCTCAATTTTGGAACTTAAAAATTTCATTGGGCAAAAGAGGAGGGACTATTTATATCCTATAACAACTATCAGAGAGAGAAGACATTATCTGGGCAGCAAGATGAACAAATTATATTCATTAGTTTTAAATGGATATTTAATAAATGTCTCAGATTTAGCTAAGGAATACAGGATGGAGTCTACAGTAAATATACGGTAAAGTCAATCTGAAATACATATAAACATCTAAAAAGAGGAGGGTAAGATGAGACTTGAGAAGCTGGGGTAACTCTACCCATTTGCTGAACTCCTAGTATGTGCTCAGGTACTTTGCTTGGGGCTTTGCTGGCATTATTTCACTTACTACCTGCAAACATGATGATGTATCTTTATTCCCACTTTAAAAAAATAGGAAATTAAGGCTCACTTAGAACAAATACATTTTTCCAAAATCACAAAGATAGTAAAATCACAAAACTAGCTCTGTTTGACTCTAGAACCCACACTCTTGCTACCAAACCAGGCTGAGATTAAACAGAAGAGAAACCAAATTTTCTTATCAGTAAAGGCTAGATTCTCTATTTTAAGTGCTGCAAAGGGGGTTATGGGAAGGAAGACTTTAGTTACATGTTTATGGTATGTTGGGTAAGGATTTTATTTGGGGTGTGTATTTCCCTTGTCTCTGGAGTTCTTGTTATATTCTCAAGTTAAAACATTTCCTGTTTACTACTGACTGGGCTAACATCCAATAACCACACAATATAAACAAATTCCAACATTTTTCTATCCAATGTAGAGTTAGAGTCCATGTCTGTGGTTGACCTGCTCAGTGGCCTAGGAAATAGTGCCAACTAAGGCCAGGTCAGAGGTTAGATCCGTATTTCCCAAATGTGTTTTACAGAATGTACTAGTTTTACATGATATTAACTGCTATTATTCAGGAAAAAAAGTAAGCATCTAGGAGTGGTCTGTGGCCAAATATGCTTTAAAAACTCTGGATTAAAGCAGTTGAATTTATTTCAGACTTTTCTATACTTTCAAAAGTATATTAATATATACACATGTAATATATGCACGTATATAAATATATACGTGACTCTTCAGGGGAAGGTATAGTATAATAAGTATTTTCAAATTGTATTTGGCTCCAAAATGATTTGAGGAGCATCTTCTAGGACGGTTGTTACACAGACCATATTTGGGGGAGGAAGGGGTTAGATGCTTTATAGGCCAGTCTGTTTTGTAACAACAAACTACATCATTGGTCATGGAGGGAGATATAAAAGTCCTATGCACTGAAGAAAAATGCACAACCTAAAAGTTGAGAATTATGTTTTATTCAGCAGACCTACTAAGGACTTAAGCCCAGGAGTCAGCCTCTGAGATAGCTCTGAGGGACTATTCTAAAGAGGTAAGGGAGGAGCCAAGATACACAGGAAAACAACAACAACAAAAAAAACCAAGCAGTGGGAACATCCAAATATTACTGTTAAAGAAAATCAGACATCTCAAGCTAAAGAATTTGTGCTTTCCTATGCATGGGAAAATGCAAGAGTCTGGGTTCACTGAAACTATTCCTTTGATATACACCTTAACTATTTAGGGCCAGTATTCTGTTCTTCTCCATCCTGAATCCCCTCAGGGTGTACCCTTGGGGGTGGCTGCTGAGGCTGATGGTTTGATGGCTGCAACATCCTTTGTTTACTGACATTCTTGTCCACAGTATAAACAAAGTAGCCCTCATGGTGAAGTGGTATAGATCCCATCACAAAAGGCTGGCACAGAGCCTGCACGGCTTCCTGAAGAGATTATAATTAGGTAACATCTCTGCTGCCATAATATAATGGCTTAAATAAAACAGAAATTTATTTCTTATGTAAAAGTCCCAAGGGGAGTACTTCAGGTTGGCAGGTTCTCTCAACTCTGGGAGCTGCCTCAGGGGCCCCAGGTTCCTTCCATCTCACTGATCTGCTCCTCTGGGGCAAGAGCCTCTTCCACGTGGCTGCAGCTGGTTCCCTAGTATGTGTATTTCCATTTAATAAAAGAGAGTCTTGGGCAAGCAGTTTTCTTTCTACTAGCTTAGGCTGAAGTGACTTACATCAGATTCACACAGCCATGCATCACACAGCCCTGCTGCAAAGTTGGCTGGGAAGTCCAATCTCTAACTAGGCAGTTGTGTGTCCAATAAGAAGGAAAGAAGAAATTTCGGAAGACAGCTGAGACTCTGCCGCACTACAGTTGAGATGAACACTAGTTAGTAATCACTACCTGGGCAAGACTCCATTTACTAATGAATAGCCAGTTCAGACTGACCAAATCCTTCCAAGAAAAATATTGAGTTCTTGTCAGTGTGGTACCCAAGTACTCCAATTTATGAAGCAAGGAATTTCTCAGAAGAGCTCTGATTATCTGTCAGGGTTGGAGGATCCATGCAGCAAGACTGAGGGAGGTCTGAGGGTCAGTAAACAATTCATAGCCAATTTCCTTTAAGGCTCATTTCTTATTGTCCTTTACTTTCCTCAGCTAATTTTTTAAAAATGGCTCAAGAGGGGAGGAAAACTGGCAAATCTTCTAGATTGTCTAGATTTTATACAACTTTGGCAACATACAACACTACAGGAACAAGTCCATGGAATACGGTAAAATGATGATGATGCTAACAATAATAATAATAATAATGCCTCTCAAATAGAATATTTAAATTTTTCTGTTTATTATGATGTATTGACATCTTTAGAAAACCTTTCTGGCCAAGGAGAGACTGCCTTCCCTGGGCTAGACGATTTGCAGAGAGATAAAAAATGACCCAGTCAGGAACATGCCTGTGATATGCAAATGAACCAGTCCAGAGCCTTACTACCTCTACTGGGCCCATACACCCCAGGAGGCAATATTCCTCTGCCCCAGTCATCCCAGGGCCAGGCGCCAGGCAACTAGGGACTATCCCCAGAGCCAAAGCCTGCAGATTTTATTCAAAGTATTCAATCTTGAAGAACTGATCCTGCTCAGCCTGCTTTTCCCAAGGAAACTCCAACAAAGGCTCTGGGCTAAAGCTTCCCCTCCCTCCTGTCTTTTTTTTCCTTTTTTTTTGTCTTTTTGCCTTTATGTAGAGCCGCATGCAGGGCATATGGAGGTTCCCAGGCTAGGGGTCTAACAGGAGCTGTAGCTGCTGGCCTTCGCCACAGCCACAGCAACGCGGGATCCGAGCCACGTCTGCAACCTTCACCACAGCTCACGGCAACGCCGGATCCTTAACCCACTAAACAAGGCCAGGGATCGAACCCACAACCTCATGGTTCTTAGTCAGATTCGTTAACCACTGAGCCATGACGGGAACTCCTCTCCTGTCTTTTGACCACCCTGGTGACTTTCCCATGTGGCCCTTTATGGTGTGCTGTGCCCTCATGGACTGTGAGTATAAAAAACTTCATTTTTTCCTGAACCTCTCCTTTGTCTCCTGTGGCCAAACCTAACTGACCATTTTATAAACGAATACAGAGCACCAGTTGAGAGAGGTTTATACGGCCTACCGGGTAAAGTTGGTCTACTGGTTTGCCTGCCTTGTGTTTCTCTTCATCCTGCTCTGAGGATGCTGCCACACGTCCTGGGTATTTGAGATTCTGCTCCTTAGAGCTAATTGCATGCAGTGGCAACACTCCCCTTGGCAAAGCCAAGGTCACTGCCAAGCCTGCCAAGTAGGAAGAGTCCATATGGAACAATTCAGAGGATGAAATCTCCTAATTTACTTCTCTAACTACTCAGATCAGAAATTTAACCACCTCAAGTCAGGGAGCCTGATTCTTCCAGCTCCATTTTTCTTTCTCAGGATGGCACTGGCTGTTATGGGTCTTTTGTGCTTCCAAACAAACTTTAAAATATTTTGTTCTAGTTCTGTGAAAAATGTCCTTGGTAATTTGAAAGGGATTGCATTGAAACGGTAGATTGCCTTGGTTAGTATAGTTATTTTGATAATATTGGCTCTTCCAATCCAAGAGCATGGTATGTCTTTCCATCTGTTTGTGTCAACTTTGATATCTTTCATCAGCATCTTATAGTTTTCAAAGTACATGTCTTCTGTCTCTTTAGGTAGGTTTATTCCTAATTTCATTCTTTTTGATGCGATGGTAAAATGGGGTTCCCTAATTTCACTTCCTGATCTTTCATTGTTAGTATATAGAAATGCAGTTGATTTCTGTGTATTAATTTTGTATGCTGTGACTGCCAAATTCACTGATGAGCTCTAACAGTTTTCTGGTAACATCTTTAGGATTCTCTAGGTGTAGTATCATGTCATCTGCAAATAGTGACAGTTTTACTTCTTCCTTTCCAACCTGGATTCCTTTTATTTCCTTTCCTTCTCTGATTGCTACGGTTAGGACTTTTAAAACTATGTTGAATAGCAGTGGTGAGAGCAGTCATCCTTGTCTTGTTACTGATCTCAGCGGGTCTTCTTTCAGCTTTTCACCATTGAGAATATGGTGTGTCACATATGGCCTTTATTATGCTGAGGTAGGTTCCCTCTGTGCCCACTTTCTGAAGTGGTTTTATCAGAAATGGGTGTTGGATTTTGTCAAAGGCTTTTTCTGCATCTACTGAGAGGATCATATGGTTTTTATTCTTCAGTTTGTTTATGTGGTGTATCACACTGATTGATTTGTGGATATTGAAGAATCCTTGCGTCCCTGGGAGAAATCCCACTTGATCATGATGTACAATCCTTTTAATGTATTGTTGGATTTGGTTTGCTAGTATTTTGTTGAGGATTTTTGCATCTATATTCATCAGTGAAATTGGCCTGTAATTTTCTTTTTTTTGTGGTATCAGGGTGATGGTGGCCTCAAAGAATGAGTTTGGGAGTGTTCCTTCCTCTGCAAATTTTTGGAATAGTTTCAGAAGGATAGGTATTAGCTCTTCTCTAAATGTTTGATAGAACTCACCTGTGAAGCCATCTGGTCCTGGACTTTTGTTTGCTGGAAGTTTTTTAATCACAGTTTCAATTTCAGAACTTGTGATTGGTCCATTCATCTTTTCTATTTTATCTTGGTTTAGTCTTGGAAGATTGCACTTTTCTAAGAATCTGTCCATTTCCTCTATGTTTTCTCTTTTATTGGCATATAGGTGCATGTAGTTGTCTCTTATGAACCATTGTATTTCTGTGATGTCCTCTGTAAATTCTCCTTTTTCATTTCTAATTTTATTGATTTGAGTCCTCTATTTTTTTCTTGATAAGTCTGGCTAAGGGTTTATCACTTTTGTTGATCTTTTCAAAGAACCAGCTTTTAGTTTCATTGATCTTTTCTACAGTTTTCTTCATTTCTATTTCATTTATTTCTGCTCTGACCTCTATACTACAAAGCTACAGTCATCAAAACGGTATGGTACTGGCACAAAGACAAAATATACATCAGTGGAACAGGATAGAAAGCCCAGAATTAAACCCACAAACATACAGTCAACTAATCTATGACAAAGGAGGCAAGAATATACAATGGAGAAAAGACAGGACCTTCAACAAGTGGTGCTAGGGAGTTCCCATCATGGTGCAGGGGAAACGAATCTGATGAGGAACCATGAGGTTGTGGGTTCGATCCCTGGCCTCACTCAGTGGGTTAAGGATCCGGCGTTGCTGTGAGCTGTGGTGTAGATCGCAGACGTGGCTTGGATCCTGTATTGCTGTGGCTGTGGTGGCCAGCAGCTGCTGCTCCAATTGGACCCCAGCCTGGGAACCTCCACATGCCATGGGTGCGGACCCAAAAAGCAAAAAAAAAAAAAAGGGAAAAAAAAGTGGTGCTGGGAAAACCGGCCAGCCACATGGTAAAAAGACTGAAATTAGAATACTTTCTAACACCATACACAAAAACAAACTCAAAATGTTTTAAAGACCTAAATATAAGACCAGGTACTATAAAACTCTTAGAGGAAAACATAAGCCAAACACTCTCCGACATTAACCACAGCAATATCTTCTCACATCCACCTGTTACAGTAATGACAATAAAAAGAAAAATAAACAAATGAGATCTAAACTTAAAGCTTCTGCACAGCAAAGAAAACCCTAAACAAAACAAAAAGACAATCCACAGAATGGAAGAAAACTTCTGCAAATGAAGAGACCGACAATGGACTAATCTCCAAAATTTATAAACACCTTCTGCAGCTCAATACCAAAAAAACAAACAACCCCATCAAAAAATGGGCAGAAGATCTAAACAGACAATTCTCCAAAGAAGACGTACAGATGGCCAAAACACACATGAAAATATGTTCAACAGCACTCGTTATTAGAGATATGCAAATCAAAACCACTATGAGGTACCACCTTACACTGGCCAGAATGGCCATCATCAAGAAGTCTACAAACAATAAATGTTGGAGTGGGTGTGGATAAAAGGGAACCCTATTACACTGTTGTTGGGAATGTAAATTGGTGCAGCCACTGTGGTAAACAGTATGGAGATTCCTCAGAAAACTAAAAATAGAACTACCATTTGATCCAGCAATCCCACTCCTGGGCATCTATCCAGAGAAAACAATGACTTGAAAAGATCGATCTATCTATCTATCTATCTATCTATCTATCTATCTATCTATCTATCTATCTTATTCCAATGTTCACTGCAGCACTATATTCAATAGCCAAAACAAGGAAACATCCTAAATGTTCATCAATAGAGGAGTGGATGAAGAAGATGTGGTACATATACATATTGGAATATTATTTAGCCATTAAAAGGGAGGAAATAATGGCATTTGTAGCAACATGGATGGACCTAGAAACTATCATGCTAAGTGAAAAGTCAGACAGAGAGACACCAACATCATATAGAAGCTATGAAAAGGACACAATGAACTTCTTTGCAGAACAGATACTGACTCACACACTTTGAAAAACGTATGGTTTCCAAATGAGACAGTTTGGGGGGTGGAGGGTTGCACTGGTGGTTTGGAATGGAAATGCTATAAAATTGGGTTGTGATGATGGTTGTACAACTATAATTGTAATAAAATTCATTAAGTAATGGGAAAAAAATTAAGAGAACATTGTATGGAGTTTCAAAAAAAATAAAATTCATTGAGTAATTAAAAAAATAAATAAAAATTATCTTAAAAAAGGAAAAAATGGAGTTCCTGTTTTGGCTCAGTGGTTAACAAACCCAACTAGGAACCAGGAGGTTGTGGGTTCTATCCCTGGCCTTGCTCAGTGGGTTAAGGATCCGGCGTTGCCGTGAGCTGTGGTGTAGGTTGCAGACACGGCTTGGATCTGGCATTGCTGTGGCTGTGGCGTAGGCCGGCAGCTACAGCTCCGATTAGAACCCTAGCCTGGGAACCTCCATATGCCATGAGTGCGGCCCTAGAAAAGGCAAAAAAGACAAAAAAAAGGAAAAATAAAATAAATATTAAAAAATGAAAAAAAATGAAATTTTACCATCTCAGATTCCCTGGGGATTGGAAATTTTCATAGGTTTGCAAGAGATAACTGTTAGAGTGAAAAATAACTGAGAAAAAAATGTATCATAAGCTAACTATCCTCAAACCTGGGCAATGGGACCACCTGGAGAGTTTTTTTTCCACCTACTAAGTTAGAATCTCTGGACCAGGACCTGGTCTTTTCTATTTTATTTTCAACTTTCTGGATGACTCTATGCCCAAGTATTGGAACCAGGGATTTAGGCCACCCATTAATAAGAAATTATTATTTCTTAATAACTCAGAAATTCACCAACAACTGAGCGATGTTTTGAGGAATGATAATCCGGGAGAAGGAGAAGGGGAGAGCAAGAATGGGAAGGCTCTGGAAACTCCACAGAAACACTTGAGAAATTTGGGTGGTTCATTCTCAAAATCTTGCTTAGTCTTGATCCCAAAAAGGCCATTTGCAGACAAAAGATCCTTCATTAACTCTTTCAGATCAGATACCTTATGGAAATGTCCTGATCCATTCTCTTTCTAATTGCCAGGAAATACTACGTAGCATTTTATTTTTATCGTTCTGCCTTCCCCTAATTTATAAGACCAAAAAAGCAGGGTTGGATGTTAGGGTTGGAATAACCTAACAAATCTAGGAGGCATCCTTCAAATGTTTAAAAGACTCCATCCTCACTTTCCGGCAGGTCTACAGGAAAACTGGGAAAACTGCTGGTTCCAGGTATCATGACTGAAAGAGAAAGGCGCAATCGCAGCATCCTGCAGCTTCCTTTCTCTGTGTGAATGAGGCCTTCAGATCAGGGACCTGTTCCTTACATCTAATTTCATCCTTTCTGCTTGATATTCAGGTCTATTTGTTCTGGTTTTCTGCCTTCTGGAGAAATGGAGAACAGCTGGTTGGGGACCTCTTGATCCCTGAAGGCTAAAGAATTCCCCATTAACATTCTTTTTTTCAGATTAAATAACTCTGATTTCCATAACCTTTCTTAGTGTCTCATTTCTTATTCCTTTGTTTTTATAGCCCTCTTTTGGATGTAGTTTCTTATAACAAGAAACAAATTAATGCCAAATATAACCAGAGTTCTTTCCTGTTTTTTTCCTAAGATGTTCTCCAATTAATATGGTCATCCTCGTTTTTAAAAAACAGCTCTGTTGGCAAGGTCTAATTTAGATTCAATTTGTGGTCCACATGTTCGTGGGTTATTGGGGAAAGCTACTTGGTGTAGAGAAAATAGCTCTAGGCTACAAATCCAGATACTTGTATTTTAGACCAATTTTTATCACAATTTTTTACTTTTTAAAATGTATTTGCTCTATATATCTATGGAGCCAAATATCCATAGAGTGAATCAGATGAACTAGTTGACCTAAAAATTCACTTCCACTGTAAATTCTTATTCCTATTTTTAAAAATTTTGATTCATTTACGATTTCTCAATAAAGTAATGAACTCCCACAATACTTGATTTGTACATTTCACATAACTGCATCACTTTCTGCCTATAATCTTTAGACCATATAATGCATGCCACAGCTTTCCTACTGCAGTTTATTTTTAACTTTTCTTAGGTCTTTAGACTCAGTGGAATAGAATTTGATGTGGGCCAAGTCAGGAGAATTCAAGACACATCACAGACATTTACATTCCCACAGAGATTGTTTTCATGACCCAGAGATTCAAGAGTGACCTGGCCAATCCAACAAAACTCTGCCCATAGAGTGAGGATGTGTTCTGAGCTCCAACGTTACATAGTATCCCTCACCCTCCTTGTTTTTAGCTCATACTGAAACAAATTGATGCTACTTCTGATGAGTTGGAGGCCAAGGACTCTAAAGAACAGAACAAGAAGCACCCTCTTATCTGAAGATGATACAATTTTATTATCACAGGCTAGAAATGGCCTTCTAAGAAAACTGTCCTTGTGATCTGGTTCTTTCCAGAAAGAATGGTCACAAATGAACTATTCTCAGATCAAGGTCACTATTTCTGGCAACCATCTCCCAACTTCTTCCAGGCTTTTAGCTAGGTACAGAGTTAGTGAAGCATCTTGCTATAAGTATGGTCTCTGGGGTTGCCCTGCCAGAGATTGAAACCTGGTTCTACCTCACAGGCATGGGATGACATTTATTTAACAGCTCTAGGCCTCAGTTTGTTCAGCTGCAAACTGGAGCCGTTCTTTTCTCATAAGGTTCTTATGAGGACTGAATGGATTTACACATAAAATGCTTAAAACGATGCTCAGTAAATATTAACTATTTATACATGGCCACTTCTGATCTGCCAGATGATGTCATCCATTATTACACAGTTGTTAATCTTTCAAGAAATTCAAAAAAGCTCAATTACTCAAAGGTAAGGACTTTGTAGGGATTATTACTATGTAGTTTTTGAGGAGTTTTTGATTGTTGTTGTTGAATCTTCCAAATGTTTAACGGTCCACTTGGTTATGCCTACTTTAAATGCTCTCATATTAAAATTACTGTGGCAGTGCTCAGTGGTGTAAACCTTGGGAATCTCTCCTATCTATTTATCTCTGAGCTAGTGAACATCCAAAATAACATCCTGAGGACACTCTTGGCCCTGCCTTCCCTTGGCTCAACTCAGGACAACAGGGGTGGTTTCTAATTTGGCATAGTTCTTGTCTGGTTCCTAAATTTTTATAACAGTGTATATCAATGTTACCCCTAGATTGACTGACTTTAAAACAGATGGTTTTGTATTAAACTTATAACACTGGAGACCTGCATTCGAGATATTTGTCAAAGGGTATGCTTTCTGGCATATTGCTGCAAGTTATAAAGATATCAAAAAAATAATATCTTTCTGCTGAGAAAAATAATATTCCTAGAGGATTGTGTCTCTTCTCTTTCCATTCTCTTAGGTCAATGGTTTCCCAGATTTTTATATTTCACAGACTAGTTTAAAAAAACTTATGATGGTTAGTGACAGAGGATGCTAACTAATTTTACCAAGTAAGAACACAACAAACAGACGGTCTTCTAATTTGAAGTTTCATGGAAAGTTTGTGTTATGGAAAATTCACTACTGGCTGCACTGTTTTTTAAATTTTCATCATGAACCCATGGAACTTTCATCACTGACTGCCAGACTGGCACTGGAGAACAACTAGCTAATTTACAATTTATCCCTGGATGAAACCAGATCACCAGTGACCTCAACCTGGGATACGTCATTGCAGGTACCTGCAGACATGCTTCTACCGAATTGTACTTTGATAGAATCCTCTTGGCTAAATGAAGAGTATCATCAAAAGGGGTCCTTTAAAGTGGGTCACTTCATTTAGTCCAAAGATACTGCAAAGACATTATCATTTACATCACACAGAGTTCTCTCTTAGAAGACCTACTGAAGAAATCTCACTCTGGTTTCAGTGACAAAAGTACTGAATTTGTCTAAGTAATGGACTGGCTCTTTATCTTTTACGTGACTCCCCTTACCTCTCTTCACACATTCTTCTTGAAGTTTTTAACTCAACTGCGTAACTCACCTTTGTAAGCACAGAATTTTAAGAACCGTAATTTGCATATTTGTCTTCCTCTTGGCTCAGTCCTATTCTACCATTTTCCCTTTGCCTCACTTTTTTTTCATCCCTCCAACCTTGCTCCACTACATATTTCTTTGAAAGCCCGTCTTAAATCCTTTCCAGAGCTAGCTGGGATGTACCTAAGTACATAAACTAGTCAACAGAGGCCCACCTGTGACCTAGATGGGGCGTTATGAGGACTTCTAGCTGCTAGAGAACCCAATACCATATCTAGAACTTGTCTGCACAGATTTCTTAGGGGTGACTGGACAGAAAATCTACACATGTAGCCCATTAAGACGCTGATAGCTGATACTGGCCTGACTGTTGTCCTGCTCCTTATTTTAACAGGAGCCATCAAGACCTAATCTTACATGAGTGCAGGAGGAATTTTAAGTGCTGTAGAAAAGCCAGTAGGAAGACACTGGGGGAGAAGGGCCCTTAAACTAGTGTTTGTCCAACTGCAGAGCCCAACCTATTTTAGAAGTATAACTAACTTAAAAATTTTTTTTATTAATATTTTTTGTCTTTCTGTCTTTTTAGGGCCGCACCTGCGGCATATGGAGGTTCAAGGCTAGGGGTCTAATTGGAGCTTCAGCTGCTGGCCTACACCAGAGCCACAGCAATGCCAGATCCGAGCAGCGTCTGCAACCTATACCATAGCTCACAGCAATGCCGGATCCTCAACCCACTGAGTATTGCCAGGGATCGAACCTGCAACCTCATGGCTCCTAGTTGGATTAGTTTCCACTGAGCCACGACAGGAACGCTAACTTTTTTTGAAAATAAAATATTTAATTTCTATAGGACATTAGTTTTATGGTAAATAAGCAGAATCAACAGAGTATATGTGTATGTATATATGCATACATATGGAGAGAGAGTGAAAGAGAGATGGGGGCAGGGGAAGGACAGGGCAAAGATTTATTTATATTAAGAAATTTGTCCACATGACTGTGGTAAGTCCAAAATTTGCAAGACAGTCTAGCAGGGAAGAACTGATATTTATTTTGAGTCCAACGGCAGACTTCCGGCTAGATTTTCTCTTACTCAGGGACACTAATTCTTCAGTTTATTAAGGCCTTCAACTGATTAGATGAGGCTCACCCACATAATGAAGAGCATTCCGCTTTAAAGTCCACTGTTTTAAATGTTAATCACATCCACGCCTTTACAAAAACATCTAAAATAATATTTGACCAAATATCTGGACAAGGGGCCCAGCCGAGCTGACATATAAATTATCATATGCACCTGAGTTTAGATTCACACAGCAAAAGGAAAATAGTGGGGTTTGCTTAAACTACCCAAGTTATTGTGGCCATTAAGACCAGATTCTGAACAAGCTGTGTCACTGGTATAATGGAGCCAGCTCCTATTGGCTCTTTAATTTTTTTTTTCTTTTTAGGGCTGCACCTGCAGCATATGGAAGTTCCCAGGCTAGGGGTTGAATCAGAGCTGCCAGCCTACACCACAGCCTCAACAACACAGGAACCGAGGCACATCTGCGACCTACACCACAGCTCATGGCAACACTGGATCCTTAACCCACTGAGTGAGGCCAGGGAACCCGTATCCTTGAGGACACTATGTCGGGTTCTTAACCTGCTAACTCACAATGGGAACTCCACTCCTATTGGCTCTTGATTGCTGATTGTGCCTGGGTCTTCCCAAGTCAATGGCATCATATTTGTAGTCTGAAATCAACCATGGGTGAGTATTAACACCACAGAGACTATAAATCAGGAGTAGGGGTGGGGGGAAGAAGGGAGCCAAAGAGTTTGCCTACCATCATGTCACTGGATGTGTCATTGTTTTAACAGTGTATTAATAAGTCTGTAGTTTGGCTTAGTAGGCAAGCCACTAAGTCCAAAAATGGAATATTTTTAATTCTAATAAAAATATAAAGTTTAGTTTTAAAACATACACTGATTTCTCTCAGTTACATTTTCAAACTGACAGAACAAACAGTAACCAATACCGTCAACTGATAGTAGCTTATCATGCCGACCATCTATAAAACTGATAAACAACAAAGATTTAATTTACAACACATAAACCATATTCAATATCCTTTAATAGTAACCTACAATAGAATCAAAAATATATAACCAAATTACTTTGCTGTTAACCTGAAACTAACACATAACTATAAATCAACTACACTTCAATTAAAAAAATTTTTTTAAGTATTCTTAAGTTTTAAAAAAGAGAGTATAGTTCAGGAGTAAAGCATTTGACTTTTTAATATCTGAATGAATTGATCCACATGGAGTGAGCATATGTATTATTCATTTAATTTAAGAAAGAATTGTTAAATTAAAATAGGAATGCAATCAGCAAGATCGAACCTATGGGGAAGTGTATAGGACAGATGATCCATTTCTTGAACAGCTATATCGGGGGAGAGGGGGACCTCAAGATTAGAGCCGCACTTCTCAAACTTTAGTTTATATCAGTCACCTGGAGGACACTGTGTGGCATCTCATCTCCAAAATTTCTAATTCAGGGGTCTTGGTTAATGCCAGAGAAACTGCATTTCTGAGATCCTAAGTGGTATGATGCTGCTTGTCTAGGGACCACAATTGGAGAACCACTAGATTAGAGACTTCTGAGACAAATTTACAAATTGCAATATATGGACCTTATTTGGACCCTAAACCAACTGAAAAAAATTATAGCTGGGAAAATATGAGTATTTTTGTTGATATTAAGCAATTGTTTTATCTTTTTTAAAGGCATGGTAATTATATTTTGAGTGTGTTTTTACTAAAAGGTACTTACATTTTAGAGATATATACTAAAGCTTAACAGATGAAATGATATAATGTCTGGGATTTATTGTAGAATAATTTATGGGGTGGTGGTGAGTAGCAGGAACACTGCACATGAAAGAAAATGGGCCAGAGTGATAACTGCTTTCATTTGTTGGTTTGTTTTTCTTTTTTAGAGCCACATGTGTGGCATATGGAAGTTCCCAGGCCAGGGGTCAAATCAGAGCTGCATCTGTGACCTATGCCATAGCAATGCTGGATCCTCAACCCACCGAGCCAGGCCAGGCATTAAACTCACATCCTCACAGAGACAATAGTGGGTCCTTAACCCACTGAGCCACAATGGGAACTCCAATAATTGTTGAATATGGGTGATGGGTGATTGTCATTATATGCTGTTCTCTGTTTTTGTGTATTCCGTAGTAAAAAGTTTTAAAAAGAAAGAAATGGACTCAAATCCTTCCCCAAGTCCCTTTCACTTCTGTAGACACAAGTCATCTTTATTTTTTAATCATTTCTCACCATAAAAAGAAAGGCAGAGATGGGAAGTTCCCATTGTGGCTTAGCAGGTTAAGAACCCAACTATTATTCATGAAAATGTGGTTCGATCCCTGGCCACACTCAGTGGGTTAAAGATTTAGCGCTGCTGCAAGCTGCAGCGTAGGTTACAGACGCAGCTCGGATCCCCCCATTGCTGTGGCTGTGGTGTGTAGGCTGGCAGCTCCAATTTAACCCATAGCCTGGGAACTTCCATAAAAAAAATAGTAAAAGCAGAGATGTTATTTATAAAAGAGCAAATCTTTCCTTATTTTTTTAATCAGAAAAGGCTCTACATTCAATTGAATCCTGTTATAAACTCAGTGTCAAGGATAAAGAGTGCTTACATTATTTCCACCAACAGGACACACGTGGGGGCATCCTCAGGGCAGACTCTGCCCTCTCTGTTCCTCACTTCTTCCCCCTCTTTCATAGCACACCTGTCTGACTTACTCCCTGACAACAACCAGGAGCCACAGTGAGCCAGGACTTGCTTCCTATCAATTTTCAAAGACAAGGAGAGGGAAGGACCCAAATGTCAACACTCCTTTCCTGCTATGAAGTCACAGCTGGGATTTGGTCAGTTACAAAACCTACCAATTTTGTTGCAAACAGGAAAAAAAAAGGAATAGAAAGGCACGGTAAGAAGAAATTCTGTTTAAATAGACAATGGCTTTTCTTCGTGTAAGTGGGTTTCCTCTTTTCCCCAGAGGTACCCACTGATCACAGAATTTTAAAACTGGGAGAAATCCTTAGAATCTCTAGTCCATCCTTTGTATTCAATAAATGAGGAAACTGATACCCAGAGAAGTCAAATGACTTGGCCAGAGCGAAAAAACTAGCTATTGGCAGAACCCTCCCTGGATTTTAAAAGTTTTCTCGTTAAATGAAAGAGAAAATAGAAAGGAAAAAAAGGAAGAGGTCTAATCTTACCTGCCCCACTCTTGATATCCGTACTTTTCCTAAGACCACAGGGTTGTAACTTCAGGTCGTATCCAGCAAAGGAGACCCAGGCTGTGGGTGGCGGAAAGTGGAAATGAAACTGTAGCCCAGAGTCTGCTTTTCAAGCTATGGAGCTGCCTCTCTCTGAAGGAGGAACACTTTTTAAGTACAACCAAAGGCACGTTCATGGGCCAGTGGTGGCCCAAGTGCTTCCCCAACCAATTCCCATGCCTTGGTAATACTTACAGGGGCCAATGTTTCTGGAATTTTGCCCTTGTGTCTGCATCACTAGTTGCCTAATAGACCCAAAACCGCAATGATGTGTTTTGTTCAAAGAAGCTGCTGTATAAATACGTTGTGATGGGCAGTGGGGTCTGGGCTGGGGTAGGAATGGCAATGAACTGCAGTGGCCATGAGGTAACTTTGGGGGTTATGGCAGTTGGTGATCTAAACCGGACTGAGGTGATATGTGCACAAATGGATAAATCTGCTAAGAATGATCAAACTGTTCATTTGCAGTCAGCGCAAATTATATGTATATGTGATTTATATGCAAATAATTATATGTATGTAAAGTATACTTCAAAAAGGCTGATATTCTTTACTGTTATGATTAGACCAGCAATTCCTTAAGTTGGAGTCACTCAAAAAAGTCACTCTATAAAGATAAAACATGTCTAGGAATGGATAAGGTTAGGACAGAATTAGATGATTATATGGGATCTAGAGATTTAAAGATCAGGGCAGGCTTCAGAGGGCTGGGAGGCCGGTGGAGTCACACAGAGTCCTGTGCTCAGAAGGACCCCACCCTCTACTTAATGATGTGCGGTTGCTGTCCGTCTGGAAATTCGAACTGATTTCCTCTTTGAACTGGTGTTTTCTAAATGAAAGCCAATGGGATAGTGGAGCAAGTGTGGAAGCAGAGGAGGTACATGCAGTGTGTGTGTCCAGAGTTCCTTTCTGCCTCACTCAAAGAGAGCAAAGAGCATTCTTTGTGTCCTGTGAGCACAGAATTCCAGTGTGCACGATGCACGGGAGTTCCACAGGGCCCGGGGGAGCAAAGGCAAGCATGCTATCTCTACAACTAAGTAGGTGGGGGAAGAGGAATGAAAGCCCCTGAAACAGAACTTGCTTCCAATGCAGAAAGATTGCCGGGAGTTCTAAGAACTAGGAACAACATGCACTGGCATGTTCATAGCAGCATCATTCACAATAGCCAAGACAGTGGACATAAATATAAATGTCCATCGCCAGATGAACGGATTAAGAGGATGTGGTATGTGTACACAATGGAATACTACTCAGTCATAAAAAAGAATAAAATGATGCCACTTGGATGCAACTAGAGATTCTCATACTAAGTGAAGTTAAGTCAGAAAGAGAAACACAAATACTATATGATATCACTTACACGTGGACTCTAAAATATGGCACAAATGAACCTATCTACAAAACAGAAATAGACTCACTAAGAAAACAGACTGGTTGCCAAGGGGGAGAGAGGATAGAGTGGGATGGATGGAGAATATGGGGTTAGTAGATGCAAACCATTACATTTTGAATGGATGGGCAATGAAGTCCTACTCTATAGCACAGAGAAATCTATCCAATCTGTTGTGAAAGAAATGATGAAAGATAATATGAGAAAAAGAATGGATATATATGTATGACTGGGTCACTTTGCTGTACAGCAGAAATTGGCACAACATTGTAAATCAACCGTACTTTGATAAAAAAAGTTTTTTAAAAAGAAACCCTATCATATCCTCTCTAACTTGCGTTACTTCCCTCTATGAGCCAACCACTTCTGCTGAAAATGATGACATAGAAGAAAGAGCAATCCCTGGTTCCTTTTGTCAGTCCTTCCTTACTCATCAGTAAACTACAGGTAGAGGTTGTTGATGGAACATACACTATCTAGAAGTGAAATGAAAGCAGTTGAGTTAGTTTTGTGCATTGTCCCCACTATTCTAAAAATAACAGACATATACATGTAACAGCTTTGAAATACTAATTGTGTATGGGGGATTCCACAGGAATCATTGGCATTTCAAACTGAGTGACAAAAAGATGAATGGTAAAACATATTAATAATTTAAAATTTTATTTTTTTTACTTAGAATGGAATTAAATAGCAAATTAAAAAAATACCGTGACAAGTTGAGAGATGGTGAAAGAAAGGACAACTTGTTATCTTATATACCTTTAACAGCACTTGTCCCCTGTTTTTTGAACAAGCAGGTCCTATGTTTCCATTTTACATGGGGCCTCACATACTCCGAAGCCAATCCTGTTAAAGGTAACTGTTCAAGTTCCCATTTCACATATGACAAAACTGAGCCTGGAAGAGATTGTGTCCAAGATCACAGTTAGAAGCATACCAGATTCCACAGCTCAGGCCAGTGCTCTTTCTGCCAGTCTTACAAATGTAAAAAAACAAAAACAAAAAAACCCAACAAATTAGCTTAAACTAGGGGCTCCTATATACTATTTCATTTCAGCAATTTCAAAGAATATCCAAATTAGACACATTTGTTTCAGATGGCTCTCAGAGGTTTTGAAGATGGCATTTTGGTATTTTGTTTAAAGCAAGTAAGCATATTTTCTGAGCCTCAAATTTCCCCGTCACTAGAGAGCTTAAATAGACTATAAATACAGCATAGAAAATATTCATGGGAAATCATTAAGGCTAAATATCTATTTGTAAAGCCAGCTGATTTCCAGTTAAGCTTTTTTTTTTTTTTTTTTTTTGCTTTTTAGGGTCGCACCTGTGGCATACAGAGGTTCCCAAGCTAGGGATCGAATCGGAGCTACAGCTGCCAGCCTACACCAAAGCCACAGCAACACAAGATCCAAGCTATGACTGTGACCTACACCACAGCTCACAGCAACGCTGGATCCTTAATCCACTGAGCGAGGCCAGGGATTGAAGCCCCAACATCATGGTTCCTAGTTGGATTCGTTTCTGCTGTGCCACAATGGGGACTCCTCCAGTTAAGTTTTGAAAAGAGAAAAATACATGTGCTGTACTTAAGTGTGGGCAGAGCAGGGCCTCAGCCATGCTCCCCTGAGAACTGAAAAGTCGGTGCCCTTGGTGGATACTGGGATCAGATGATGGCACTGGACAGCATGAGGCAAAAGACTTGCTCCTCCTTTGATGTGAGAGACATTCTTGGTATCAGAGACAGAGAAGTAAATACAACCTACCCTCTACTTTTTTGGTGGGACAGGGGGGAATCATGCAGTGGCTTGATATGGGATCTCAATTCCCAAACCAGGGACTGAACCCAGGCTGCATCCGGGAAAGCACCAAATCCTAACCGCTAGACCACCAGGGAACTCCCTGACCCCTACTTTTTGAATTCACAAGCAGTCTTTATCAGAAGCAAGCTCTTCACCACCTTAAGAGAAATCCGTGTTTAGAATCACAAGAAGTGATTTACAAAAACAAATAAAATAAAAACCTAAATCAATCTAGTGTGAGTTTTAAAGATTTTTCCTTGTTAAATGTGTGTTGCTGATTAAAACTCCTTGTAGCCCTTAATACTTTGGGTCCCATCCCAACGTGGATTATTCACTATTCACACTCCAGTTTCCCTTTCTCCTCTTCTTCCTTTACCCTATGCGGTCTCCTACATGCATCACCAGCTCCCACAATGTGGCAAATAAAGACTAAGAATTACAGGAGCTCCCTGGTGGAGCAGCGTGTTAAGGATCTGGTGTTGTCACTGCTGTGCCTTGGGTCACCACTGTGGCACAGGTTCGATCTCTGGCCCCAGATTTTCCTCCTGCTGCAGGCATGTCCAAAAAAAAAAAGACCAAGAATTATAGTCAGGGGTTGGGAGCAGGGAGTGATGATCCTAATAGCATTTACTGAGCACTTTCTAGTTGTTGAGCCCTGCACTGAGAGATTTATGTTCATTGTTGTTTCAATGAATCTTCACAGCAGTTCTACAAGACATGATTATCTCAAGTGAGGATGAGGAATCAAAATCACAGAAAAGTAAGTAACACAAAGAGGCCCCCTAGGTCATGCCAAGTCTGGAATTCAATCTGATATCAGTTATCTAATAGTCTGAGGTTAAGACACTCAGATAGCTGAACATTTACTTTTCCTTTAACCTCCACATTACAGCTTCTTAGTCTTTCCCCCTGCTCATCATTATAGCATCCTGAGGTTGAGAGATTTTTCATCCAGGTGGTCAAGTACAGCCAGTAATGTAACAACACCACTTTACCCAATGGCACCATAGCCAGGGTCTCCTTGGGAATTAGAAAAAGGTACCTTCCACTGAGCTGACACAGAACAGGCTGGATGTACTCTCTCTCACACTCTGCTACCATCCTTAGGGCACAACTTCTGCAGTGTGCACGGAGGCCCTGAGCTTATCCCAGTCATTCTGAAGAAAGGTCATTTGAAAGTCCAGTCATTTTGAGTGGCAGTGACAAGATTACACTTCATGTAATTACACATGGAATATCATATGTTCCAGGGAGAACAAACATGTCCCTTAAAGGAAATATACAGTTATTCAACAAACTAGTAGGCTTCTTTCCGTAGTCCTTGCTTTGAGCTTCGACTCCTAGGACACTGAATAAAAACCAGAGAGCTGGGTGCTGTTGAATAGACTCATTAAACCCAATAACACTTAACAGGCAGACATGCAGGGGGAAGCTTCATGTGTCTTGTACATTAAAGATCCTGAGAGAGAGAGGAACGTAACCATTAGGGAATAAATCAATAACCGTTTTCCTGAACACCATCCAAGCTAGTGGGTAACAATAAGAACTAGGTCTGTTCTCAAAACAATGACCTGATTCTGACCCTAATGATAACTTCCCTCCCATCCAAACAGGCACTCTACTGCATTCAACTTGTCTGAATCTCCATGAAGCCATTAATGTAGAAAACTGAATCATTTCCTTTATTCTACAATGCAAAGCCTTCATTATTGTGGAAGTCTGGAAGTCTCAAGAATTTACAACAGAAATCAAATCTTTCTTCTCACTGATAGGAAAAAGAGAGAGGGGGAAGGAGGAAAGGAGAGGAGGAGAGAGAAGGAGGGAGTGAGCGAGGGAGGGAGGGAGAGAGGAAGGAAAGAAGGAAGGAAGGAGTCATTTGGGATGGCTCAAAATTCTTAACATTTCCAGGTGGGAACAATACACATTCTCATTTCAAAGGCAGATGGTCAAGATTCATTTATTAAATTATACTGGAGTCTTGAGTTTTCAATAAATACTAGGTCAAACTATCTTTTCACACTGTCAGTATCTGAGTGTAAAAACAGTGGCTTCATATTCACCGTGGACTTCAGAAAGTTTCCTACCAGAACTATCCCTATGAAACCAGCCCTGTGAGGCTGAGTTTTAGGGACGCACCTAATAACAATGGCTGCCATTTTGGATGACATGGACTTGGACTGTGTGGGTGAGTCTTAAATCAGAAAAAACCCCAGTGAACCGTCTCAGCCTTGCTAGGCTTCAATAACTGGATAATAGAGCTTCAATTTAGTGCGAAGTGTGTACAGGGAGAATTTTCAGTGGGAATCCAAGGCCCAGAGAATGCAGAGTCAACTCTGCTACTAATCACAGTCACATCGGTGGCAGCAAATCCTCTGAAGTAGTGTTTCTTTCAGGAGATACTGTGCTAAGATTAAAGAAAAAAAAAGTCTGTAAGAAAAGGAAGCAAATGTCAAACAGATAGAAGATTTATTTTCAGGATTATGTAAAGCACAAAAATGAAAGGACTTCCGCTGTGCAGTGTTGTCATGGTTACCTGATCTCTTATCAAAAAGGAGAATCAAGCAGAGAAGGGAACCCTAGAAGAGGCAGTAACCAGAGAGGCCTGCCCCTCCACAAGTGCTTGTCATCCAGCTGAGGTTGTTTACGAGGGTATAAAACAGGGGGTGACATTTTGCTGTTCCAGATAATTTTTAAGGGATCTTATTTTGCTATGCAGAATAAGGACTTCATTCTGCTATGCTTTCTAAACGTGCAAACGTGGTGGTTAAAACGTCACTGTTAGCAAGGATTTCTAAAAGAACAGGGGAGGAAATCTACCTTTAAAATTTCCCCTTGAGACACTATAAAAATCTTCACCCAATTGCGGACTTAGAGTAAAATCTGAGTTGTTAAGAGAGCTGCATGTTTCCCCTCCAAGATATTTTAGAGGATTTTATTTGAAGGCTACCAGTTTAACAAAGAAACTGGTATATTCCTTTTAGAGGTTTAAAAGCAAATCCCCTTGGTTTCTGCCTTACAGTCACCCTAGGATGCTAATAGCATAAACAGCAGAGAACAGAGGCACAATTGACCACTTCTGTCCTTCGCCACCTCCACCTGCCCCTACAAATGGCTCACCCTCATAAAACATTATCCTAGAGAAACAGAGACTGCAGATTGCTTTCCAAATCACAATCCAGTCCTCAACCACCTCACAACAGCTTGCAAAGTGCCCTCACCTCCAATGACATGTAGTTGGAATCTGCGTTAAGGTCCTTCGACTGCGGAGAAGAAAGGGCAATTGGACTCATTTATTTCATCTACTTGGAAAAGGGGCGGGAGCAGCGGGGAGCAGGAAAGGTCAGTGTTTCTCTAACAGCTCAATCTTTGAATTACTCCCACTTCTCATTTCCCCCAGTAGAAAAACTAAGCCCAACTGGGTAAACCCTGAAAAGAGGGCAAATAACCCTTGGATTCAAAGTTACTTTGACTCCTCCAGGAAAGAAATGATGAGAATCAATATTCACTGAGATCCCACTATGAGCTAGATGTGGTCCTAGGTGCTTCCTATGTAATGTGTCAAGTGATACAAACAGCATTCCTGTGAAGTAAACTTAAATTTGAGGACGCTCGGGTTCTAAGTCACAAAGAAGCTTTTATCACACTGTCCAATACCAGGGAGGAGGGAAGCTAAGGGGTCCCACCCAGAGTAGCGTCCCTCCCCATGAAGTTCTAGAAATTTATCTTCCAGTCTAGCCCTTTACATATTGACATACACATTATTTTCAGTTACATTTTTCATATTTATCTTTCATATCACAATTGCTATTTCATATTTATTTTTTATCATGTGTATTTAGACTGCATCACCTATGAATTTATTTCAGAACAGGAAAGGGGCATCTCAAAATATGTGTTATATAAAGGGAGGTTCCGAGTCTGAGGAGCATGGGAACCACTGCGCTGACTCGTTACTCCCAAGTTCACGTAGGGCTGACTCTTAACTTTTCTTCAAAAGTTGGGAACAGAAGCATTTCTCAAGTCTAAACTGAGAAGGCACTGTTACTGATATGCAAGTGTAAAGTTTCTTAAAATAAACTAAACATATTTCTAAACAGTTAGTGACAGGGGAGAGGAGAGGAAAATCCAAATTCATTTGAAAGGATGTTTCCTTTTCATTGAAGTCCATTTCTTTGACACATCACCCACAGCTCAAATGCCTACGGAATCACGCATAAGGCCCTGCCTGCGAGGGTGAGAGGGCAGACAGCTAAGAGAAGCAACAGCTACAGTGGGTGTTACACACAGAGCTAGAAATAAGAGACAATTAAGGCTTCATTTAGCCACTGGGGAAATGCGACAGGAGGTAGCTTCCCATACTTTTGTTCTTAAACCCCGTGTGGCCAAAGCCATGATGGGGGTCCCCAGGCTATTTCACAGGGAAAGTGTCTAGAATCCTAGCATATTCTCTGAGCTATGCATTCACCTGGGCATTTCTCCAGGGAAACCTGGACTTTGGGCTACTTTAAAGTAGTAAGTACGCCCAACGAACGCACCTACTTGGTCTTACGTGTGGTGCAGAGACACTGTCCCTTCTTCCAACTCTTAGAAAGAAGAGTAAAGAGAATACCAGAAATAATAAATTCTCTTCCATTCTTCTTTTGTTATTTTGGATCCAATACCTTTCAACAAGTGCCTTATTCAACATGTATACAATTTAAGAAAAAACCACAGGATTTTTCTAGAAGCAAACTGACTTCTCCAAGTTTATTTCTTTTGATAAGAAACCATGTTTTAATGGAGGGTGGAAACTTAGGGGTAGGAAGCTGAGGTTTCAAATTTTATTCAGGCTGTATTTTTACAAGACACAATACTGTTTTTTCTTTATAGAATAATGAAAGATTAAATTTCACATTTCAAATCCATTGTAGGCTCCAGGATCCAAATCCAACATTAAATGTGTGTGTTTGACCCCATATCCTCTTTACATTACTAATACAGCTTACATATGAGTATGAGGTGACCAAAAACAGTAACACACAGACACCCACCACTGGTGGGAAAAATCTGTGGAACTTACAGCTACATGCTATCGCATGAACTCTAGATTTTGACCACATTGAAACAGGAAAGAACATTAGAAATAAGACATGGACCACAATAAGTAATACAAACGAGATTAATCTTTTAATAGGCCTCTATTTCATACAATTATGGATTTAAGGCCATTGTTCTGGGTAATATCCTTACAGACTAAAATCTAAATATTTAAAACTGAAATCTAAAACCTGTATAACCCTTTACACTTAGGAGTTTATAAAACAAATTTCTCTCTTTTTTGTTTTTGGTTGTTTTTTTTTTTTTTTTTGCTTTTCAGGGCCACACCCACGGCATATGGATGTTCCCAGGCTAGGGGTCTAATCCGAGCTATAGCTGCCAGTCTATGCCACAGCCACAGCAACACCAGATCCGAGCCGTGTCTGTGACCTACACCACAGCTCACGGCAATGCCAGGTCTTTAAGCCACTAAGCAAGGCCAGGGATGAAACCTGCAACCTCATGGTTCCTAGTCAGATTCATTTCTGCTGCACCACGACAGGAACTCCAAATTTCCTATTTTATAAAAGAGGCAGCATAAAGTAATAAATTGTGGGTTACATAAAAACCCCGACCTGGTATATTTTTAAGGGATTTGATTAGGATGGTCACATTGACCATCCTAATCAAATCCTATATTAAAGGACTATTAATCCTATATTAAAGGACTATTAATTTGATGAGGATGGTCAACTGGAAAATCTTCTAGGTCTTCCAGGCAGACTGAAGATAAGCAAACGGCAACCATAAGATGTTTCTGTGACATTACCGGAATCCAAAGAAAGGTCTGTGTGGCCTGAGTTGTCTAAACGACCCTCAAGAGGGTATCCCTTCTAAGAATTTTCTTCTCTGAAACTGAGAGACCTAATGGTCAATATCTATTTGGCATCAAAAGCTATTAGAGTGGATCCCAAACCAAGTCCATTAAAAAGTCCTTTAATATAGGTCCCTATGGTGGATCAACAAAACACAGTGAAAGTTTTATTTTTATTCTTTGTCTTTTGTCGTTTTTTTTAGGGCCACACCTGCAGCACGTGGAGGTCCCAGGCTAGGGGTCTAATCAGAGCTACAGCTACCAGCCTATGCCACAGCCACAGCAACACAGGATCTGAGCTGCATCTGTAACCTATACCATAGCTCACAGCAACACCGGATCATTAACCCACTTAGCAAGGCCAGGGATCGAACCTGCAACATGGTTCCTAGTCGGATTCATTTCCACTGAGCCACGACAGGAACTCCCAAGTCAAAGTTTTAGAATTTTGATGTTGCATCATTTCAGTTCTCTCCAACCTCAACCCTGGTACATATGTACTTCTTGTTTTATTTTACCACCACTACTTCTCACATTCACATTATCCTTACCTGTTACTCCTATGTTCAAAGAAACAGAAGCACAAAGTGGTTATTCAGTAACAAAGCAAGTCATTCACAGTGAAAACCTACTCAGTACTCAGGAATCTACCAATGAAGTAAAGAGGGGTTTAAAAATCCCTTGAACTTCATGAATTCACCACACCCACGGAAGGCTACACTTGTCTTTGGTTTCCTGCAAATATCCTGTCTTTAGTTTCCAGTTGCAAAAGCTATGCAGACTCAAGAATTTGAAGGAAGAGTACAAAATAATGAAACCAATATCATATGCGGTTCATATATGTTTAGAAGGTTCACGGATACACTTAGATGAAATTTATAATAAAATTAATCTGACAAATAGCGTCATGAGCGGTACCCCTGCCCCAAGCACAGCCAAGCTTCCTCATTTTCCTGCACAGTCTTTTGAGGCATCCAGTCTCCTTCCTGGTCCTTTCTCCTTCTACCTTTGCTTACATCCCCCACCAACCACCTGCCCCCTGAACTTGTCCTTGAGCAGTTCTGTAATTGCCCACTTCCCCTAGGGTTAAGTGTTAGAGACCAGAGGCCAAGGAAAATCTGTGATTTGGGGCTTGTGGTTATTTGCTGGGATTATCAGCAGGATTTTTGTGTCGAAGAGGAAGATATGGGCACTCGGAGAAAAAGAGGTCAGTAACCCTGGTTCTGAATCTTGGGGTATGATGAGTCTTGGGTCCAAGTGGGACCAGTATTTAGAAGGGCTAGAGTCCAACCTCACAACCAGGCAAGCCCATACTACTAGTAGCACTACTACTATTGATAATGATAATGATAATAATAATAAAATCTGATGCTTCAGAATGACGTCTTCCAGAGTAAAGCAGATTTACCTCAGATATAAGACAATTTCAAGGTCAAGAAGGCTTCTGTGCTTTCTGAGTAAATCTCCACCAATCTTCTTGACAACACATGCAATTCCTTTAACACAGGGACAGTTTTTGTCCCACTGCAGTTGAAGATAAAAGCCTTAAAAATGTAAACGCATAGGAAAGGTGACACATTGATTGGTATTGATTTGCTGCGGTCAACGTGCAGATGATGGTATCGTGAGTCATCTTGGTTTCCTACTCTGCCCTGCCTCTTCAGATAAAAATTCAGTATTCTTTTGTATCTGTCTTTCCACATGCTCCCTTCTGAGCCTCCATTTATCAATAACCCCTCTGCGTCCCAGTATTATAATCTCATTCATTCAGCATTCTAAGTGCCAAACACTGTCCTAGGCACTACAGGGGATAAAATAAACAAAAAGTCCTTTCCTCAAGGAGAAAAACACAGGGAATAGAAGTGATGTCAAGGAGAGAATGCTATAATTTTAAGCAGAGTGGCCAGGTGCCGCCTGAGAAAGTGACATTTCAACATAAACTTGAAGGAGGCAAGGAGTAAGCATTCCAAGCAGAAGCAAGTGCGAAGGCCCTAAGGTGTGACATGCCTGGAACAGCATGTGTGGGCTCAAGGTACACCAGGAGCCAATGAAAGGAGATCAGTGAGATCTTCCAGCTCATGGCAACTGGCTTTCTTTCTGAGTGCGATGGAAAGCCACTGGGGGGATTATGGCCAAAGGAATGATGTGATCTGAATTAGAGTTTAAAAGGAGCATCCTGGCTGCTGTGCTGAGAATAGATTAAAAAAAAAAAAATAAGAGTAGAAGAAGGGAGTCCATTTAGGAGGTTAATGCAGCAAATCCAGGTAAAGGTGATGTCGGCCTGGAAAGACTCCAGTCCCTAGGGAGTTGGCAATGGAGGTGATAAGAAGTGATCTTCTGCATATATTTTGAAGGGGAGCCAACAGCAACTGCTAATTGACAGGTGTGGGGTATGAGAATAAGAGACGAGTCAAGGGTAACCCTGAAGCACTGGGCTTTGGCAGCTCTGAGAATGGAGCTGTTATCTGCAGGGATAAGGACAACTCGGAAGGGATCAGCTATGGGGTGGACTCTCAGGAATTCAGTTTTGCATGCTTAATTAGATATCCTAGTGGAGATGCTGAACCTGAAGTTGGATGAACAGTCTCTATGTCTGGGGAGAGGTCCAGGTTAGTATTTAAAGTCATGAGATTAGAGTGAAACCATGAGAGTGAATAGAGCCAAAAAAGACAAGAGGGCTGAGGACTGGGGAGTTCTATTGTGGCACAGGGGGTTAAGGATCCAGTATTATCTCTGCAGCAACTCCAGCTGCCACTCCGATTCTATCCTTGGCCCAGGAACTTCCATACGAGAATGGGAGGTCAAGTGGTAAGAGTTTATCAAGAAGTAAGAGTGACCACATGTGTCAAATGCTGGGAATAGGTCAGCAGGAAATGAGGACTGTTCCCCCACCACTGAATTTAGCTTCCTAGCATCTCTGAGAACCTTGACAGGGAACTGTGAATAGAATGGTGGGCACACCCTCTCCAACCCACCAGCACTCACTGGAGTTACTGAAAGAGAAAATGAGAAATTAGAGCCAATTAATACAGAAACCTCTTTGGAGGGGTTGTGTTGAGAAGGGAAGAGAAAAATAGGCAATGGTTTGAAAGGGGAAAGTGAATTCAAAAGATTTTGCTTGTTTCTAAGATGATAGAAATCTTAGGGGTTTGTATGCAGACAGGAAAGATCAGCAGAAAGGAAAAAATGTGAGGTAAGAGAGAGAGCATTATCACAACACTGTCCTTGAGTAGACAAAGGTGATGGGACGGAGTGGAAGTAAAGGGATTGGCCTGAGCTGGGAGCGTGGATAGTGCCCCAATCTTTCCACTGACACCTTCTTTTCTGCCTCCTTGAGCATCGTCTGGCTTCCCTACTGCAAAACGAAGCCAACTTCAATTGCATCTAGTTATGCCCCGTATCTCTCCTTCCTTCCCTTAAAAATCTAGTGTCTTTAACATATTGTCTGCATGTGCTCCGGTCAATTAGCCCCATCTCACTTGGCAGCTTGAAGCAATCTGGCTCTGCCCACCAATGACTGCTGAATTGCCTATTTCAATGAACTATTTTCCATCTTTTTTAAAAATCTGAGCTCCTCTATCGACTGTTTTCCTTTTTAGAAGCCCTCTACCCTTTACTATCTGGAATGCCTCTACTCCTGGCCTAGCCTCTCGCCCGTCCCCAGACAGCTGTCCCTCTGCCCAGACACTTCAAATGTTAGGGTTCTGTTGGACTTGCTGAGCCATCTTCTCATCTGACAAAGGAACATGACTTACCTAAACCCAGCAAAGACACCAGGATTTCTCCACAGGGAGAGCTAGGAGATTTGCCTTGAAGCTGAGTTTACTCAACTACTTTTACTTGCATTCTCTCTTTATTTGGGACAGCTTTTTGGGTGGGGGGACTCCCCCCACCTCCAGTCAGTCACCTCTTGTTCCTCTGAGGTCAAGGTTCCTCTGAGGTCAGCTGCCACTTACACATGGGCTATTTTACCCAGTAAGTACTATAGGCATAGTAAAAGTACTGCATCTTTTCAAAGGTCAAGGAAATATTTGTAAAAGAATGGAAAGAAAGGAGGAAAAAAAAAGGAAGGGAGGAAAACAAACAAAAAAATGAAATGAATAAATGTTTAATCAACAGCCTGCAAATCATGTCAAACAGTCATCTGCAATTTAACTCATATGATTACCTATTTAATATGCTGTACATAAGATATTTTGTTTTTTTTTTCTGGCTTTTAGGGCCCTACCTGAGGTATATGGAAGTTTCCCGGCTAGGGGTCAAATTGGAGCTGCAGCTGCTGGCCTAAGTCACAGCCATAGCAATGTCAGGTCCTAGCCAAATCTGTGACCTACACCATAGCTCACAGCAATGCCAAATCCTTAACTCACTTAGCGAGGCCAGGGATCAAATCCACATCTTCACAGACACTATGTCAGCCTCTTAAGCTGCTGAGCCACAATTGGAGCTCTGATATATTTTTATATGATGTGGAAAGGAGTCTCCAGAGCTAAAAATGCTTTGGGCCTAACAAACAGAGATATTTATTGAAAACCAACCGTAGGAGTTCCCGTCATGGCTCAGTGGTTAACGAATCCAACAAGGAACCATGAGGTTTTGGGTTCAATCCCTGGCCTCGCTCAGTGGGTTAAGAATCCGGTGTTGCCTTGAGCTGTGGTGTAAGTCGTAGATGTGGCTTGGATCCTGCATTGCTGTGGCTGTGGTACAGGCCGACAGCTGCAGCTCTGATTAGACCCCTAGCCTGGGAACCTCCATATGCCACGGGTGCGGCCCTAGAAAAGACAAAAAAAAGAAAAAGAAAAGAAAAAGAAAACCAACCCTAAACTCTCCTTTCCAATGGCTTACTATACACAGTCATCTCATTGACCACAGGAACCACAAACACAACACACCCCAAATAAAATCATCTTTCTTTCCAAATGTGCTTCTACAATTTATGCAGTAGAAATAGCATGGGCTTGAGTATCAGCTAATTTTCTAGGTTTCAAACTTCAACTCTCTGTGATAGTCGTGTCGTGGAATATAAGAATTTAAAATGGGGCTTTGTCATTTACTAAGAATTTCATTGCAGGGAGGCAAGGAAAAGAGGGTCACCAGCCAGAGATGTAAGCACAGGAGAGCAATAAACTCTTGGTAGGGACGATGTTAGGACGTTGTTGGGATCTAGTTTAGAACAAGGGAGGGAGAGGTGGAGAATGTCTTTGGAGGGAACAGGAGAGACTCCTCAGAGAGGGAATATTGGAGCGGTATCTAGACAGGAAAGACCCGTGCAGCCCAGGGCATGGCTGGGAAAGGGGGAAGGGTTAGCATGAACTAACACGGTCGCCTAGGGCTACCAGCAGATTTCTGGGTCCAACAGGGGAGGTTGGGACAGGGGCTTGCACCAAATCAGGGATCCTTGTTTAGCAGGAGCCAGAGTTGCCACTTCATGCTGAGGATAATGGGGAGTCACAGAGGAAATCTGAGCAGGGGACAAATATGATCCAATTTGCATTTGAGAAAAATAACTTTGATAGCTATGAAAGGGAAAAATTTGGACCAGATTGGAGTGGAGAGAGTCCTAATAGATGACTGCAAACATCCAGACCAGAGATGATGAGCCTGGATGAAGACAGAGCAGCAACGAGGAAAGGAAGGAAAAGTTAGGAAGGTATAAGGGGTAAACTGAGGGTCAGGATTGATACTGAGCAACAGGGGGCAGGAGAACAGGGCTGCGGTGGGGGTGGTCTCTGGCTCAGAGGCCCATCCGATTCTCAAGAGGACTAAATGAAATCATGTGTGCCAGGCACATGATAGGAAGGCAAAAAATATTGTTTACCCTCATTTTCCTTCCTTATTCCTGGCACATGACCTACTCAGTGACGGTGGCCAGAAATGTGGGAGTAATTCTAGCCTCCTCTGTCCCTGACATTCCACAAGCAGAGCCACCTGAACAGTGCCATCGAGTGGGAAAAGGAGACAACAGACACCCAAAGAGGGAAACGACCCTCACAGAGTTGACAGTCTGCCTCTGACCTGGGCTGGGGGTAGGGGGTGACTTGCCCACCTGCAGGGCCAGTGGCCAGACAGTGCTTCCTAAAGCAGTGGCCCTGCCCATCCTGCCTGGTTCTGCTTCCCCAGCTCCCCTCCACTGGCTCCTCAACTATCGAGTGCTTGGCTGGCTGCCGAGGCAGGAGATGAGTCTGAAAGGTTATCCGCCCCCTCCCCAAGGAAAACGGTTAATAAACTAGATTGTAAACGGAGCCAAGTACAGTCTGGGGTCACTTTCTGAGGAGAGGCTGTTTTATGTTTGTAAATAATAGGGTTGGAAAAGGCAAAACTATGGGGACAGAAAACAGGTCCATTATTGCCAGTACGAGGAGCACCCCAAAAGCAAAATGTTTTTTATACCTTGATTGTAGGATTGGTTACATGACTGCTATGTTTTTTTCAAAAGGCATGGAACTAACCGTACATTAAAAAGCATACATCTGGAGTTCCCTGGTGGCCTAGCTGTTTAAGGATCCGATATTGTCACTGTTGTGGCTAGGGTTTGATTCCTGGTCCAAGAACTTCCACATGTCTCAGGAATGGCCAAAAAAAAAAAAAAAGGCATACATTTGACTGTATGTAAATTATATATCAATAAACCCGACTTTAAATAGACAAATAAGTGAATAAATAAATAAGTAGGTAGGAAGGGCTCAGTAACTATTTGCTAAAATGATAGTGACCGATAGAGATAAGGTACTAGCTGTCTACGCAGTAGGTTTTACTCTGTCCTGTAACGTCTGTATTTTAATAGAGGATTCTTAAAGTTGGGAAAAGTCTTTAAAACCCAAAAAAGATAGTATCCAGCAGAATGACTTTTTTTCAAGGGCAAAATATTTTATTACAATTTGGAGAGAGCTCTGGATGAAAGGAAAGGCCAGTAGGAGAGCTGGAAGGCAGGGAGTGGGTAGACCTTGCTTGTCTCGAAATTCATAAACCACAGAAAGGAGATACTTTAAGCAAAGGAACCCTGTTCTATCAATTATCCACCATTTCCATCAGAGGCCTGAGTTTTCCTGGATTATTATTCTGGCCCATGATCCCGGATTCTTATTGGAAAAATAATTCCTATTTACCAGAGGTAAGAAGATACTACACCTAGGTTCAGACTGGAGAATGAGAATCAGTGCCTGGCCGTTGTAACAGAGGCCATTTAGAGTCAACCCAGAGGTACAAACTATTAGGTGTAAAATAAGCTTACAATTATCTATTGTACAGTACGGAGAATATAGCCAATATTTTATAACAACTATAAATGGAGTACAACCTTCCAAAACTGTGAATCGCTATATTGTACACCTGTAATTTATATAATATTGTACGACTACACTTCAATAAATAAAATAAAAAACAAAGATAAAAAAGTAATAAAGTCAACCTAGGCTGAAATTTGTTCCTGCCCCACTGCATATGTGTCAAGCCAAATGGTGGCTTTGAGCTGATCACCTTTCTCCTGTCAGGTTGAGCTGCCAGTCAAGTGGCAAAGGATTAGAACCCATTTTAGCCTCCTTCTGCCACTCAGGTCCTCTGAGAACCAGTGGAACCACCCAGACATCCTTGAAAGAGAAATTCCACTTCTCTAAAAATCACTCTCTGATCTTGTATTACCAAAGCACCTCACTTTTCTCTTTAATTCAAAATTTCTCATCACACAGGACAAGGATCCTCTTTTATAGACCATTCAGGGAACTAATTTCTTTCTAAGCAACTCAAAACCCCAAATGTCAAATTCTTAATTTTTCTGCCCCCTGGAAACTTCTCACCATCTCAGTTCCCCTGAGTGTGTGTGAGGACGTTTGAACCTATGAGACAGCCTCTGTCACACTTGCTCGCCCAAAGTGGAGGAGTACCACTTTGCACTGCTTGTCCCTGACACTCCACCTGGGTGGGCGGTGGTGGTAACAGGGGACACTATTTGTTCCCCAGGTTAACTAGTTCATCAGTGTTGCCTGAATTATCTATTCCTCGCCCTCCCTGGGTTGCAGGTTCAGGAGAAGGAAGCATTTTTGCCCACCGTGCTGGAGAGGAGGTGACTGAAGCAGTGGTGGCCTCCTCCCTTTGTCTGTTAGGCCAACGTATCTGGAAAACCCAGGAGGGGCAGCAACTCTCACACATCCCCAGTCAGCTGCCCCGAAGACAGCTGTTACCTAGCTCTGTCCAATCCCCTAAACCACCCCTCCAAAACTGAACCCTCTCTTACCACACTTGATCTGCTGCCTCTGATTCTGGGTTTCCCTGGCAGGGCCCTTCGGGGGCTTTCTGGGCCCACCCCCCTCCCCACCCCCAACAGCAACAAAACACAAGACTCAACCTGTTAATTGCTTCCTTCCTACCAAGAAGGCAGCTAGTTGACCACACCTGCTGAGATTGTTCTAACTTATGCCTGCAGAGCTGATGAAAGGGTTCTATTTCTTTTGAAGTTCAGTAAAAGCTAACTTTTACTGAATGCTTACTATGGGGCCAGGCATCATTCTAACCTCGGTAACGTCAACTCATCCATGCACGGAAAGTGAGTTGCAGAGAGGTTAGCGACAGATGCATCTGGGATTGAAACCTAGGACCTGCCCAAAACCAGAGCTACACTAAATTCTATGCATTAAACTGGGTCACCAGCCCTCCCTGCTCTCTCTTCCCACAACCCCAGTCTGCTCTATTTGGGACTGAGGACTCAACAAAGGGGGACACTGAAAGTGCTTTGCTAGTCTGAAGGATTTATGGAACTCTTCTAGAAAATTCTGTCATCTATCCAGTCAAGTGGACCTATGATATCAGGAAATAAACATGCATAGGAAGGGGCCATGGGCAGGTTAAAAGCTATTCTGCCCTAGTTCTTTATTTTTATTATTCGAAATCAGTAGAAATATAAAGTTTTCAATGTTTTATTATAATGTAAGAATTTGGCAGTGTAATAATTGTAAATATTGTGTTAAGTGTGTTTAAAACTATACTTTTTCTGATTGTAAAATTTAAACATTCTCACTGCAGAAAATCTAGAAAATACAAAAAAATTAGAACAAAAAATGAATCATACATTCTCCATCACCTAGAATTAACCTCAATTAATATATTAGCGGATTTCTGGAGTTCCCGATGTAGCTCAGTGGTTAACGGATTCGACTAGGAACCATGAGGTTGTGGGTTCGATCCCTGGCCTCATTTAGTGGGTTAAGGATCCGGCATTGCCGTGAGCTGTGGTGTAAGTTGCAGACGCGGCACGGATCTGGCATTGCTGTGGCTGTGGTGTAGGCCTGCAGCTACAGCTCCGATTAGACCCCTAGCCTGGGAACCTCCATATGCTGCGGGTGCGGCTCTAGAAAAGGCAAAAAGACAAAAAAAAAAAAAAGTGGGTTTCCTTCCAGTCTTTTTTCTACATAAATGTGTATATATTTTCTAAGTGGGATGCCTATGATATAAAAATACATACACCTGGGTTTTCATTGGATATTATGTTAGTTAACATTTTTCCATGTAATTAATCTCTTGGAAAATATCATTTTAATGGTGGCAAAATATTTAATAAACAATAATTTATTTAACCATCTCTCTGGGGCTTTGAGTTTTTCCCAATTTTTCACTTTCACAAGAAATGCCATCTCTCTCACTATTTCCTCAAGACTGTTTACCAGAAACAGAATTACTGGCTCAAGAGACATTTTAAAGCTTTTAAAACATTTTTTTCTATATACAATTTAATAATTCTATCTAAGTATTCATATTGTTCTCTATATGGCTGGCTAATGTTGAGTTTATACTAAATATGTCCTTATTAGCTTTGTATAATTAAAACCTTTTTGGTAAAATGATCACCTTGACTTGAATAAATAAATCTTTTTTTAAAAATAAAACAGCTGGAAATCATATCTATCTTTGCAGGGTAGTTCGTGTTCGAAGGCTTCAGAAAATCTTGAGAGAATTTGTTTGATCGAAAATGAGGTCTACAGAAATTTAAAAAAAAGAAAGATTTTTTTTCTCCCAAATGAACTTGATAATAAGAAAAAATAAAAGCATAAAAGGTTGAATTTGTGGTGAACGTTAAATTTGAAGAGATTCTTGAATCTTTGATTTATTACTTTCTAAAAGCTTTTTAAGATGTCAGCCTCCTAAGGTTTTTCTGTTCTCTGCCGCTATGAGCAAACCAGGTTAAATGGGGATGATAAGGACTGTTAGAAAGAACATTGTGCTTCCGTGAGTCACTATACTTAACCTTCAAGAGCTAGGAAGCCAATTATCTGCAACCTGAGCTGTGCAGACCCTTACTTTCTTTCCTCTTCCTCACAGTTACTCAGATTTATTCTCATTTAACATCTCCTTAGGACCTAGAGCAAACGTGGGCAAAAGACAGGAGAGAATATAAACCTCAAGTCCATCAATTTTGTTACAGTCAACTCTAAATGAAGCAGATTTTCTGTGTGACATGGGCAATACTGATCAGTAGTACCTACCACCCTGAAGGAACGCTACTGGGTGCTGGGGAGACAATGGATCTTAGGAGACTGTCAACCAGCCCAGGATGCTCTGAGGCTGGGCCAGAAAAGGCACAGTGTCAGCTGCTGACATTGGAAACAGTGGTGATACTCATGATATGGTTCACATTTAGGTGGTGAGTTTTAAAATTTTCAAAGAGTTTTCACATACATGTGGTCACTAAGATCCCTTAACATTATAAAGAAATAATTGCCTGTATTCCAGAAACAGGGTACAGACCTTCAGAGAGGTTACATTCCTTGCCCAGTATCGCAAAGCCTGCAGGCAGCAAGAATAAATATCAAAGCCATATGTTCTGATTGCGACACTTGTAAACTCTTACAACAAAATTTTATTGAATCCTACTGGATACCAAATCCTCCATTAGATGATAGAAGGAAAGACCTATTTCCTTCAAGGAGCTCAAGACATATCTAAAGGGACAGATACAACTGAAGTTATAATACTAAATGATGGAAGCCCTAACTGAGATTCATGGTGGAGAAGTACATTAGATTTCAAGTGTGGCAAAACTGTCTTATGAAGAAGCAGCCACCAATGTAGTGATGAGAAAGGACTTTAGACTTAACACATGTCTTCTCCCTTCTGGTTCTTGTCCTAAGCTCCATAAAGCCAGCCTCATTCTTTTTTGGCAGGTTAAGAACTTGGGCTCCAGATTAGATAAGCTTGGGTTTAAAACCTGGCCTGGCTACTTACAAGCTCTTGAGCAAACTGACCTTGAGCAACTGAACTTGAGCAAGCTGCCAACCATTCTAAGCCTCTGGGCCCTCCTCAGTCCAGTGGGAATGACAGCAGTAGTATCTGCAATCTGCGTGGTTGTAAGAGCTAAATGAGATAATGCATTAGAAGTTCTTAACACTTTGCCAGGTGTACAACACGGGTTTAATACATACTGGCAGGATGATGATGATGATGATGATGATGATGATGATGATGATGATGATAGTGGTCATGATGATGTTGGTTGGTTACCTTGATTATTAGAAAGGAGGAGGAAACTGGAAAGGAAGAATGGTGATGGGGGCTTAAGAGATTTTTTACCTAACTCATGCCTTAAAGATTTCAGCTAGAAATCAAGGAATTTGCAACAAGCTGGGCAGCCACAGGTTGGGGTGCTAAAGGTAAAGCTTTGGTGTTCCTTAGAAGGCAGCAAAGCTGGATTTCTGAATTGTTAGTGGAGTTGAAGTCTCCTCATTGGGCTGTAAGGACATTAACGAACAGCCCAGTCTCCCCGACTCTTGTCCCCTAGAACACAACAGCACATTCTGTAGCTCTTCTCAGACCCACCATCCCTTCTCTGATCCATTCACAGCTCCTTAGAGATTCCTGCTACAGACTGAAGTCCTCTTCGTTTGAGTTTTAGACCATGTTTCACACTCAATCCAAAATATGACATCTCATGCTATAAAACTGAGTTGTGATGATTTTTGTACATCTATAATTGTAATAAAATTCATTAAGTAATGGGAAAAAAAACTGACATCCCAACTCTAGAATGCTAATTTTCTTCTTATAATTCTGTTATGGTATTATTTATTATTTAATATAGTATATATATATATATACACACTATATTATATGTTATTATATAATAATATATAATTATTTCTAATAATTATATATTATTTAATATAGTATTAAAGAGAATGCCCTAAACTCCCTGAGTTCATGTTCTAGCTCTGTTATTTGCTAAGTGTTTAATCATGGCCAACTTACTTATGTTCTGTACCTCAGCTGACCTATCTATAAAATGGGAACAAGAATAATATTAACCTCGCCTAGGGTTTTGTGAAGATTAACTAAGAACTTACAATTGTGGCAGGCACATAATCTAAGTGTTCAATAAATGTTAACTGTTGTGATTTTTTTCCCCTTGGAAAATGGCAATTCTTGTAAATGCTAAGTGGGAAAATTTATGACAGCTATTACATAAAATAAGAGATTATTTATATATTTAAATTATCAGTTTTAATTCCTTATTCTCTCAAGCATGGATAATTTAGAATTCTGGTTTAAAACCTGAGGGAGTTCCCATTATGGTTTAGCAGAAACGAATCTGAGTAGTATTCGTGAGGATGAGGGTTCAATCCCTGGTCTCGCTTAGTGAGTCAGGGATCTGGCATTGCCGTGAGCTGTGGTGTAGGTCACAGATGCGGCTCCGATCCCATGTTGCTGTGGCTGTGGCTCTGATTCAAACCCTAGCCTGGGAACTTCCATATGCCGCCAGTGTGGCCCTAAAAAAAAAGCAAAAAAATAAAAATAAAATCTGTTTGTTTGGATTGCTTCCCAAAGATTATACAAATGATGCCAAAAATCCACTAATAAAGAAGGAACATAATATCAATTAATGTCACTTTAAACCTTATTGTCAACTTTTCTAAACATCTCCAAAATCCCAGAGTTAAAAGTTTCAAGACGATGCGTGTGTTTGTGTGTGTGCCTACCCTTTATCTCTGTCAAAGTTCCATATGAGAGCATCTAGATGAGATAAACATAGGGATTTACCCAGGAAGAACAGAATTGAAATTGCTTGATATTTAAACCAAGAAAGTCCTGCTGTATGTGCCCAAACACCCCTTCAATTACCTGGCTGTGTACAGCAGAAGTGAAGCTATTGTCTGCTACTGTGTTTTCTAAAGTAGCTTCCATGTTTTTTACCATTATAAAAGTTACACTTGCTCACTATAATAAATAGGAAAACAGAAATATGGTAAAAAAAATCATCTATAATTACAACTCCTAGAATAATCCAAGTTTAATGTTTTTTTAATTATCCAGTCTTTTTTCTGTATGTGAGACATATGAGAACTTTTCAGACAACACAGACAATGTGGTAAGAAGCAATTCTAAAGTGCAGGAACATTTCACTGTGACCAAAGGCTCATTCCACCAGAAAAACATTATAATTCTAAATCTGTATGCATTCAATAATATAGCTTCAAAGTACAAGCTGACTCAACAGAACTAAAAAACAGACTCTAAAATCCCTCTTTTGGAGTTCCTGCTGTGGCAACCTGGGTTAAGAATCTGAGTACAGTAGCCCAAGTCTGTGTGGAGGCTTGGGTTCCATCCCCAGCCCAGTGCAGGGGGTTAAAGGATCCAGCATTGCTGCAGCTATGGAATAGGTGGCAACTTCAGGCTCAGATTCAATCCCTGGAACAGGAACTTCCATATGCCGCAGATACAGTCATAAAAAACAAACAAAAAACCCCAAAAATCTCTCTCAATGGCTAGATGGTTTATTTTCTTTTAAAAGACAAAAGTTAGTAAAACTACAGAAGACCTAAACAACACTGTCAAAATGTTTGACCTAGAGTTTCCATCATGGCTCAGCAGTTAACGAACCCAACTAGCATGCATGAGGACATGGGTTCGATCCCTGGCCTTGCTCAGTGGGTTAAGGATCCTGCATTGCTGTGAGCTGTGGTGTAGGTAGCAGACATGGCTCGGATCCCACGTTGCTGTGGCTGTTGCTACAGCTCCTATTGGACCCCCATCCTGGGAACCTCCACATGCCATGGGTGCAGCCATAAAAAGACAAAAAGACCAAAAAAAATTTTTTGACCTAATTGACATGTATAGAACATGTCCATCCAGTAATGCCTGAACACACATTCTTTTTAAGTGCATAGAGAATATATCAAAAATTGGTCACAAAGAAACCTCAACAAATTTCAAAGGACTAGATTGATGAAGATATTCTCTAACGTGAAATTAAGATTAAAAATTAATAACAAGGAGTTCCCTTCGTGGCTTAGTGGTTAATGAATCCGACTGAGAACCATGAGGTTGTGGGTTCGATCCCTGGCCTTGCTCAGTGGGTTAAGGATCCGGCGTTGCCGTGAGCTGTGGTGTAGGTTGCAGACGCGGCTCGGATCCTGCATTGCTGTGGCTATGGCAAAGGCCGGCAGCTACAGCTCCTGTTGGACCCCTAGCCTGGGAACCTCCATATGCTGTGGGTGTGGCTCTACATAAAGGCAAAAAGACAAAAAAAAAAAAAATTAATTAATAACAAAAGGAACTGGATAATCTCAACTGCTATGGAATCAAGCCATATGCTTCTAAATAAGGGCAAATAAGAAATCCCAACTAGTAACTAGAAAATATTTGCTTGGCCATGGCATGCAGCAGCTTGATGTGGGATCTCAGTTCCCAGGCCATGCACTGGACTCGGGCTGCAGCACTGAATCCTAATCATGAGGTCATCAGGGAACTCCCTAGAAAATATTTTTAACTAAATGATAACTTGAGCAATTTTCTGAATATATCAAATCTTGTAGGACATAATTAAAGCAGGGGTAGAGGGAAAATACATAATCATATTTAACACATGTTTATTTTTATTTTTTTGTCTTTTTTAGGGATGCACCCATGGCATATGGAAGTTCCCAGGCTAGGGGTCCAATCGGAGCTGTAGCTGCTGGCCTACACCACAGCCACAGCAATGCCGGATCCAAGCCGCATCTGTGACCTACACCACAGCTCACGGCAATGCCGGATCCTTAAACCGCTGATCTAGGCCAGGGATGGAACCCACATCCTCATGGATGCCAGTTGGGTTCATTAATAGTTGAGCCCCGATGGGAACTCCTTAACACATATTTAATACATGTGTTAGAAAAGAAGAAAGACTAAAAGTCAATATTATAAGTTTCTATATCAAAAACCTAGGAAAATGTACTAATCAAATTCAAACAAATGAGAAGGCGGTAAATAAAATAATAATGGTAAGAACACAAATCAGTGAAAGAAAACAAACTTGCAACAGAGAAAATCAACAGAAGCGAAACCAGTTCTTTGAAAAAGTCAGTATAATAAATAAGCCTCTAGAAAACTAAAAGAAAAAAATGAAATTACAAACTACTAAAATCAAGAATGAAAAAGGGAACATCATTATAGACTTGATCAATGTCAAAAGGTATTAGATGTATTTTATATATTTTGAGACACTTTTAAGCCAATAAATTTGACAATTCTGACACACAGATAATCCTTTAAAAATGTTACCAAATCTTACAGAACTAGAAAAATCTTAATTAATTTTTTAAAAACCTTCCAATAAAATGAACAAAACAAAACAAAACCCGTAACCTCATGATTCCTAGTAGGATTCGTTTCCGCTGCGCCACAATGGGAACTCCCAAACATAATATTAAACAGTAGATTATTGAAAGTTTTCCTCCTCTAGTGAGGAACAAAAAAAGAAGATGATTCAACATTTTCCACAAGTTCCTAGCAAGTAAAATAAAATAAAATAAAATAAAATGGTTTGTAAAGAGACAAATACAATTGTTATTATTGGTAGAAGACATGATTGTGCATATATAAAATCTAAAAGGATCTATGAACTATTAGACCAATATGTTAACCTAAAAGTTATGTATTTAAAAGTAAATATATAAAAGTCAACTCTATTTCTATACATCACCAAAAACAACAGAATATATTGAAATGTAAAACTTCTTTACAGTAATATCAAATACTTGGAATCAATCTAAAAGATGTATAAGACATCTATACTGAAAACGGAAAAACATTATTGAGAGAAAATTTAAAAGGTCAAGGCAATGGTAGCCTACCTCGCTGAAATATGAGATATTAAATTGAATTAAACTATGAATTGAAATTCCGACTATGCCAACTTTCCCCAGAATTGATCTGTAGATTTAAGAAATCCCAATCTCAGTTTCTGCAGGGACTGTGTGTGCATGTACGTGTATGTTTATGTAAACTGACAAGCTGATTGTAAAACTGATATGGAATTGCAAAAAACTGAGAACACTAAGATAATCTTGAAAAAGAAGAACAAAGCTAGAGGACTTACACTGACAAATATGAAGACTTATTTTAAACTTCTAGTAATTGGAACAGTGTGGTATTGGTGCCAGGAAAGGCAAATAAACCTGTGGAACTGAATAGGATCCAGAAACATAGACTATGCCACTATGGCTATTAACCCCCACTTGTAAGTGTTGTTCTCAGAAACGAGCTCAGTTCTATACTGAAGTCAATCCCCACCCCAATTACAACAGTTTTGGGGTTTTTGAAAAATAAAATTTATCTACACTGTTTTAACTGGTGTCTAGATCTATTTTTTCTAAAACTAGAACCTAAGAAAAATAAAGATGACTCTGTACTGCAGTGCAGAATGGATGATCCACTTTTTTTTTTTAATGGTGCTGGTTCGGTTGGATCAATATAACAACAAAAAAATGAATCTTCACTACTATTTACTATGTTGTACCATACCATACAAAAAATCAATTTCAGATGGGTCGTACATCTCAATGCCAAACAATTTAGCTTTTAAAAGAAAATATTGAAAAATGCCGTCATGATAAGCAAAGATATCTTAAGTAGGGCACAAGAAGCACCAGCCATAAAGGAAAGAAACTGGATGTTGGATTAGTTGCAAGAACAATGGGCCATTGAGATCTACTCCACTGGATCTGAGTGTGTGTTCCTGGCTTAATCAGAGGCAGATCTACCAGAAAGCTAAGTTTAAAACCCCTCCTTTGCCTAGGTCCTTTCCAAGGCCCTGGTAATCTGTTCATGTGGTCATATGTTTTTTTAAATTGTACAAACCTTAAGCTTTATCAGTGCTGGCATGTCCCAGGGTATGCTGGCTACTGTGTCTTTTCCTGTCCTATACCATTAACCCAGACCCAGACTCTGTTCCCCCTGAGCTGCTGGTAGATACTACCAATCAAGCAGAGCAGGCATCTCTGACATCTATTTTTCAGCCTTGTGATTCCCTTTGTCTAGATCTGGGATTGATGTAGAACCTAGGGATGGTCAGCAGGTATGGGTAAGTGGCTTAGAGAAAAAAGAACTGTGACAGGGAGAAGATGCTGGGATAAGAAGGACGACAAAAACTATCTCCTTGATCAAACTTTGGTCATGACCTCCGAGCCTTCTTCTCAATCAGGATCCAGCCTCTGAACTTCCATGTTCATCTTCGCATCACCCAGATTTAGCAAAGATCCTATGGCATCAGTTTGGCAAGAACCCTCAACCTGCATATCTGATCAAATTCTCCATCCCCCATCCTTGGCACCTAATCACTGGGCCTTGCCTTCAGCAAAAATCTTACCCAGTTGGTTTAACCAGAATTTTCCCTTTACCCCTGGTGTTTCCTCTTAGTGATTTTCCATCCACTGACCCCCCCACCATGATCCTTGTCTATTAATCGCCACTTGAAAGTGCTATACTCAGAAATCAGCTCAGTTCTATACTGAAGTAATTCCCTACCCCCATTATAATATTTTTGGGGTTTTTGAAAAATAAAATTTACCTACACTGTTTTAACTGGTGTCCAGCTCTGTTCCTCTAGAAATGCTCGATTTGACAATGATAAAACAACTCATATATAGGACTGCACACATACTAATTGCCATCATTGTCAGTACAATAACAATTCCATATATTGTTGTTAAACGTGTTGAATTAACTTTGATGACAACCCTAAACTCAGATGAAGTGATGCGAGCCCTCTTCCTAGTCTTGTTCTCTCAGTTTGGTGATCCAATCATGACGTTAAAAACTCAGAGGATGTTTTCTCCAAGCTACAGTAAGTAAGCTGTGCTACTACAGTGTCACAGTTCCCACACAGAGCTGGAAGTGACTCATTTTCTTGTTAACTTGTGCTATATATATACTCCAGAAAAATGAGTTGGCATTTCTAAGAATACCTGGCAGAAAAGAACAGAAGCTTTTTTTCTCTCTTCCTGTCATCTGAAACTCTTAAATCATAGACTATGCAATGTGTAGGGAGCAAAAATACGCATTCCTCCTCAGAAGCAAGGAGTACAGCAGCCCCACCAACACCCCACACACCTTCCACTAGCCAGTATCAAACAGTTTCTCTAACTCTGCAGAAATTTTCTTTACAAAAATATAACAGCGGTTAAACAGCCCTCATCATGCAAAACAACAAAGAACTATTAAATGCCTAAAACAAACAGAGCTTGTCTCTTCTTTTCCCCAAAGCTTGTTTTTGATCCTCTGATGGAAAGCTTGGGCAAGATAAAAGGGAAGCACAGAACTACAAGGCATCACTCCCAAAATATTTTATTCTCTCATCTCACAGCTCTAGAAACACTTGGGAAAGATGAAGAGGAAGAGATGAAAGTGTGACTATGTATTTTAAGTCACTCATTTAAGTAATCTCAGTTGAATAGAAAGTGTCCCACATGTTAAAATGCAGTTCACATCTGAAAGTGTTCCCTGTGTGGAGACTGGAATTATGGAAGAATCAATGGTAAGGCCTTTTGGGGCTAAGATTAGTTGCCTTATGTTTTGAGTACAGCTGTGTTACTGGAGTGAAATTGGGATTATTGGCCAGGTAAGAACAATATTATTTGTTTCAACTTCTAAGGATACTTCTTTCTAGAAGAGAGGCAATTAACAGGAAGTGAGGAAAAAACACTGGAAGAACAAATATAGATTTTACAAAATATGTTCACCTAAGCCCATGTGATTCACTCAAAAGAAACATACTCCTAGAGTTCCCATTGTGGGTCAGTGGAAATAAATCTGACTAGTATTCATGAGGGAAAGAAATCTGACTAGTATCCATGAACCCACTGTGGCTCAGTGGAAATAAATCTGACTAGTATCCATGAGGCCAGGTTCAGTCCCTGGCCTTACAAAGTGGGTTAAGGATCCAGAGTTGCCAGGGCCTGTGATGCAGGTTGCAGACGAGGCTTGGATCCCGTGTTGCTGTGGCTGGGGTGTAAGCTGGTGGCTACATTTCCAATTCAACCCCTAGCCTGGGAACTTCCATATGCTGTGGGTGTGGCCTTAGAAAGACAAAAAGACAAAAAAAAGAAAGGAAGGAAGGAAGAGAAGAAGGAAGGAAGGGAGAGAGAAAGAAAGGAAGGAAGGAGGAAAGAGAAAAGAAAAGAGAAAAGAAAAAAGAAAAGAAAATATACTCCTACTCCCTGCAAGGCTCCCTAGAAGTTTATTTTCAGTATAGTCAGGCAAACCTGATGACCATTTTTTCTACCCAGGAAGCCAAGGATAGGGCTAGGATGGGACAGGCACTAGAAAGAGGAAACACATCAGCTGTCATTAAAAGGAAGAGCCTTGGACTTCCCGTGTGGCTCACAACATAACTACTCGGCGTTGCTTCTAAAAGGAAGAGCCTAATAGGAAGTTTCCGTCGTGGCTCAGTGGTTAACGAACCCAACTAGGATCCATGAGGATGCGGGTTCAATCCCTGGCCTCGCTCAGTGGGTTAAGGATCCGGCATTGCCGTGAGCTGTGGTGTAGGTCACAGACTGGGCTTGGATCTGGTGTTGTTGTGGCTGTGGCGCTGGCCAGCAGCTGTAGCTCGATTTGATCCCTAGCCTGGGAACTTCCATATGCTGCAGGTTCAAACCTAAAAAGCAGAAAAAAAAGGAAGAGCCTAATAACCCAACCCAGAGAGAACTGATAGAAAAACAAACACAAATTGAAGAAGAAGAAGAAGAAAGAATTCAAATCCCTACAAATCCAAGTCATTTGGTATGGGGAAGAGGCTTCACCTACCTCCCCAGATTCACAACTATGTCAAAGCAGAAAGCAATCACTGACAAGAAAGATGACCCTAGATCCACAGGATATCAATACTTGTTGCTACAAAAAGGGTTCTGTGGTAAAGTAAGTGTGGAAAGTACTGAATTAAAATAGACCAGTTTCCTTAAACTTCTCATAACCCTTAAGATACTAAAGCCTGTCATGACTTTCCAAGAGGGAAATATGACATGCTGTTTTTCCTAAGTTTTTCTGACCACAAAACTTTTATCTTGTCTACTTTTGTTTTAAGAACACTTCATAGGATTGGGTTAACCAGGCACAAACCCTGGGAGACATTGCACTAATTTTCAAGAAAAGAGTACATTCTATGCATCAGTTAGGAAGAGGAATCATAAACTTTAGGAAGATTTCCATCTGTATCAACATAGCTGACTATACACTAAACGTCTGTGCTCTTTCTTTTCCATGCTGCAGAGTTGTCACTAAGAAGTGGAAGCCTAGCCAAGAACTATACTTCTGATCCACTTCTGCAGTTAGATGCAGCCAGGTAATTAAATCCCAGTCAAAGGAAGGGAACTGGAAGCTACGTACACCAATTTGAGAGTCCCAGTCACAAACTCTCCTCTTCCTTGCTCCTCTGCTACTGGGATGTTGACATTCAGGGTGACCTTGGAAACTAAACTTTTAAGATGGCAGCGCTTACATCAAACTGAGTGCCTGTTGCATTCCACTCCCAACACATACACACACACACACACACACACACACACACACATTCTACCACTTACTCTTGACTTACAACTGCACTGATTATGTGAGCATAAAATAAACTTCTATTGTGTTAAGCCCTCAAATGGCTAAAGTAAAATGAGTTTGGTCTTTTAAATGGTAAATTCCATTTAGAGCCAGCCCTTGGGGAGGACAAAGGACCCAGCTGTCCTCAGTCCCATGGTGGTGTTGTACGGCACTCTTCTATTTTGAAACATTGCCAAAACTCAATTTAAAAATTTCTGTCTTGAATAAAGATAACCCAAGGACCTACAAAAGATGCTGACACATTGTTCCTTTTCAGTGTGACTGATTTATTCTTAGGAACCTACAATGACTAGGTTGCCCAAGACTCTTCACCCTTGGGGAAGGTCCTGACTTTAGTTATTTGGAAAACCCTTCTCATTCTCTGGAAGTGCCAGATAAATGAACTTTTCAGTAGCTACGCCTATTATTTTCGTATTTCTGCAAATGCCCTGATCTCTGGGAATGCTGTTTGAGCAGTGCTTGATTCAGCAAATGCTCACTGAGCACCTACTATGCACCGAGTACTGGCAAGTAAGAGGGGTTCTGTTCCTAAGTAGCAATAATCAAACACTAAATAAAAAGACTTGAAAGCCATGTCCCTGGGCTAGCCTAGGAAGCAGGCACATTTATCATAGTGCTAGACCAGATGCAGAGACCTTCATCCTGCCCCATGGCTGTCTCTTTAATCACAAAACTGTAGCCTTTCAAAACAATGCCTAATGCTCCAGCCCAGTGGTTCTCAAAGTGTGATCCCCAAACCAGCAGCATCAACACCACCTGGAAACTGGTTGGAAACGCAAGTTCTTAGGCCTCATCCCAATCAGAAGCTCTAGGGGTAGAGGCCAGTAACCTCCTGCATATGCTAAAGTTTGAGAAGCACTGCTCCATGCTCTTCACTCTCTTTACTTCCTTGGAATGAACTCTCCTTCCTCCAATCCATCTGGACTCCTCTCCAAGACAACCAGCCCTATGCTTTTGTTAATTGATGGCAAGAGTTAAAACATTGGCTCTCTCTCAGTTAATAGGTATTTTGAAGGCCAGACTTTTAACACATAGGTGAGAATTTCTGCCTGGCTCTAGTGTTAGAAATCCTCTCTGAAGTGGGACTATCAAAGCCATCATTCTTGTCTGCTGGCTCACTTCCAACCCCGGACAAGACCTGCACTTTTGCATGAAGGGTGGAGTTGCAGGCTGGTGCTTCCCCATGGTTGCAAGGGGTTTTAAGAGGATTTCAGGGGGTAGCAGCCCAAGGGAGCTGGAGGGCTGGCGGGTCTGTCTCCAGCTGAGCCTGCTTCTCACTTGTCAAACAAGGCACTTTTTAAAAAAATACAGTAGCCACTGTTACCTAATGACTAGAAGTGTTCAACTTTGAACTAAGATGATAATATTAACCATAGTAAAAATGATACCAGAGTATCTAGTAAAAACATCTGAACATTTGTTAAGAGCTTTCTATGCACCAAACACCCTGCTAAATGCACTAAATTACTCAATTTAATCTTCCTAACAATCTTCTGAAAGAAGTACTTTCATACTATCCCCCATTACAAAAGAGAAACTGAGAATCAGAAAGAATCACTACTCGGAATCCTTGCTCCCACTCTGATACATGATGCTTCATTTCTGGCTGCTACAAGTGGTAGATTAGAAATATTAGAGTGAAGCTTATGGCAAACTTTTCAGACTTATGTCCTGGGGTATACCAGCCAGGCTCTCTCTTAATTTTTGCAAGGCTTGAAGTTACATAGCAGTATAAATAAAAGCCCACTCACCATATGTCTAAATTTTTTTTTTTTTTATTTTGTCCTTTGTCATTTTAGGGTCGCACCCGCAGCATGTGGAGGTTCCCAGGCTAGGGGTTAATTGGAGCTACAGCTGCCGGCCTATGCCACAGCCACAGCAACGCAGGATCTGAGCCGCGTCTGCAACGTACACCACAGCTCACAGCAATGCCGGATCCTTAACCCACTGGGCAAGGCCAGGGATCGAACCCACAACCTCATGGTTCCTAGTCAGATTCATTTCCGCTGAGCCACTACAGGAACTCCTAACTATTTTAAAGTTATAAATTAAACTGCTAAATAAAATATCCTCTTACCTTGGCAAATATACCTTCAAAACATCCTGGAAGGCAACATTCAATCTTAGGATTCCCAGACCCCACAGCATTCTGCATTGGCACTTGATCATGGGGAGTGAAATCGTTCCCAGCTATCTCCCTTCTCTTCTTGTGCTTGTCTCCAGAGTCCACCAAGAAAGGTCCTGTGCTCATGGTAGATACAGTGGTTCACACATCCAACTTTGTCCCCAGGCCCCTGCAAACAGCTGCCTCTTGGCCACACCTGGGCTGGGTATAGAGGGAGTCCATTCTCAGGAGGACAAGCTGGACCAGAAAGGTATGCTGGCCGAGAGCACGATGTAGAGGGGTGAACCATGATTCTGGGTGGGACTATCCTCAGGGCCCTGTGGGAAGGGGCACAGCCAGACTGGGGCCAACTTAGGGCCTCTAAAGCACAGATCCTTAGGCAGGGGCCTTTCATGACTCATCTAAGAAGAGTTCTGCCCACACTCTCCCCCAGTTGCTCTAAGAAGAAGCCTTAGTATTCAAATAAGTTTGAGAAACACTTGATACTGCACACTCTTCTTGGGAATTTATAATACAGGCACATCTCATTTCACTACGCTTTGCTTTACTGCCCTTCGAAGATACTGCATTTTTAATACATTAAAGTTTTGTGGGAACCCTTTGTCAAGCAAGTCTAACACTGCCATTTTTCTAACAGCATTTGCTCACTTCGTATCTCTGGGTCACATTTTGGTAACTGTAGAAATATTTTGGACTTTTTCATCATTATATTTGTATGAGGATGAATGCGTGATCTTTGATGTTATTATTGAAATTGTTTGGGGCATCATGAACTGCACCCATATAAAATAGTGAACTTAATCAACAAGTATTATGTGTGTTCTAGCTGTTTCCCCAGCTCTCTCCCTCTCTCAGGCCTCCCTACTCCCTGAAACACAACAATGTTGAAATAAGGGCAATTAATAACCCTACAAGGCCTCTAAGTATTCAAGCAAAGGAAGAGTTGCATGTCTCTTACTTGAACTTGAAAGTTAGAAATGATTAAGCTCAGTGAGGAAGGCATGACTAAAGCCAAGACAGGCTGAAAGCTAAGTCTCTTGCACGAGTTAGCCAAGCTGTGAAAGCAAAGGAAAAGTTCTTGAAGAATTTAAAAGTTCTGCTCTGGTGAATACACGATGGTAAGAAAGCAAAACAGCCTTATGATTGATATGGAGAAAGTTTTAGTGGTCTGGATAGAAAATCAAACCAGTCACAACATTCCTTTAGGCCAAAGCCTAATCTAGAGCAAGGCTCTAACTCTCTTCAATTCTAGGAAAGCTGAGAGAGGTGAGGAAGCTGAAGAAGAAAATTCTGAAACTATCAGTAGCTGGTTCATGAAATTTAGGGTGATAATGTCTCCATTACACATAAGTGCAAGTTAAAGCAGCAAGCGCAGATGTAGAAGCTGTAGCAAGTTATCCAGAAGATCTAGCTAAGATAATTAATGAAGGTGGCCACACACTAAACAACAGATTTTCAATGTAGACAAAAGAGCTTTGCTTGGAAGACGATGTCATCTAGTTCTTTTTTAGGTAGAAAGGAGAAGTCAATGCTTGGCTTCAAAGCTTCAACGGACAAGCTGACTCTCTTGTTCCAGGCTAATACAGATGGTGCCTTTTTTTGACTTTTTATTTAGGGCCACACTCGCGGCATATGGAAGTTCCCAGGCTAGGGGTCAAATCCGAGCTTCAGCTACCGGCCTGCACCACAACCACTGCAATGCAGGTTCCCTGACCCACTAAGGGAGGCTAGGGATCAAACTGGCATACTAGTTGGATTCGTTTCTGCTGCGTCACAACAGGATCTCCAGCCGGTGACTTTAAGTTGAAGTCTGTACTTATTTACCATTCTGAAAATCCTAGGGCCCCTAACAATCATGCTAAATCTATTCTGCTGTGCTCTATAAATGGTAAAACAAAGGCTGGATGGCAGCATATCTGTTTACAACACGGTTTACTGAAATTTAAGACACTTCCTGCTCTGAAGAAAAATATTCCTTTCAAAATATACTGCTCATTGATAAAGCACTTGGTCACCGAGTAGCTCTGACGGAGATGTACAAAGAAATGAATGCTGTTTCCATGCCTGCTAACACAACATCCATTCTTCAGCCCATAGACCAAGGAATAATTCTGACTTTCAAGTCCTATTACTTAAGAACTACGTTTCAAAAGGCTGTAACTTCCATAGATAGTGATTTCTTGGATGGATCCAGGAAAAGTAAATGGGAAACCTTGTGGAAAGGATTCACCATTTTACATGCTATTAAGAGTATTCATGATTCACGAGAAGAGGTTAAAATAGCAACACTAGCAGGAGTTTGGAAGAAGTTGATTTCAGTCCTCATGGATGATTTTAAGGGGTTTAAGACTTCAGTGGAAGACGTAACCGCAGAAATAGCAAGAGAAGTAGAATTAGACATGGAACATGAAGATGTCATTGAGTTGCTGCAATCTCATGGTAAAATTTTAATGGACGAGGTGTTGCTTCTTACAGATGAGTAAAGAAAGTGGTTTCTTGAAATGCTGTGAAGACTGTTGAAATGACAGCAAAGGATTTAAACTATTACGTAGACGTAATTGAAAAAGCAGTGGCAGGGTGTGACAAGATTGACTCCAACTTTGAAAGTTTACTGTGAGCAAAGGCATTGTATGATACAGAGAACCCGTTCATGAAAGGAAGAGTTGATTGATGCGACAAACTTCATTATTGGCTTATTTTAAGAAAATGTCACCCTAAACTTCAGAAACCACCATCCTGATCAGTTAGCATCCATCAACATCGAGACGCTCCACCAACAAAAAGATTATGATTTGCTGAAGGCTCTAATGATGGTTAGCATTTTTTAGCAATACAGTATTTTTAAATTAAGGTACATACAATTCTCTTTTTAGACACAATACTATTGCACATGTCATTATTTAGCCTACAGTATAGGACAAACATAATTTTTATATGCACTAGGAAACCAAAAAATTCATTTCACCCGCTTTTTTGTGATATTTGCTTTATGCAGTGGTCTGGAGCCAAGTCCACAGTATTTCCAAGGTAAGCCTATAAACATTAGTATCACAGTAAACATTAATGTCTTAGCTCACGCTGCCATTAAAAAAAAAAACAAAACACCATAGACTGGATGACCGAAACAATAGGAAATTACTTCTCACAGCTCTGGAGGCTGGGAAGTCCAAGATCAAGGTGCCACACAAATCATTTCCCTTGTGAAGGCTCTTTCTGACTTTCAGACAACTGCCTTCTCACTATGTCCTCACATGGTAGAAAGAGAAAGAGAAAGCGCTGGTCTTTCTTCCTTCTCTCTTAAAAATACTAATTCCATCATGAGGTCCTGGTCCTCATGACCTGATCTGAACCTAATTACCTCCTAAAGGTCCCACCTCCAAATACCTTCATGTTGGGAGTGAGGGCTTCAACATACGGATTTTGAGGAGGATGCAGACATTCAATTCATAGCACATAGTAAAGACCCTGAGAAACCCTGATGCAAAGAAATCTGTGTGACTTTAATTCAGCATTGCTCACACATATTTAGGAAAAACATTTTCCAGTTTGATGGGTTAACTATTTGCTCTAAATCACAAGCACCTTAAATCAGTCACCACCTTTGGCTCTACCCTGTTGGCCAGAGTCTATTTCACCAAGATGGCACCTCACTTCAGTCTATGAACTTATATCTGCATGTGATAAACACCATCAATAAACTCTGTATCTAGATGCCCTTGCCTTTCATTCTTAGACTTGTGCTCCTTTAAATTGTTTTAACAATTTGAATAATCCCTAGAGTGTCAGGCATATTTTATTAATGTTGACTTAAAGTAATACCAGCAATATTATCCCGGAACAACCAAGCTGGTGATGTTGTGACTGGCTTCTAAATGCAACCAATAAGCAAGTGGTTAAGACTCTGATTTAATTTCTGAAGATCTAATGTACAACATGGCGACTACAGTTAATAATATACTATATTGTATACTTGAAATTTGCTGAGAGTATATCTTAAGTGTTCCCACTGTACACAAAAAGTAGTGACTATATGAAATGATGGATGTAATACTGAGCTTGATTGTGGTAATCATTTCACAATGTATACATATATTAAAACGTCACTTTGCACACCTAAAATATATAGTTTTTATTCGCCAATTTTTCTTCAACAAAGCTGGAAGAAAAAACAAAGTTATTTTCTATTGAACCCAATAATAATTATGTTCAGAGCTGCATAAAAAATGCATCTTCTCAACAACATGTATTTTTCATCAATAATTTTATTTCATATGTATTTCTAAACACTAATCTATTGAAAAATATTGCTAACTATTATATAATTCTGCATTCATCACTCTCAGGTCACTTTACTTTCCTATCTTTTTTTTAATGGAAGATATTAATTTATAATAGTATGTGTGGGAAAGACAGAACTTAGCTGACCTTCTTATCTTGTTTATCTTCCCCTTTTATCCCAATAATAGGCCATTATGGAAAATTTTGAATACTTGGCTGATTTGTGTGATAAAGCATTCTTGATTTTTTTCCAGTTTTTGGTTCCTGATGTGAATTTAAGCTTTATCAACTTGATTTTAGCAATGGTATATACACAGTGTGAGAATTTTTTTTTAAAAAACTCTGACTTAGAGTTCCCATTATGGAGCAGCGGAAATCAATCCGGCTAGGAACCATGAGGTTGCCGGTTTGATTCTGGGCCTTGCTTAGTGGGTCTGGGATTTGGTATTGCTGTGAGCTGTGGTGTAGGTCACAGATGCGGCTCAGATCCTGGTTGCTGTAGCTGTGGTGTAGGCTGGCAGCTGTAGCTCTGATTGGACCCCTAGCCTGGGAACCTCCGGATGCCACAAGTGTGGCCTTAAAAACCAAAACAAGGAGTTTCTGTCATAGTGCAGTAGAAACGAATCCGACTAGGAACTATGAGGTTGTGGGTTCGATCCCTGGCATCGTTCAGTGGGTTAACGATTCGGCATTGCCATGAGCTGTGGTCTAGGTTGCAGATGTGGCTCGGATGTGGCATGGCTACGGCTGTGGGGTAGGCCAGCAGCTGTAGCTCCGATTAGACCCCTAGCCTGGGAACCTCCATATGCCAGAGGTGTGGCCCTAAAAAGCCAAAAAAACAAACAAAAAAAAACCAAAACCAAAACAAACCCAAAAACTCTAAATTCATAGAATGAAATTCTAAACAACCCTTCAAGTTCATTATTCTACTCCCCTTAGCATCTTATTTGCCTTTCTTTCAACCTGGCGATTGATGCAGCCAAATAGGTAGCTAACAAAGGGAAAATTCAGAAATGCAGAATTGAAAATTAGATAAAAACCTATGTTTTCCTGTAGCCTAAAACAAATTCTTCACCCTTCTCCCAGCCTTTAAATTGGAGCCTATTATGAAGATTTACTTAGCATTTATGAAATCCAGAAGAGGAAAAAGAGTAGCAGCACCGAGTGAAAGTCAAGAGAAGTGTATCACAGGGCCTATTTACATTCACTAGAAAAAAAATCATAAAGGATTCCCAGCAGGCTAATCCTAAAAGTTAGTCACTGTTAATTCCACTTGAAGCTATTCACATAGCTGCCCTTTTTCCTAGGCTGAAACTCCCAAGGGCTCCAGCCACACCGTTGCTGTGGTGACAGCTGCAACCACTTGTTCATTTCAGCTGAAAAACATATTCAGGTTGTCAGGCTGTGCCATCAGATGATTTTGGCTCAAAACATTAAGTTCACTGACATTACTTTCTCAAAGCATATTATCAGTCCAACATGTGGCAGTAAAAGAAAGTTAAAACAGAGCTCTTTTCTAGGCTAGAAGCCAGTCAGGGTCTCGGGGGACAACAATGTCCTTGGTCATCTCACTTAGAGTCTAGTCCTCAACTTTATAGCTGGAGGGTCTATTCTACTGGTATGATTAGACACAGTTAAACTCTGAAGTGCCAATTAATATTAATCAAATTCATAAAATAATAATACATAAACTGGAACATGTATTATTTTTCATTGAGAAATATAACCATCAAGAATACTGGATTCCCATGCCCATTGGTCTATCAATTCTCTGCATTGTTACTAGAAAGCCAAATTCAAGTGGGAAGATTGGGAACCAAAGCCAGGGGAATAAGTGAGATAATTTTGGTAACTGTTATTACCAAACTCAACAATTCCATTTCAATCATTTTCTGAGTTCTTTGCAATGCATTTCCTTGTGTAAACCATCTTCATTTACACGGTATAAATACCAACTAACTTGCCTACATCTTTAAACAGGCTAATATGGGCACATACTTCTGGGCTTACAGTTCGAATGCCTTAATTTAGCACTGGGTATTTCCCAAACTTTTCAGGTTCACATTTACAAATCATTGCTCAGGATATGTTACTTATACAGATGGCTGATGTTAAGCTGACTTTTCCTAAATCTAATCTTATGTATAGTTTTGGGGAAGCCTATACCAAATATGGAAAACAGGTCGATGTTTCCAATTTTAGGGGAAACAGAATCGCTATAGAATAAAGACTTGGTTCCAGTTTAATATATGATTCCCAGTGTGAAATTTGATTTTTTAAATTCCCATACAAGACAGTCACCATTTGTGACAGTATCTCAGAAAGGTAAACCCCTAAGAATTACAGAGATAAAGGGGGAGGGAGAGGGAGGGAGATGGACTAGGAGTTTGTAGTTAGCAGTAATGTACACACTATTACATTTACAATGAATATGCAATGAGGTCCTGCTATATACCACAGAGCACTATATCCAATCACTTGTGATAGGCTTGAAGATAATACGAGAAAAAATTTTAAACATAAAAAAAAAAAGAATCATGAGAGATATTACAAGGCTGCTGGGACAGCCCAAAGTAGGACATGCTTTTGAGTCCTTTTAATTTAAAAATTACAATGAGGTGCCCACAATCAACTCAGTAGGTCCACCAGGCCAAAAGTTAAAGGATAGGTCAGGCAGAAGATGCTGGACGAGAACCAAGACCTGATCCAAAGCATCCTGGACTACCAGAGCAAGAGCAAGATGGCCGAGTGCATCCAGAACCAGCAGATCCTGCACTGGAACCTGGTCTAACCAGGCCATGACGCAGATTCCAAACAGAACATGGGCCCTGCTGCTCGCCCCCACAACCGAGAGCATGACGCTGCCCCGAGGGCTGTCCCAGAGCTGCTCCGACCAGGCCCTGCATTCTCAGAGCTGCCGCGAAGATGCTATTGTGGCACAGGCCTGCCGCTATCCTCCCTCATGTGGGCCCAGGGCCACTAAGGCCCCAATCAAGTGTCCACCAAGCCGACTGCGCAGAGCACGCCGCCCACCACCTTTGTGCGCATGTCCGGCAGCAGCCACGGCTCAGCCGGGCTCCCGCCACTCGCTACCCGTCAGAGAACGCCTGGCAGGGCCAAGGCACAGTCGGCAACTACGTGTCTTGGGAAAACAACAACAACAGTCCAACCCCGGCGGCCTAGTTCCACTACGCTGGGCCCTGGGCAGGAGCCAGCACTACCAGGGCCAGTGCATGGCCGTGACGGACCACAGCGGACAGGGGAGCAGCAGGACAAGGCAGCGGCCCACCGTGCCCTCCCCGCGCTCCCAGCGAGGCCCATACAGGCCATTCCTGCGCCAGGACGAGTCCTAAGGCAGCGAGCAATATGGCGCTCCAGGCCACCTCAGGGCCCACGAGCCAGGAGACCACACGGTGACTACAGCGACCAACCGTCGTCCTCCACAGAGCAAAGCTATGACCTGTCGACCTGTCGTTTGAGGAGTCCACGCAGCAGTACTGCGAGGGCGGTAAGGCAGGCTGGGGCCTGACGGGCACGGGCTTTATGGTAATTGAGGCTGGGCACTGGCTCCCCACTTACCTGTGTGTTCTGGGAGCAGGAGAAGGGCCTCGAGGAGCAAACCCGCCCTCTGGTCCAGTGAGCTCGTTTCGGGGTCTCCTCAGTCTAGAGGGTCAGTTGCTGCAAACGCGGGTGGGGGCGGGCGGCGGTGGGGACCCGCTTCCCCATCCCGCTCCGGAGCCAGGCGGGTGCACACGTCGTGTACGTCGTTGCGTTGGGTGTGGCCTGGGCATTTCCTCAGACACCTGCTGGCAGATACCGCGCATCTGGGTGGGGGGCAGGGGGGCCGGTCAGATGAAGGGTCCGACGGAGGGTGAGGCACAGACGTGCTGGAAGCAGCTTCCCAAACTGAGTCTGGGCTGTGGTGCCTGCCCATTTCATTGCTGTAAATTCTACCCCCACCCCCGCCGCCGCCGCCGCCGCCGCCGATGACGACGACTGAAAGCCGCCAACGACGTCTGAAAGCCGCCAAAGTGACGTCACCAAACACAGATTCAGGAAGAAAAAGCACAGCCAGTTCTTTAGCAGCTGCCAGCTGGCCAGGCGGTCCAGTAAAGGGGCTTCCCATAGCCCCCAGGAGGCCTGGAAAGGAAAGGTCACAAAGTGACCTGACACCAGCTGCTCTGATTCCCCGCTCTCTGCTCTGGATGTCAGTAGTCGGGAAAATGTAAGGCTGCCAGGCCCTGGAGAGGAAAAGATGAATGATATATTTGGAAAAGGTGACTCAAAAATATGACTTTTGGGGTGACTTTTTTCTAAATTGTAAAAACACCTAACAAAATTGACCATTTTAAGCATTTTTGAGTGCAAGTTAGGTAGCCTTAAATACATTCACATTGTTGTGCAGCCATCACCACCAGCGTCTCCAGGAACCTTCTCACTTTCCCAAATTTTAACTGTCCTCAGTAAACGTTGACTCCCCTTTCCCCCTCCCCGGTTCCTGGCAGCCACTTTCTGCCTCTAGTTTTGGCTATTTTTGGTACCTCATATAGTGGAATCATATAATATTTGCCTTCTTGTGACTGGCTTATTTCACTCAGCATAATATCCTCAAGGTTTATCCATGTGGTAGCAGTGTCAGAATTGCCTGCCTTTTTAGGACTGAATGATAATCCGCTGTATGTTTAGACCACATTTTCTTGTCGATTGATCTGTCAGTGGACACTTGGTTTGCTTCCACCTTTTGGCTATTGTGAATACTGCTTCTGTGAACATGGGTTCACATGATATCTATTCAAGACCCTGCTTTCAATTCTTTTGGGTCCAGTCAGATCTTTGAGATACTACAGGTTCAGTTCCAGACCATCACAATAAAGTGAATTTTGCAGTTTTTAAAAATTATAATGGATAGATGAGCCAAGAACACTGAGAGATTTGAGATACCCCAGACAGTTGACATCTGCTCAAAGGACCCTTTGGATGATGCTGCAGTTCTCTCTCCACCTCCCTAATCTCGGCACTTATGGCATCTTTCCCCTTACACAAGCAACACACAACAGCAAGGGAAGGAGCATTTCAAATTTCTTATGGTAGGAAGAACCACTGCTTTGTAAGATGTGAGCTATAAACAAAACCTTGATGCCACTACACTGCCTGTACTCCACCACTGCATATGCCCCTGACCACGGAAGAAAAGGGACAGTTCATGTGTACAGAATCCATTCAATTGCTTCAGCCCTAAAATCATTCTCTAAGTTGGACATCAGCATATTGGTAAAAAGCCCCTCTGGGGGCAGTGGAGAGGAGGACCCATTAACTTTGACCCAAAAGACCATACAAGACATGTTAAAACTCTCCCCACACTCTCATCTCAGGTAATAAGCAATGCCAGAGTGACTCCATTGCTCCCACCAGAGCTGATGGGTCAAGCCCTGTTTTAACAAGGCTTGTTTTAATAATACTCCACACAATACCATATTCTTCTTGCATAAGACTTCCACAATTGTATTGTTATATTTCTAGAGCAGTGATCTGAATGACTCCATATTAAAACAAAACAAAACAAAATAAAACAAAACAAAACCCAGATCCAGATAATAACCTCTCTCTAAATAGTCTCAAACATGCACAAACAGCCTCAACAGTAAACTTCATAAGGGCAGAAACTCTGAGTATGTCTGGGTCACCATTATCTCCCAGGATCTAGCTCAGCACCTGGCAGATAGCATACACTCCATGACTCGGTCTCTTTAGTCTTCCTATAGGTCAGGCTTCATTTGTGCAGCCTGGTCTCCAGTCTTTAAGCACCACACTTTAATCCATTCAGGCAGCTGGCTGCCCCTGTCTTCCTGTAGGCTTCCAGGACAAGACGCCTCATTGCCTCCCTAGGCTGCTGAGTCATCTTCCTATCAGGAAATTGTTTCTGCCTTGGCTAAATAGGTAAGCAATTTTCTGACTATTTCAGACAGAAAACCTAAGTTTAAAAAAGATGAAGTGAATAGCTCAAGATTATACGCAAACTATGACCCAGTTAGGAATAGAACCCAAGTGGTTCCTAACATTCAATCCTAGAGTTTCAATACTGCTTACTTTGCAGAGGAACCTATCTTTATAATTTAGATATTGTTCCCAAATCACTTGCTAGAAATTCTGCCTAAATATTGAAGGTAAAACAGCTTCATGTATCCAATAGAGAAAGGATATATTTAAAAAGAAATGTTTCCCACACGAGGAATGAATCACTGTAAAGATCATTTGTCCCATTGTTTCATTATAAAATAAGAGCATTCTTCCTGGTTGTCACAAAATCCAAATGCTCCATTTCTGTTACTAAACAATCCTTTTAACACCAAACCAATAATAAGTCACAATGTTAATGCAAACATCTTGCAAGCCAAACAAAAGGACTTGTGCCAGAGTTATCAGAGTTAGGGGAAAATTGTGTCAGATCTGTCTCTGAGAAACTTTCTGTTAGATCACCAGTCAATAGGGTACCAGCATCTGCTGATGCTCACTGAAAAACATGAAGTAATAGGAGACAGCTTTAGAAAACACATTTTTCTTCCATAGTTAGCAATGCATGACTCACTAGAACTTTCCAGACTCTATACAGCATGAATGACTCAAAATTCTACCAAGGACAGAGCACATTCAGTTCTCTCTTCCTGCACCAAGATTTCTCATTTTAATTATCACTGATTTGTTAGCTTACCTCAAAGGCAGAAAATCTTGGTCCACTCTCCTTCCTCTTTTGAACACAGTGGTATATGTTTTGATATAAAAATAAATATTGAAGTGCTGCAGGAAAACAGAAATTAAACATTGGAGTGAAGGCTCAAACAATCTTCAGCTGGCCCAGTTCTTACCATTTGGGAGGCCATGTGGGACTATGACCATGACTAATTTCCTTCTGGACTCTTGACCAAGGAGTAGAGGTTATTGCAATATGAGAAATACTTTATTGTTAAAGACCAATAACCTGCCCATCCACATCTACAATAGCCAGTAATAATAATCAAAGTTACTCTGAGAAATAGTTTGGTAGTTACTCTCCAGCACAGAGGTCTTGATTTCCCTCAAGTAAATATTTTCTTTGATAATCACAGTAGTCTCTCAGTTGAGGACCACACTTCTAGGCTTTTTCCTTTATAATCCATCTGGGATTTCAATGCCAGATTAATTTTCCTGAAAGATTGTTCTGATTAAGATTTTAGCTCAGCATGGTAACTAAAAGCATAAGTCTTAAAATTAGACCACCTGGTGAAAGTGAGGATGGAGAGAGAGCGGATAACATTGATAGGACAAGGTGATGAGCTGAAAATGGAGTGAGGCAGAAGATGAAGTCAAAGACACCACCCAAGTTTCTGGCTTATGAGATTGTTGGGAAATGTAGGAAACCTGCAGGAGGAGCAATACTTTGTTTTATTGGGACTAGCGGTGAAAATGAGTTTTATTTTAGATAAATGAACTTTAGTTGCCCATGAAACACCTACATAGTGTCCAAGAGGCAGTTGAACATGGAGGTAGGGAACTTAGGAATTAAATATGGGCTGAAATATAGATTTACGAGGCAGCAACATATTACTTCTTTCTTTTAGATGATGAATCTGAGACACAGAAATACTAAATAACATGCCCAGGGTCATACATGTAGTTGCAAAGCAGAGATGTAAACCCTAGTGTTCCCAAATGCCATATCTTCGCCCTTCCCATGGAGACTTGCAGCTCTAATGATGTGCTTTGATCAGGAATGGCAGGAAGATGTTGCAGCAGACCCATACTCTTTAACTTCCATTGCATATTTCCATTTCTATAATATATAGAGAAATGTAAATATGTCTTACTGTGTGACTGTATACGTTCTGCAGCTAGTGCAGCCACCAAATTGCCTACTGAGAAGCAACCAGCTACTCACTTTTGTCCTTTGGATGCATTTCCAACAAGAAATCGCTATTAAACCAAGAGAAATCTAGTAACACCTTCTGAAAGTTCCCTTCCTTGCTCATGTGATCTAGCTCAAAGAGTGCAAGCTGTCAGATGTGCCCTCCTTTTATAGGTACCTTAGGCCCCCTAACTGTGCTACCCAAGGAGTCTGTGTGGGAGGAAGCAAGAGGCATCAGTATGTCAATTGCATTGAGACTGGGAGCCCAGCCAGTCATTCCTTCTGCCATGGGATGGAAGTTGCAACTTTTGAAGTCACTGAGCAAGTGAATTAAATATGACTTTTAAAGTAACCCTACATTAAATATCAGACAATGACCAGAAAAGACCTATGGGGTGAATGATTATTCTAGTCACATTATTTTATGATCTTCAGAACACAATGGAAAATAATGGAAGATGCACAGCTGTGAATTAAAACGGTAGAGGTACCACCAAGAATTTTCCTGGTATGGGAAGGTCAGCCCACTTTTCAGCCTTTTTCTTTTTGTTCAGTGAGTATTTCCTGAGCCAGTCCCTCTCTCCCCACAACTCTTTTTGGTCCTGTCTTTTTTTCTCTGCCTCAAGCCTAATGAGCTTTTCCCTAAATCTCTTAATATTCACTTATAGCTTGAAGAGTAAAAATTTTAACACTTTTAATCCGTCTTTCTCATACAATCCTCAGCTTCCCTGCTTCCCCTGCTGGCATGTTCCTCTAGTCCATTTCCTACCTCTCTGACGGCTTCTTCTCTGCCCCTGTCTGTTATGGACAGCGCTACTTCTTCATACCCTTTGAATAATACATTTCCTAAGCTTCTCGTCTTTGATACCTTGGTGACCTCACCAACTTTCCCTTTCCCCATCCCAGCTTTAACTATTTAGAGGTGACTTCTGAATCCACAGCTCTAGTCCTGAACCTCAAGTCATATGTTTTCAAGTGCCTGGTAGATATTTCTCCTTGGAAGTCCTATCAGCCCCCCTAACTCATGTGCTTTTGTTGGTTTCTTGATAATAAGCCACCAACCTCCTACCCACCCAGGCTTGAAAACTTGGGGTCATGGCTCCTTTCACTGTAATCTCAATCCCCTGAGCCCACCGTCTAGAACATAAAGCCCAGACTCCTTAGATGGCTTGCACAGGTCTAGACAGTCTATCCCCAATCTATTCTTTTAGCATCTCACTCACATTTCTCTCCACGCAGCTACCCTAATCCTCCACTTCTGTTGTATCCTGGATTATGTTAGTTCTATATCTTTCGTTTCCATCTTTTCCCACACCTTAAAAGGTCATATCTCATCCCAACCTTCATCTTTAACTGTTGATATAGAACCCATTTTCAAGGCCATCTTAAGTAACATATTGCCAGAATATGGTGTTTCCTCCAGCATGCACCCACCTGTGAGAGACCAGTTGTCCTTGATAATCCAGTTGCCCTCCTCCTCACTCTCCATATTTAATCCACCACCAACTCCAAAAATTCTACTCTCTCAATATCTCTTGGATCCATCTGTTTTTCTTTATCTGCACTATAAGACCTTTGTCAAAGTCAGCACCATTTTTCACTTGGGCTGCTAGTGTGATCTTCTAGCTTGACCTCCTAGGTCCTCTGTTGACCATCTCCAGCTTGTGCCTCACAATCCATGCAGAATGGTTTCTCTGAACACAAATCCAGTCAGGCCCCTCCTTCAGTGACTTCCCAAGGTGCCCAAGCCCACAGGTCCTTGTACTCTGGACCCTGCCTGCATCTACAGCTGCTCTGGCTTTTTTCAGTCTGTACCATACCCTCTCTTGCTATTCGGCCCTTCTGCCTTCTGTTCCTTATCCCTAAAACTCTCTTTCCTTTTGACCCCACTCTCTCACAATTAGAATTCATCTCAAATGTCCCTCCTTCAGAAAAATCTTCCCTGCCTGCCTTCCCCCAATTATTAATGATATTGTGTGTGGACTTTCCCTTTATGGTATTTTCCCAGTTCATTATTTTTCCATATATTTCTGTTGTTTGGTTGGTGCCTGCCTCCTCCACCAGGTGCTCATCATTTTATGTTTTCATCCCAAATTTCCAGCAACACCTGGACAGAGTAGGAGATACTCTAATGGATATTTGTTCACTGAATGAGTGAACTATTACTCTCTGCCTTCAGGTTTCCTAATTAAAAGGAAATTCCTACTTTACACTTACTTCTCTCTGGCAATATTAACTATGGTTTTCTGAAAATGAAGGTAACAAATTTTAATCCACTTTGTTTAACAGATCCTATGTGTATAATAGTGGCTATATTTCTGTGTTCCAGCTTTTTCTTTTTTAGTGGTTAATGTGTACAAAAACTGGAAATGAGAGAGAAAATGTAGGTGGTCTGAATGAAATTAAGGGAGGTACGTGTTTTGACTCCACAGTAGACAAAAGTAATTTATATGTCTTTCCTTTATCCCATATACCACTAGTTTTCAGAAATTGGAACCAAACTAGGTACTAATAAATGTGATGTTCACAGGTCATAATGAAAAAAATTTTAAGTGCTTTTTTCCCTTAGTCAACCAATTTATTTTATAGCTTTTATCGAAAGTGAGTTACCCTGGATTTTGAAACTAAAAACTTTTGAAATATTTTCACCTTTGACATTTCTTTGTAAGCCAAAGATGAGAGTGAGGGCGACATTGACTTGGGAAAAACATGCAAAGCAAACACAAATGCATTATCTGTCCTCCCATCTGGCTCTAATGAGGTATATGCTCAAAAACCTGCTTGTAAACATTCCTGCTCAGCTATCTTGAATTCCACTGATAAGAACTGGGAGGACAAGACGTGGTGAAGAGGTACAGAGAAATGGAAATAACATTAGACTAGGCGACAGAAAACTGGGGTTCTAGTTTTCACCTCCACATCTTCCTGGTCATTTGACAAAACATTTAATCCCTCTGTGTCCAAGTATTGGGAACTAGAAAATGGCAGTGATCGAGCTTTGGTTCAGGAGGGCAGACTACACACATGCTCTGACCTCACTCTCCTCCCAAACATTCCTTAGATCAACAATAAAGATGAGAGGGACACATCCATAACAGTACTGAGAACTGAAGACTTTGAAATGACTCATGTTGAGAGAGGAAGTCACAGCCCAGGACCCATGCAGGAGGCTGCAGCAGAGATCCGAGTTGAAGTTGTTCCTCCCTATGAGACCAGGAGAGGCTCCAAGCCCAGATACCTAGATGTGAGAGCAAAAGTGAGCTGACGATGACAATAAGCACGATACACTAAACATGCACTGTTGAAACAGATCAAATTTCTGCCTCTTCATGAACCCCACACACTGAGGGAGACTGGCAGAGGAACATCATATCAGATCCTCACACTAATAATCTAGTACTTTATTCATAGATATAAATGGAAAGCCAAGGATTCCTTACATTTTAGGGGGGGGAAAAAAGCCCCAAAGAGAGGAACCAAGATGAAAGTAAAATTGTAAAAACCTCCCGGAAACTGGAGCATAATTTTTTAAATGGGGGAGGGGACTAAGAGAAATACAGTGATAAATCCAGGAGAGCCATTGTACATCTGAGAGGACTACCAGAAAGAGAGCAGAAAAAAGAAAGGTGCTTTAACAATTAAAGAAATAACTCAAGAAAATCTCCCAGAGCTGAAGAAAGGCTGGAGTTGTCAGACTGGAAAAGCCTGTTGAGTGTCCAAATAGATGAAATTTCAGAAAATCCAAAGGAAAAAAATTTCTAAAAAATTCAGGGAAAAATAGTAGATTTAGTTCTCACCCCACACTATACCACCCCCCAAAGAATCAGACTGACATTTGATTTTTCATCAACAACCTTAGAAACTAGAATATAATGCACAATTGCTTTTGAAAAGATGAAGGGGAATTATTTTGAAACAGGAATAATATGTCTGGCCAAATTGTCAATCATGAAATTAGTAATTTTCAGATTGGAAAGTTAGATTTTCAGACTTGTTATGACTCACAAAATTAATCCCCTGTCCAACTTTTGTGACAGTTACTTTAAATTTTATTACATGTTTTTAACACAAAAAGAAATCCCAGAAAGAAAAAGATACATGATGCAAATATTAGGGGTCCTAACCCGGAAGTGAGGTAACCAAAGGAATTTCAATATTTTATTTTATTTTGTTATATTTTATTTTTTCAGTGTATTTTTTTTTTACTTTATTTCTGTATACTGTCTGTATTTCTTTTTTGGGGGGTGCCATTTATTTTAAAATGATTTTTGAAATTGTAAGTCAATAGAGACTCATTGAAGTAGAGAACTATATAGAAAGTCAAAAGCAAACATGCTTTCTATTGTACACCTCATCCCCACTATTCCATTTCCTTTCCTAGAGGTTGTATTTCTTTTTTTTTTTTTTTCCGTTATAACTTGTTTACAGATTTCTGTCAGTTTTCCAACTGCACAGCATGGTGACCTGGTTACACATACATATATGGATTCACCACAAGTGATTAGACATAGTTCCCAGTGCCATACAGCCAGATATCCTTGTTTTTCCATCCCAGAGGCAATAGTCTACAACTGTTAACCCCAGACTCCCATACCATCCCACTCCCTCCCCAACCTCTTGGCAACCACAAGTCTGTTCTCCAAGTCCCTGATTTTCTTTTCTGTAGGAAGGTTCATTTGTGCAGTATATTAGATTCCAGATATAAGTGATATCATGTGGTATTTGTCTTTCTCCTTCTGACTTACTTCACTCAGTATGAGGGTCTCTAATTCCATCCATGTTGCTGCAAATGACATTATTTTATTCTTTTTTATGGCTGAGTAGTATTCCATCATGTATGTATACCACATCTTCCTAATCCAATCATCTGTCGATGGACATTTGGGTTGTTTCCATGTCTTGGCTATTGTGAATAGTGCTGCAGTGAACATGCGTGTGCAAGTGTCTTTTTCAAGGAAATTTTTAATCTGGATATATGCCCAGGAGTGGGATTGCTGGGTCATATGGTAGTTCTATGTATAGTTTTCTAAGATAACTCCATACTGTTTTCCATAGTCGTTGTATATTTTATTTTATTTCTTGTCTTTTTAGGGCTGTACCTGCAGCATATGGAGGTTCCCAGGCTAGGGGATACTAGTCAAATTTGTTTCTGCTAAGTCACCACAGGAACCACAGAAATTTCAATGTTTTAGATGCATAGTGGACCTGTAGAGCAATTGATCCAAGCTTCGTTATGACATCAGAGGATTCTGAGAGAAATATATTCAAGAAGAAAATGGATTTCTATTATTAAACAGCAGGAGTTTGTGGCTCAGTGGTTAATGAATCTGACTAGGAACCATGAGGTTGTAGGTTGAATCCTTGGCCTTGTTCAGCGGGTTAAGGATCCGGTGTTGCCGTGAGCTGTGGTGTAGGTTGCAGATGCGGCTTGGATCCTGTGTTGCTGTGGCTGTGGCATAGGCCAGTGGCTATAGCTCCGATTAGACCGCTAGCCTGGGAACCTCCATATGCCTTGAGTGCGGCCCTAGAAAAGGCAAAAAAGGACAAAAAAATGGAGTTCCTGTCGTGGCTCAGTGGCTAATGAATCTGACTAGGAACCCTGAGGTTGCGGGTTCAATCCCTGGCCTTGCTCGTGGGTTAAGGATCCGGCGTTGCCGTGAGCTGTGGTGTTGGTTACAGACACAGCTCAGATCCCTGTTGCTGTGGCTGTGGTGTAGGACGGCGGCTACAGCTCCGATTAGACCCCTGGCCTGGGAACCTCCATATGCCGCAAGTGTAGCCCTAGAAAAGGCAAGAAAACCAAAAAAAAAAATATATATATATATATATATATATATATATCTTTCGGAGTTCCCATCGTGGTGCAGTAGAAACAAATCTGACTAGGAACCATGAGGTTGCAGGTTCGATCCCTGGCCCTGCTCAGTGGGATAAGGATCCAGTGTTGCACTGAGCTGTAGTGTAGGTCACACAGCTTGGATCTGGCATTGCTGTGGCTGTGGTGCAGGTCGGCAGCTATAGCTCCTATTAGACCCCTGCCTAGGAACCTCCATATGCTATGGGTGCAGCCCTAAAATGCCAAAAAAAAAAAAAAAATTTTTACAGAGTTCCCGTAGTGACTCAGTGGTTAAGGAATCCAACTAGGAACCTTGAGGTTGCAGGTTCGATCCCTGGCATTGCTCAGTGGGTTAAGGATCTGGCGTTTCCGTGAGCTGTGGTGTATGTCACAGATGCGGCTCGGATCTGGTGTTGCAGTGGCTGTGGTGTAGGCCAGCAGCTACAGCTCCAATTAGACCCCTAGCCTGGGAACCTCCATATGCTGCGGGTGAGGCCCTAAAATGACACCAAAAAAAAAAAAAAAAAAAGAGAGAGAGAAAAAAAAAAAAAAAAAAAAGAAAAAAAAAAAAAAAAAAAAAAACAAGAAACTGTACAATCATTAGTGATTCGGTGAAAATTGGTGATCTTCTGTCAACAACTGCCTTAGACTGGGTTTCCTAGCTGTCTTCATTAGCTCTGGCTGCTGTAACAAAATATAGACTGGGCAACTTAAACAACAGACATTTATTCCTCACGGTTCTAGAGATTGGGTGCCAGTAGATTTGGTTTCTAGTAAGAGCCCTCTTCCTGGCCAGCAGACAGAAGACTGCTTCCTACGTGTTCATATGGCCTTTTCTTGGTGTATCTGCATGGAGAGAGAGGAAAGGCTCTGGTCTTTTTTCCTCTTCTTAAAAGGACACTAACACCATCATGAGGGCTCCAGCATCATACTTCATTTAAACTTAATTATCTCCTGAAAGTCCCACCTCCTACTACTATCATATTGGCAGTTAGGACTTCAAAATATAAATTTTGGGGAGGAAAAACATTTAGTTGATAACTGTGAGCTGTTAGAAGCCAATGCTGATTGCAGCTGAGGCATGGCTATAAAATGAACCAACAGTGGAGGGGGAAAGTTAAGCAATTTAAAATTCCAGGAAAAATAAAAAGCTGTATTTAAAAAACCATGGAGCCAAATGTGATACACACTGTAGCACTGTAGTCTAATTTTGAACAATCAATAATACCTGAGTCTCAGTTGACTTTGACACTTGAAACTATCTCCTTTGAATTACATAAGTTTAGTTACAAGACTACATTTTCTCCTTTGTGGAAATAATCACTAATTAGACCTATGGTATATAGTATTTTCATAATCATATTAACATACATATTATGTTTTAATTTTTAAAATCAACCTGCAAACACAGCATGAAGGACTTAATTATAGTTACAGGTCAGGAGATTAAAATTTAAAACCTTAACAGTGTAAAACTAATGGCAAAACTGATAGAATTTAAGAATAAAAGGACAAGAGATGAGGTGAAGGCAAGTACATAGTAAAATTCTTCATCTACCATAAATGAAGTTAATATATATTTTTTCTGAATTTGAGATATGAATCAGTCCAGATTTAAGCACTATGTTATTTAAATATTATAAAGATATATAATGAAAGAGCTAAAAATAAATATATAACTAACAAAAATTTTAAGGAAGAGTAAGATAATATAAATAAGCTAAATTTCTCACTTTCACAGAAAGGAATCAATTTAGATTCTTAGATTCCCCCTAAGGGTGATAAATCAAGAAACGGCCAGATACTATTTATTGTTTGGAGTTAAGGAGATAAATACCAGAGCAGGTGAAAAGAGAAAGAGTTGAAAATGATTATGTCTGAGGAGTAGTCTAAGGGATAAAGAAGCAATAATTTTCTTTTCAATTTTGTAACTGTGTTGTTGGGGATTTTCTGTCCTCCATATGTATTGTTTTTTTGCACTAATAAAAACGGCAATAAGAATACTTTCCAGCCTATCCCATCAGGTAATTAAGAGGGTTAACTAAGATAATGTATAGGAAAGCACTTTGAAAACTCTTAAAGTGCTAAGGTAAGTGTGTAGTATTATTAAGAGAGCAGTCTTAGGCAGTTCAAGATTGGGGAAGGAACTCTAGTGCTTTCCTTGATCAAGCCCTATTTTTAAGGTGCCAAAATCCAAATTAAAAAGGAAGCTATCTCCAAAACGCTGACTGTAAAATATCTGAAAGAATAAATGTGCTGAGAGGAAGTATTTGGAAGAACAACAAGAAGAAAATTTAAATAGTAAGTGTTGAGACAGAACTATTAGGTTTCCATAAATTTCTTTCTCTAAACCAAAAACACTCTGAGGAACTAAACATTAACAGTGGTACTATCATCTTAGAAAACATCATTACGTGGGAAAAAGAAAGTCTTTTCAGTAAGCTTTGCTGGGAAACTTGGACAGCTGCATGTAAATCAATGAAACTGGAGCACACTCTCACACCATGCACAAAAATAAACTCTAAATGGTTGAAAGACTTAAATATAAGACAAGACACTATTAAACTCCTGGAAGAAAACATTGGCAAGACACTCTCGGACATCAACCTTACTA
>PVHT020004944.1:27088075-27186890 GCA_004024745.2 Catagonus wagneri
CAATAATGCAAAAATAAAAAAAAAAAAAAAGAAAACATCATTACAAAAAAATTTATTGTTAAAATAGAGATTTATCGTCTCCTGACATCTGAAACCGTTTTCAGATACTTCTGTAAGCAGTTTCATAATTAGCATCTAAGATATATTAGGATACTATGTTTTGATAACTTCATTTTTTTAGTCAACCCTTTTTTTCACTTTTAAAAATTTTGTTGAAGTATAGTCGATTTACAATGTTGTGATAATTTCTGCTGTACAATGCAGTGATTCAGTTATACACATACACACATCCATTCTTTTCCAGACCCTTTCCCCACGTAGATGATCACAGAATATTGGGTAGCGTTCCCTGTGCTATACAGCAGGTCCCCATTGGCCAGTCATTCTGTATACCACAGTGTGCATATGCCAGTCCTAAGTCGATATAAGACTGAGCAATGGAGACCAATCCAGAAAGCAGTAGCTGGTAAAGGACCCTCTAGTCTCAGTAATTCACAATGAAAACATCAGGAAATCCCAGGGACCTGACTGCGGGCGCAGAGGTTCTGACTCCATCAGCCCCCCAGTTACCTTCACACAAAGAGGCCAGAAGCAGATCCTTATTTAAACCATCAGGCTTTGTGTCTTATGACCCTTCCATCCTGGCTCCAACATACTGGACCTAGGAGTTGGTGACCAAGCCTGAGGATATGCAAATGAGCAAGGAAGTGTCCCCTTGGTTAGGGCCTCTGCTAATGGCATCACTGTCAAGTTTCCAAGATAAGATAAAAAAGATCCATTTCTACCACCACAGCTCTTGAATTCGCTTCTTTCTGGATTCCTTAGTCTTACAGTCTTTGGCATGTATGGTACAGCAAGGAAAACAGCAATGTCTTCCTTTCGGGGTCTCTTTAGTTCTTTACTTTTTCTTTTCTTTTTTTTGTCTTTTAGGGTTAAACCTGTGGCATGTGGAGGTTCCCAGACTAGAGGTCAAATTGGGAACCACTGGCCTACGCCACTGGCCTATGCCACAGCCACAGCAACGTCAGAGCCGAGCTGTGTCTGCGACCTACACCACAGCTCACAGTAATACTGGATCCCCGACCCAATGAGTGAGGCCAGGGATCAAACCTGAGTCCTCATTGATACTAGTCAGATTCGTTTCTGCTGAGCCAGAAGGGGAACTCCTGTACCTTTTCGGATTGGAGAGTCAATATTTTCTCAATTCCCTCTCTCAGCTTTCTTAAAGTCAGCCTTTATTTTTTAAAAGTAAGGAATATATATAGCACACACACAAAAAAACTGGCAATAGATTGACATCATTTTATACCTAGGTTCGGTTCCTTATCACACGTTTCATCTCTAGAATGTTCTTTTTATTTGGGAAAGAAAGATTTAAAAGACTCTGTGAGAAATTGAATGTGCAGAAATTGTGTGATTCTGTGAATTACAAAGAGTGCGTCAGAATATCCTTTCCTTTGAGTCCATTTTAGAGCCAGGCTTGAGACTGAACGTGATCACCTTCTCACAGCTTCGGCTGGCATACTTCGTTCAGATCCTTATCACATGGCATAGTATCAATGTCTCCTGATTTTCCAGCACCCCTGCTGATTACACAGCAAGGATCATTTTTCTTGGCCCTGTAATGATTTTGCAGTAAAGGGAAGAATTGACTTCAGAGCTATGACTCAGGGCCTGGTAAAATATTGGCCCAGAGGTGGGTGTAAGCAGCCACCGGCACTCTGGAGATTTCTGTACCCTGAACAGAAATCTAAAAATACTCATGTAACCAATTTTGCTAATTTATCTCCTTTTTTTTTTTTTGTCTTTTAGGTCTGCACACATGGCACATGGAGGTTCCCAGGCTAGGGCCTAATCAGAGCTAAAACTGCCGGCCTATGCCATGATGGGAAGTCCTTATTTTTTGTCTCTCTCCCTCTTTTTTTTTTTTTGTCTTTTAAGGAATTTTGCTAATTTAAGGAAAACATCTTAAGTTACTTGACTAATTAGACCTTTCTTCTTAGGAATTTTTAAAGGATTAAGTACTTTACTATATTAATACTCTTTATTGCAACAATTTTGTGGGGAAGAAAGTGGACTGAGATAATTAATGGGGCCTTTTCTTTGCAAGCCTACTATGCATGTGTCACTGAATAGTGGTAAACAAAAGAAGCGTAAGAACTGACCTGTGCTTTGTAGGAATTTATAGTCTAGTTCAGTGGGCTGAAAACCATTCACTCATTAAGCAAAAGACCCTAAAGGAGTAGTCAAGGAGGCCAGTGTCACTGGGGCTCAAGGACGAAGGGGACTGTGCCGTGTGTTGTGGGATGGGACCTCATAGTGGAGAAGGGCTTCACACTAGCTGAGCACAAGTCATGCCGTATCAGCCAGACCACTGGGGCTTCAGCCACAGGCCCCTGTCACTGTGATGTCCAGGTATAGAAGGAAGCCTTGAGAGAGCTTCTTATTTAGAGCCTCTAGCTCCCATCTCCCCCTTTCTTCAACCATGAATGGAGCAGATGCCTTTTTTTTTTTGTCTTTTTAGGGCTTTACCCGAGGCATACGAAGGTTTCCAGGCTAGGGGTCCAATCAGACCTGTAGCCGCTGGCCTACACCACAGCCACAGCAACACAGGATCCAAGCCACATCTGCGACCTACACCACAGCTCATGGCAACTCTGGATCCTTAACCCACTGAGCAAGGCCAAGGATCAAACCTGCAGTCTCATGGACACTAGTCAGATTCGTTTCCGCTGAGCCACGACAAGAACTCCAGCAGATGCTTTTCTACTTTGGGCTGCAACACTGGATGTAATTCAGGAGCCTGGCCCTCCCCTGACCTTTACTGCCCGCATGTGATGCCCTAAACAGAGCAGCGAAAAGCCTCAGGGCCTGGCCCCAGCCTGCCTGGCTAGTGTTCTTCCCAGCAACATCCCTCTCAATCCTGGTACTTTCTTAACCCCATGTTTTCACAGGCACTGTCCTCTCTGTCACCCAAAAAAACGTCTTTCCCTGACGAAATCATACCTTTCCTTAAAATCAAGCTTTACTCTTCTTTCTTCACAGAATCTTTCCTGACTCAACCCCTTCAGCCACTGATTGACTGGCTGAAAATAATTTCACTCCACCAATTCTTGTGATAGCATTTTGTTACTAGCTTTTATCATACTCTCCACATTATACATTGACTTGATTTTTTCAGTGAACATCCTTCTCTCTCCATCAAACTCCTTGAGGGGCAAGAAAAATGCCTCTTTCATCTGTGCCCTGACCCCAATTTCCTTGCCTGTTTCTCTCGTAGTACTGAAAAATGTGGGCTGCATAGCCCTGAGTTAGTCAGGACAAAAAGACTGAGCAGTGGAGAGCAGCAATCCAGAAAGAGGTGGTCAAGGAGGCTCTGGTCTTCGGCAGCACATTCAGAAGTGGCTATGCCAAGGCCTCAACGATTCTTTCCAATTGAAGATGCTGCTTGCCAGCATGTTTCACCTTAGCAATGGTTCTTTTATATCAACAAATTGTAGGTAAGTGTAAACAGGGCTTTGAAAATGCTTTAACTTTTCATTTGAAATTAAATGTAGAACTGTCTGGTTTAATGTGATCCTTCCCCTAGAACATTACCCCCCACACACCTGACAGCTTACCTCAGCTCATCTGTGTGCCCACCTCAGCTCCAAGCTTGGAGTTGGCACCGACAGGCAGGAACAAGGCTCAGGAAGCCTGTATCTTTCCCTGACCTTGCTAGGAACTTGATTTGAGTGGTAAAGACAGTTAAAAGAATTTTTTTTAAAAAGAGAAGAGGATTTTTTGTGGGTTTGGGTATTTTTTTTGTTTTTTTTTGGGGGGGTGTTTTTTGTTTTTTTGTTTTTGCTTTTTAGGGCCACACCCATGGTATATGGAGGTTCCCAGGCCAGTGGTCCATTTGAAGCTGTAGCCTACACCACAACCACAGCAACGCGGGATCCAAGCCATGTCTGCAACCTACATCACAGCTCAAGGCAGCGGATCCTTAACCTACTGAGCAAGGCTGGAAATCGAACCTGCATCATCATGGATACTAGCTGGATTCATTTCCTCTGAGCCACAACAGGAACTCCCCAAAAGAGGGGTTTTTTAAGCAAAATATAAGTAGTAAAGATTTTAAGGAATATTTAGTAAAACCACAAAATCTTGCAAGGAATTAACAGCTCTGAAGAGCAGACTATTTTAGGTTGCTACAGCACATTTCAAAAGAAAATTTTAACTACTTTAGGTGGCAGTCTTTCTAGAATTAATTGTAAACTGCTAAGACAGAATTCATGGAACTGAATTTAATTTCCTTTGTAAATGACTCGTTATCATTGTTCTGAACATCAATGCAACTAAGTAACTATGCAGAGATGCCCAAGACAGGCCGCCATCTTTGCCTTCCAGAACAGCTGTGATTGGAGCTTTCGAGCCCACTGCTAGTTTTTCAGACTCTCTATATTCTCAGGATTCTAGCCATTACATCTTACTACTTCTAATAAGCCTGCCTAAAATAGCACTTTAACTCTCAAGCCTTTCCCTGCTCCTACCCCATGTGGACTGCCTCTGATTTGCTTTGCTAGAATGATGTCTATAATATTCAGAAAGAGCCTCTGACTGAGTAGTTCTTCAGTAAGCAGAAAAACTGCAGCAAAACTCTTGGCTACTCAAGAGACCCTTGTTCACTTAATACTTGGTATTCAGCTGTGTTCTTAAGTGACAGGAATTCTAGCTAACTAGGTTCTGGATAGGAAAGGCTTATTTTGACATCCTTAGTCAGGGTAACATATCTCATAATAGTTAAAAGAAAGAAAATACTTTCTCTTTGGTAATTTTTGATGATGTTCATTTAGTACTGGGGAATCTCCTTTTTAGTAAAAACAAAAAAGTTCATGTGCTGTTCCCTCTTCCTGAAAGAGTTTCCCTCCTCTACCTGGCAGAATCTTAATTACATCTTTTAAGACCCAAGCCCAAGTGTCTCCTTCTTTACCAGGGGAAATTCTCCCTGGTAAAAAGATCTTTCCTGACACACTCTCAAAGACTGGAATTATCTGACCAAATAGACACTGAGCTATCTGAGATCAGGAAGTACATCTTGTTCATCTTTGAATGCCCAGGACCTAATGCACACAGTTACATGTAGAGCTTAAAATTGTTTGTGAATAAATACATGTATTTTAGATTATCTTATTCCACTTTGCAACCATCTAAACGTGTGAGAAAGAGCTATAGAAAGTTGAAGGTGGAACCAGGAACAAACAGGTGTGAAAGAGAAACAGGCAAGAAGGTCAGGAGATGGGGAAGGGGAAAAGAGAAAGAGAGGGAAGATTTGAGGGTGATGGAGAAGGATATATTTAGAAGGAGAACAGAGCAGGAGTGCAAGATCTGATAGGTTCTTGAGCATTGGATTACCCACTCCTCCTGTTTAAACAAACAGAACAGCCATACATTTCAGAGTCTGGTCCCTTTCTTAACTGTCCTCCAAGATGTGAATTAGCTTCCAAAACATTGTTCATAATCTTTCATTTTTCCTAACCTTAACTCAAATCTTCAAGGCTGTTCATCCATCATTCCTACTCTCCTGACTCAGAATTTCATGTCTCTTCACTGCCTCCTCTGGTTTATTATCAGATTAACATAACCAGAATGCAGGACCATTTCCGTCATCAAAATATTTCAGATGAGGTGAGAGGGAGAAGTTGCTAAAGGACTTGTGAATTATCTTCAATCAAGGATAATTTGTTGTGGCCATCATTCGAGGTAATACGTCTCACTTGATTCTGTGGACTGTATTCGGTATTTAAAAAGCTATCCCTTTACTTGAGGAAAGAACAGAAAGGAAGAGCATGGAGATGAGGATGCAAAGAGCTTATTTCATCCGATCTATAAAATCAAAAGGCAAACAGCAGGGAGTCACAGAGAGCAATCTGGGATTTAAAAAAATATATATCAAACTTCTGAATTCCATGGTTTCAAAACTAATTTATTCCCCATGAACCAATCTTACAATTCATTATCTTCACCCTGGAGACTAGACTGAATGTCAACTATTTTCCTGACCTATAAATAATAGGTGCCACTTGCTTCGAAAAGAAACTTAGAGCATAATACCAAAGTAAATCAATATGATTGTTACCAAGCTAAAAAATAACAAGCTAAGTCTTCAATATTGGGGAAGAGAAAATTCTCATTCCTTGGTCTTCATGAAAAAAAAAATTTGACAGGAAAATTGATAAATTATCTTTAAGCGGCACTAAGTTTGAACCAAAAAAAAAAACAGTCTAAGCATTAGAAATAAAAAGTCACCCCGTCCAGTAATTTGTTTAACCTGAATGGGTAGCTGGGAACAATGATATTACCTTATAGGTTAATGATATTGCTGTGTGGTTAGATGCAGCAAGACTTTTTTTTTGTCTTTTTTGCCTTTTTCTAGGACCGCACCTGCGGCATATGGAGGTTCCCAGGCTAGGGGTCTAATGGGAGCTGTAGCCGCCGGCCTATGCCACAGCCACAGCAACGTGGGTTCCGAGCCGCATCTGCAACCTATGCCACAGCTCATGGCAACCTTAACCCACTGAGCGATGCCAGGGATTGAACCTGCAACCTCATGGTTCCTAGTTGGATTCGTTTACCACTGAGCCAGACGGTAACTCCAAGACTGGATTCTTAACAATGGAATGTGAGTCGAATGTGCGCCCTCCATTCTCTTTCTTCATTCCTGCCGGTGGGGATGAAGATGGCTATGGTGACTTGGAAGCCACTCATTCAATATGGTAGAGCCTGTGTCAGCCTGAGCCCTTGTCAGCCTGAGCCCCTGAATGATTGCAGAGAGCGCTCTCACCACCAACCAACTTGGAACCTGCACTCAGTTACAAGAGCAAGAACTGAACCTCTGGTTTTCTAAGCAACTACAGTTTGGAGTTTTATCTGTTAGAGCAGACTGTATTTCATACATGTATATTATGTATTTGTCTATATATAATATGTATTCCTCCTTTATTTCATCTTTAAAGTTTTTAGTAAAAATAATACAAATTTATTGAAGAAAAATATTGTAATGCCCATAAGTCATGAGAAGAGAAAATAGGGGTTCTCTTGTGGCATAGCGGGTTCAGGATGCGGCATTGTCACTGCCGTGACTCAGGTCACTGCCATGGCATGGGTTCATTCCCTGGCCCGGGAACTTCCAAATGTCTTGAGCACAGCCAAACAAACAAACAAACAAAAAACAGAAAAGAGGAAAGAAAAATAATCTGTAATTACTCAACTAAATTAAATTAACTGTTATAAAACAGGGATCACAGTTACCTACCCTTTTGGAAGGTACTTTTTTCACTTAAAAAAAATCATGGGGTTCCTTTTGTAGTTCAGTGGGTTAAGAACCCGATAGAGTCTCCATGAGGATGTAGGTTCGATCCCTGGCCTTGTTCAGTGGGTTAAAGATCCCTGAGCTGCAGTGTAGGTCTCACCTGCAGCTCTGATTCTAGGAACTTCCATATGCCGCAGGTGTAGCTGTAAAAAGAAAAAAAAAATCATGAACACCTTCCCTTCTCTGTCATTAAATAGTATTTTGCCACATAATTTTTAGTGGGTCATGATCAGAGTTACCCAGGTCACTGGGAAATCACAGCCCAATGAATAGCAATATACCTGTTCACAAACTAAGGAACCTAGAACTTCTCTAGGTTGTAGTAGTTCTCAGAATGCTTAGATCCTTTCATAGGTGATCTCTTGGAAAATTATATATTTGATTCTGGTACATGATTTTGAACCATTTGATATTATGGTATAAATTAAGCTACCATAAGAAAACAGCAAAAGCAAACATCTTTGTCAGAATACAGGAAACATTTGTCATTAGAAGACTTCAAATTGGGTGGGAGAGAGTAATTGTTTAAGGGCTGTGATTTATCCTGGATCAGAAGAAATTTGGTGTCACAATCCAGCAGATCCAGGCCAGTTTGGCAGCTCTGCTTTCCCCCCCGCAGGAAGAGGAGAAGTCCAAGGTAAGCAGTTTTTTGATAGAAACTGCAGACTTTCCTCTGCTTACATTCCATTGGTTAGAGCTTCATTGCGTGACCAAGTCTAGCTTCAGGGACATCTGGTCAATGAGGTCCCTGCAGAGGAGCCTTGTATTTACCCACAACTCTGCAATATGGAACAAGGGGAGAACAGACTTGGAAGTTGGAGAACAATCTGCCACATCCTCTAAAGTTTGCACAGAGCACAATGATTGCAAATAGGAGCCCTGCCTCAATAGCTCTCTAATAGGGACTCCCACCTTGGCAAATATTAGCTAGGGACCTAAGACTCTCACTTAACCTCTGTTTGCAAAATGAAGACATTGAAATTCACACACCAGTTATGGGAACTAAATGACTTAATTTTTATAAAGTGTTTATAAAATGTTGGCTGTTATTATGTATCCAGAACCAAGAGAAAATTAATAGCATGTGGCCAGATGAGAAAAGCAAACATGGCAAAATCCTACACTGTACTAAATATAGTATAGTGGATAAAAGCATGACTCTAGAGCCAGACTGCCCAGATTTGCCCACTTGGCAAGTGAGGTTACCGCTGTGCCTGTTTCCTTGTGTGTCAAGTGGAGATCGCCGTCAGGATCTACCCCGTAGCGTTCTTGTGATGATTACATGAGTTAACGTGGAAAGTGTATAGCACAGAGACAAGCACATAGCAAGCACTACATAAATGTTAGCTTGTACTCATTGTTGTTGCCAAATTAGCCAGTAGTTCTACAAAATTCATAAATTCACCTGAAGCTTTGCAGGTGACTTACACCTCCACGCACACCAACTATTGCGGGAACTCTCACACCATTTCCATTCCGATTCCCAGTACTGAGACCTCTGAGCCTCCCCAAATCAGTAGATTAGTATTCTCTAGCTCAGGAGGTAGGAATACATTCATCACCCAGTCAGACAAGAATCACATCCTCACCCAATTTCATTTCCTTTTGGAGAGCCATGCGAGTTCTCATACATCTTCCTTGGTTCTTGTAATACAGGCTTCTGAATGAACAAAAGTGTCCTTTCAGGTAATGAATCTGTCCAAAGAATGTCCCTGTTGATTCTGAGACTTTCAGATTAAAAATTATTCTCAGAAGCCAGAATTGAATTAGGCCTTGTCTTTCTTTTGTTTTTAATCAATGCATTCTTGAATAATGATATATGCCCCCCCAAGGCCCTTTAGTATGATGCCCACAGTTTAGCTGCAATTAAATTTATCCATTGAAATCAATGATGATTTTGTAACCAGAAAAAAAAATCAAGATGAGAAGAATACTTTCCTGAGAGTCAAATTCTGTCAGTCTACTTAGTCTCTGATAAATGTGATTTGTTCGTAGACTATTCCCAGTTTTATAGAGGATTGCTTTTCTAGAAGCAGTGCCATAAGTCAAAATTATGTAAATTGGAAATGATTTTTCATACAGATTTAAAGTCATATCAGGCATTAAATTTCTAATTAAATGTTCAATATTCACCTTTTTATTAAAATGAACCTGAAGACTATGTTTAGTTGATTATGATTGTATACCTAGTATATGCTACAAAATATTGAATGTTGTATACCAAACTTTCATCTTCTGCCTAATTTCTGTCTTACTGCATTGTATAAATCTAAAGGCGAAGGAATATCTTCATAAAATTCAGAAATACTCTTTCTAACTTTTTATTTTAAAATAATTTTAGACTTATAGTAAAGTTACAAAAATACTGCATGGTATTCCTTGTCCCCTTAACTCAGTTTCCCATAATTTTATCATTTTACATAACCCTAGTAAAATTGTTAAAATCAGAACACTAACACTATTGCAATAAAACTAACTAATCTATAGATGTTGCCTGAATTTCACCATTTGGTCTACTGATGTCCTTTTTCTGGTCTAGGATCCCACATTACAATTAGTTATCTTGTCTCCTGGTCTTCTCAGTTTGGAACAGTTGCTCAGATTTTTATGAAGGGAATAGCTCAGTTGTTTTGTAGAATGTCTCTCAGTTTGAGTTTGGTCTTTTCTCATGATTGGTTGAGTTTATGAATTTTCAGTGAGAATACAGAAGTGCGACCATCTTAGTGCAGCATACCAGGAGGTACACGATATCTATATGTCTTATTATGGTGATGTTAACTTTGATCACTTGATTAAAGAGATGCCTGTCATGTTACTCTTTTCCCTTTACATTAAGAATATCCTGAGGGGATATATTTAAAAACTATATAAATACCCGTTTCTCATGATGTCTACACCACTAATTTTACCATCCACAGATGGTACCTGAAACAGCTATTACAGTGGTGTTTGCTAAAGAGTGATTTTTCTATTTTAATCATTCATCTACATTCTTTCATTAGGTATTATGTAAGGAAGAATAGTTTCCTCATTTACTATTTGTTCAATTATATCAGTATAGACTCTTGGATATATATTGTATTTTATAGATTATAATCAATTACGATCATTATTTATTTTGTTGCTCAAGTTGTCCCAGATTTGGCCATGAGGAGCTCCAGAAGGACTTAGGTTTTCACAATTATCTGTAGGCGACCTACAGGGGAGATCTAAGGCCACTTGAGGGCTTTTGAGAAAACTGATCAAGGGATGTGTTTGTCATTCTCTTGCTCATTGAAAGAGTTTTCTGTAGCAAGCATAGGTATTAGAGATGAAGTTTTTGGACTCTGTTCAAAGTTGCCCTGGGGACAGACATTCGTTTATGTTTACTGCCATAAATCCAGGAAGTATTAACATGGGTTAATATCCTTTGGAGTTTCTGTGTTCAAACGTACAAAATCGCTTTCATCCATTTTGAGAAGTCAAGTTCTTCCATTGATGGAGTATCCAAAAACATTTCTTATCCTTCTCTCCAGTTTATTACAAGCTCCTCCCCAAAGGGAAGGAGCATTGCCAACCTGATGAAAGACTAACTGCTGATTGGGCTGTGATTTACCACTGGGCCAGCTTACTGTGCATTATAAAAGACAGAGTCACTTTTCCCTTGCTTTCACTTACTTTTTCCCTTGCTGAACCTGTGATGTAAACTAGCCTAAAAGGTTTGCTGCTGGAACAGCCCAGCCAAGGCCTCTCTTAGGCCCATTCTTTTCTACTCTAAAAGGACAGAAATGCTGACTTTCTGTTTTCAAGCAGAAATGAATCAAGAGCCTTGTTGGAGCCTCCCAGGTTAAGCCACATTTGAAAATACAGCTTCTGACTAAAGAAATCTGCTTTGGACAGTGTGGGTGCTTACGGTCTGTTCAGGGTAATTGGCCAAGCAGTATTCATCTCTGTTTGGCCGATTGCCTGGTAAATGCATGCTTCTGCAGAAGTGTGATGAGTAGGAAAAATCGAACTCCAAATCCCAATATCCTAGAATAGACAGGTGGTCACCCCGTGCCACCCTGTTTCTCTTCCCTCCACAGTCACAGGGAATGATCCCCCTGACGAGTCTTAACTTGTTGTTTAGATGCATCAGCCAGTCCTAACAGAGAGGGAAACTTCACTGTGTGATCTGTGTTTCAACCACATCGGATTCATCTGCTAAAAGTGCAGATTCCTGGGCCTCACCCCAAATGGACTTGGCAGAATGGTCAGATTCCAAAAATCTACATTTTTTAAGCAGATACCTTCTATCTATATTAACATTGAGAATCGCAGTTCTGTTGGTAGGGCTTAAATGTAAATCCTCTTCTCAAGAACAAGTGGTCTAGTCAGGGCTGTGGAATATATCAGGTCTCCTCAATCCGTCTTTCTTCTTGATAACCAGTCTGGAATATTGCATGTTCTTTATGTAGCCTCGCATCTGGTACTAGTCCCTACCACCAGTATTCGTTTATCTAAAAGACTAGACTTCTCAACCAAACTCCTCCTCTCCTTAGTACCCCTTCTTGTCCTGCCTCCTGCTCCACCTCATTCCAGGATGGAGGCAAGACATGGAACCCCAAGGCTTTTGAGTACTAGCTCCTACGCCCTGCCTGTCAGGTATATAAAGAAGTCTTTTACAATCATACCACATAGTCTGCCCAACTCCCAAGCAGTTCACAATTTCATGAATTTCTCCTGCACTGTCACATGCTCATAACTCAGTGTTCCAGGACCTACCTTTAGATCTGGGACTAGATTCCCTAAACCTTCCTCAGTGTATCTGGGCAATCCAGGTGCTGCCCCACCTCAAGGAAACCTCCTGTCAATTCTCTTGCCCTGTCCTTTCCTTCCCTGCTTCAGTCTGCTCCCCACCAGCTCCATTTGGCTGAGATCTCAATCCACTCTTTGCTCCACCCCACCCCACCAGACCAAACTCTGACATATGGGGATTACCCTGACCTCTTTCCACCAAGATTTTTTTTCCCTTTTTTTGGCGGCGCCACAGCATATGGAGTTCCCAGGCCAGGGATCAGATCCAAGCCACTGCTCTAACACTGGGCCCTTAACCCACTGTGCCAGGCCAAGGATCAAACCTGTGTCCCAGGGCTCTCTAGACACCACCAATCCCATTGCGCCACAGTGGGAGCTCCTCCACCAAACTTTTTTAAGTCAGGGACCAAGTCACACTACTTGTAATAATCTCATATTATTTAGCATCCTGTCTTAAAATTAACATTACAAAACTGTATTGAGAGGTTCCACTTTCAGGTAAGATGAAGAAAGCATACTCTACCTATCTCTCGCTGAATACAACTACAGAACACATGGGGCAGCCACTTGAGGATTCTGTAAACTAGGCTGTAAACAGATTTCAAGTACTATCAAACCCACAATGAGTTCATTCTTTTTTCTCCATACTGTTTCCCCTGGCCTAGACTCAAGGCAGCCCAAAACCTGGAAGTAGGCATAGGTGTGGACAGAGAGACCTCTAGTAGAAGCCCTGTAACTCAGGCTCAAGGAGGAGTCAGGGACCTTCTGGCAGCGACAGCAGGGGTAGTGGGGACCCACAACTGTAGAGTTAGTGCTGGATTGATCAAGAATAATGATGATACTCATAAATTATGTAAAGATGGTATTGAAAACAAGAGCTTATATTTATTAAGGTCTTACTATGTGTCAAGAACTCTTCTTGAGTTGTTTGTTAACTTCATTTACCCTCATAAAAATGCTGTGGTGTAGATAATGTTACTATTCTATTTCAGAAGTCTGCAAACTTTTTCTATAAACGGTGAGACTAGTAAGTATTTTAGGCGCTATGAACCATATGGTCTCTATCGTAACTACACATCTCTACCGTTATAGTGTGAAAGCAGCCGTAGCCAATATGTAAACAAATTGCATGGCTGTGTTCCAGTCAAACTGTATTTGTAAAAACAGACAGGAGGATGGGTTTGGCCCAAAGGCCATAATGTTCTGATCCCTTTCCTATTTTGAAGATGGGAAAACTGATGCCTGGTTCTTGAGTCTGATTCTTAGTCACTATGCTACATTTATATGTGTGTGTGTGTGTGTGTGTGTGTGTGTGTGTGTGTGTGTGTGTGTGTATATATTTTATGGCTGCTCCTGCAGCATATGGAAGTTCCCAGGCCAGGATCGAAACTGAACCACAGCTGCAACCTACACCACAGCTGTGGCTACGCTGGATCCTTTAACTGACTGCCCCAGGCCGGGAATCAAATCTGAGTCGCTGCAGTCGGATTCTTAATCCACTGTGCCAGAGCAGGAATTCAGTATTTTTGAGTTAATGCATGAAATGATGACATAGAGATAGAGCCGAGTGATATCTTTGGTATGAAAATTTTCAGAGCCCATGGGTAAATGCCAAATGTCAAAATGTGCCAAAGAAGATAAAGTAACAAATCCAAATAAGACTGTATTCGTTTCCTATTGCTACTATAACACATGGCCACAAATAGAATGTCTCAAAACCACACAAATTCATTATCTTAAAAGTTCTTGGGGTCAGGAGTTCCCGTCGTGGCTCAGTGGTTAACGAATTCGATTAGAAACCATGAGGTGGCGGGTTCGATCCCTGGCCTTGCTTAGTGGGTTGAGGATCTGGCATTGCCGTGAGCTGTGGTATAGGTCACAGACGCGGCTCAGATCCCGCGTTGCTGTGGCTGTGGCGAAGGCTGGCAGCTACAGCTCCTGTTAGACCCCTAGCCTGGGAACCTCCATATGCTTCGGGTGCGGCTCTAGATAAGGCAAAAAGCCAAAAAAAAAAAATGTTCTTGGGGTCAGAGATCAAGAATCACTCTCACTGGGCTGAAATCTAGGTGTTGACAGAGCCGCATTCCTTCTGGAGGTTCTAAGGAAGAAGCTACTTCCTTGCCTCTTTTCCACTTCCAGAGGCTACGTGTCTCCCTTGGCTGTGACCCCTTCCTCTTCAAAACCAGCAGCACAGCACTTTCAAATCTGTCTCTGACTGCAGCCCCCCTGCCTCTCTCTAATAAAACTCTGGTGATTTCTTTGGCCCACCTGGACAGTCCAGGATAATCCCCTCATCTCAGTTTCCTTGATTTAATCACATCTGCCCTATCTCTTTTGCCATGTAGGTAACATTCACAGATTTTAGGAATTAGGATGTGGACATCTTTGAGGGGCTGTTTTTTTCTCCCTGCCACAGGATCCTTCAGAACCAATAGCCCTGATCTGGCCGGCTTTCCTCTCTAATGTCAGTTCATAATGCCTCTGGCAATTTGAGTAAAGGGGAACTGATGGACATTGTGCTGTGTCCTCATGTCTTTGTGCATAAGTGTTCACAGCAGAGGCCACAGTCAGAGAAAAAATTAAACCCTTGGGAGTGGAGATAAACTAAAAATAAAAGAATGGGACACCTTATCCAGGTATTTTGGTCTAACCACCAAAATAAATTGAAACTTAAGCCCTTCTTTTAACAAAATGGATGTTAAAGTTTTGTTTTTCTCAGTAAAAATTGCAACCCTGAAATTCCTGCTGTGGTGCAACGGGATTGGTGGTGTCTCTGGAGCACAGGGACGCAGGTTCCATCCCCCTGCCTGGCACAGCGGGCTAAGGATCCAGTGTTGCCATAGCTGTGGCATAGATCACAGGTGGCTCAGATCTGATCCCTGGCCCAGGAACTCCATTTGTTTCGGGATGGTCAAAAAGAAAAAAAAGTTGGGAGTTCCCGTTGTGGCGCAGCGGAAATGAATCCGACTAGGAACCATGAGGTTGTGGGTTTGATCCCTGGCCTCGCTCAGTGGGTTAAGGATCCAGCGTTGCTGTGAGCTGTGGTGTAGGCTACAGACTCAACTTGAATTCTGCATTGCTGTGGCTGTGGTGTAGGCTGTCAGCTACAGCTCCGATCAGATCCCTAGCCTCGGAACCTCCATATGCTGCTGTTGCAGCCCTAAAAATCAAAAAAAAAAAAAAAAAAGAAAGAAAGAAAGAAGAGAAAAAAAATTGCATCCCTTACATTTTGCTGGTTACAGAAGATATTATTGTCCATTTGAGTTTTCCAGGAAGCAGAGGTTAAGATGGAATTAGAGATGCAAATATTTATTGGAAGAGATGATTGTAAAGGATTAAGGGGCAAGGGGAGCAGGAGGAGGCTGGGAGGTATCTGTGAAAGGAGAGGAGAAAGAAGACGCTGTCAAGATGAAGAAGGGAGAAATGGCCTTGCTTCTCTTTCCTCCTACTCTTCTGTCTCCCACCACTGCCTCCTTCCTGGGTCTAGTGGTTAGGATTTGATGCTCTCACCACTGCCTCCCCCTGGCCAAATCCAGCCAGACGCCAACTGACAGGATAGCCCCGGAGATGCAGCCTTCAGGAGTCATCCCCTGCAGTACAGAGTAGGACAGAGACAGGGCCAGGCAACCCAGTCTAGGACACACTCAAGCCGTGTGTCCTGGCCAGTCCCCAGGAACTGTCCAACTGGCTGATAAAGAAAGAGATTGTCCTGTAGACAGATGAGGACACACAGGTTAGAGGTTTCTTTCTCATGTGAGGTGGCTGCATTTTCAATGACCTGACTTCAGATGCATTTATGTAGCCTATGGAAGGAACGTCACAGTTTACCTCCTCCAAATAGGCAGATTGTCTTTACAATGCTTCTATGAAAGTGAGTTCATGACATCATGACGATTTTTCCAAAGAACCAATATTATGCAATGGTTAATTTGTTAAATAAATGTTTTCAGGAGCCTTTTTTTTTTGTTTTTTTTTGTCTTTTTAGGGCTGCACCTGTGGCATATGGAGGTTCCCAGGCTAGGGGTCAAATCGGAGCTGTAGCAGCTGGCTTACGCCATAGCCACAGCAAAGGTGGATCCAAGCCAGGTCTGCGACCTACACCACAGCTCACGGCAACGTCAGATCCTTAGCCCACTCCACTGAGCGAGGCCATGGATCGAACCCACATCCTCATGGATGCTAGTTGGCTTTGCTAACCACTGAGCCACGATGGGAACACCTCAGGAGCCCTTTTAAACTATAGCTGTAGTAACAATATTTTCCCTGGCACAGCATCTTTCAAAGAGATTTCATGCCTCTTCAGGATTTAAAATAATCTGGGACATTCAAAATATTAGAATCTCAAAGACAATGGAACAAAATATTTGAGTTATCCAGTTCTTGAAATTTTTAAATTTAAGATCCTTCTGCTAATATTACATTTGCTTCCAACTTTTAAGTAGAATATGTTACTTAAATAGGAATATGCATTGCAGTCTAGCTCAAAACACCAAATAGGAGTAGGAAAATGCATTGCAGTCTAGCTCAAAACACCAAATAAGAATAGGAAAATGCATTGAAGTCTAGCTCAAAATACCGAAAAGCATATTATCCCCTGTGAAATTCACAGTGGGATTATTTTATCAGGTATATGGATTCCTTATGGAACTGAGGATCCAGATAGATAAGGAAACATTTACCTTAAGCAAGTACTATCTTCATATTGGTTAACAGTAATCTAGTCATGTAAGTAGCTCTGCCTATATTGTGAAGTAATACAGGGTCCTTAGGAGGCTACTGAAAACAAGGTCACAAGACTTGCAACATATGTCTTCAGGTCAAGTTAGAGTCTGGAGCACTGTTGGGAGGATCCAATTTCGTGTCAGCAACTGTGGGTCTCCATTCTTGGATTTACCTGGATTTCATTCTCCTCCTTTTCCCCTGGGGCCTGGATTCCACTGTGGAAATTACGACTCAGTCACATGGGAAGTTTTGAACCCTTTCTGGCTCTCCTTGGATTCCTTATTTAAGGAGTAAATAAGGTTTCCTCTGGTTTGGCCCCTGATCATGACTCTGTTTTATAATTGAAGCATGATTGATTCACAATATTGTGTTAGTTTCAGGTGTACAGCAAAGTGATTCATTATGTAAATAGGTAGATAGGCAGGAGGATAGAGAGAAAGAGAGAGAGATTTTCATATGGGTGATGGTAATTCAGGCTGAACATAGGATTCCTAGAACACTACCCTTTTACCTCACCACCAACCAATCAGAAGAAAGTCACACACCCCAAATTTTGCCTTTAAAAACTCTTCTTCCCAAGCCATCAAGTTCAGAGCTTTTGAGCATGAGCTCCCTGTACTCATTGCTTGGCCCTGCAATAAACTCTGGACTTTCCTTCACCATAACCAGGTGCCAGTAAATTGGCTTTGCTACTCAGAGAGTAAACTAACTCAAGTTCAGTTTAATAATAGCACCAGGTGACTGCATCCCACCAAGAGGACCTCAAGGGAGCCCAGAAAGGGTAAAAGGGTGGCAAAACACAGGTCTGGCTCCATCTACCAAGCTGTGTGCTGTGTGAGCCTTCGAGGAAGGGTGCTTGTTTTCTCATTTTCATCCAAAGGGCTCATATTTTTTGAATTCAGGTGATAGCTACTGCCCTGCTTGTAGCTATTTTTTCTTGGCCTCACTGGACCAGATTTTGTTGATGCTATAGTTCCTTAGACCTTTCTCTGGAAGTGGAATGAGCTGGAGCTATGGTTTGTTGATGTTGTTACTTTGATTATTTATCAATAACCTCAGAGGGAGAAAAAAAACTTGGTAGAATCTTTGGAAATTCTACTGGTATGTCTGAAAAATACATTAAGTGGTTACCAGTAGATCAAAAAGATGTGTTGATAGATCTCTAAAAGAATTTCAGAGAAATAGAAGAAAATTTTGAGTAATGCTTTTTTTGCTCAAGATTATAAAATACCTGAGAGATAGTCATTCTCCACTGTAGAGATTTCCTTCAGTGTCTTTCAGGCAGGAAAGACTGGAAAAAAATTTCGCAAATAACTCTACCATATTCAAGGCTCTGTGCACCAGGAATGCAAAAAGTCAAGTTAGTCTTACAGAGATCTGTCCCCACAGTGAACACCCAATGACTGCATGAATCAATGATCCAGGTCCTATTTAAGTCTCTTGAAACACCATATTGCCTTGGTCAAGACAATATTTATTGATTCAATTCCTACTCCCACAATATCCTGTTGAAGACTAATTACTCAATGATCATTAATTGTCTTAAACTATCTAATTCCAGTAGTATTTCATCATGTTAAAAGGCACCCATATACAGTGCTAAAATGTTTAAAACTGAGACAGGGGGCTCAGTACACTGACTTGACTCCCTTTTTTTATATATATATATATATATATATAACTCTTCTCACTGTTCCTTTATCTTATCACTAGCAGAATAAGAAAGAGTTTAAGTTTGGTACCAACTCAACTCCTTCTTACTGCACTCTACTCCCAAGTCCTACACAAAATGATACTGGCAATCAAATATCCTTAGGTCACAGCAGGAGCAACACTGGTTCTGCAGGGAGGAATCTCAGGAGCCACACTCAACACACACAGACACAAATAGACAGGCTACCATGAGGCCTATCAGCTTTCCACTGGGCTAGTTTAGTTTTAATCTATTATACTAACACTTGGTCAGTACAATACTTTCAGGGATCATGGTCTTAGTTCATTTTGCTGTATTCCAAGTCCTTGGCCATAGCTGGAAAAGCTTGCACCATGGATGTTGCCCTGGATGCTGCTCCAGAAGGGCTTCGACAGCCTTTGCAATGCTGTTTTCTTCTGAAGGAAATCATTTGTCATTCAACAAATACTTTTAAAGCATCCAGTATTTACCTTAAACTATTCTGGGCTTTGGAGATAGAGCAGTGAAAAAGAAAGACAAAGTCATAGTGGAAGGGGGAGTCAGATAATATGCAAATATAACATGTGGTAATGCCCCAAGCAAGTATGAAGCAGTGTAGGAGAATAACACGAGGAGGTGGTATTTTAGAAAGGGTTAAGCAAGACTTCTTTGACAACGTGACATTGTGGCAGAGAGCTGAAGGAGTGAGAGAGTAAGCTGTAAGGCTCTTGATGGGCAAAAAGCATTCCAGGCAGAGAACAGCAGATGCAAAGGCCATGGGGCAAAACTGGGCTTGGTATGGCCAAGGAACAATCAGTAAACTGGTACAACCAGAAGGACCAGAGGTAATTTGTCGGAGATAAAATCAAGGTGGTAATAGGGGCTAGGGAGCAGAGGCTTTTATTCTGGAGTAGATGGGAAGCCAGTGGAGGATGTTGAAAAGAGAAAAGACATAACCTTACATCTTAAAATAAGCTTTAGGTTTTAAAAGGTGCTGTGCTGAGATTGAGTGAGGTAAGGATCAGGAAGGAGGTGCAAGAGTAATGTCAGTAAGGTCAGCTAGAGGACAAATTGCAATAACCCAGGAAAGAAATCATGGTGGCTGGGACCAGGGCGACAGCATTTGAGGTGACAAGTGGTCAAATTCTGAATTCGTTTGGAAGTTGGTACCAGTTGGCTTTGGCTGGTGAATTTGATATGAGGTGTGAAATGAAGATAGACTCGACCATGATTTTATGTTTGGGAAATCAAAAGTTAGGTTTTGTACATGCTAAGTATGAAATGCCCATTAGTCATTCAAGGGGAGGTATTGAATAAAGGAACCAGGAAAGTGGTCTGTTGGAAGACATTGTTTCAAGGAGGAAGGAGTATTGTTTCCAAGTGTTGCTGAAGGAGTAAGTAAAATAACTAAAAATTGGCCTTCATATTTGGTAATTTATGGGTTGCTAGTGGCCTGTACAAGAACTGTTTCAGTGAAATAATGGGGCAGAAACCTGTCTGAGGTGAATCTGAAAGAGAATGGGAATTTAGGAAAGTAGAAACAATAAGTAGAGACAATTCTGCCAAACAACTTTGCTTAAAATGGTTACAGAGAAATGCAGAGGTAGTTGGAGCGAGATGGGGAGGTTACAGGGATATTATTTGGATGGAAGGCGCTGTAACTTCCTTGCAAGTTAATGAGAATGAAATAATGGTGAGGAGAAAATGGATGATACATGAGAGAAGCAGGGAGATTTCTGGAGAAATATCCCTGAGTAGGATGGAAGGGATGAGGTCTGTGTGCAGGTATCAATTGGCCTGGATAGGAGTTCTAGATGGGCTCTTATCTTCCCACTCTAAGAATAGACATCTCCTACTGAAATTCTTTGATCCTTTTCCTTCCTTTACCCACACCCCATCAGTTTTTTATATCTGCCCACAGCAACTCAGACATATAACCTACTTCCCCCCAATTTCTGACATTGATGATTTTCTTTGATTTCAACAAATTTTTCTCTATCACAGTTCCCTTGCTTCACTAGCTTATTCACTCAATAAACACGATGCACCAGGCACTGAGCAGACTGCCAAGGATACAGGGATGAATAAGAATCGACTCCCGTCTTCAAATTCTCACCACCAAGTTAGGGAAAGAAAATAGTAAAACAAGAATTATGATAGGTTGTGTATTAAAATAGAACTTGGAGAACAGTATGATGGGAGAAAAATGGAACTGACCACAGGAAGCAGCTCTGAATTCCATCTTCATGGAAGAGTCAAGTAAGACCTGGCAGAGGAGATGACATTTGGCATTTGGGCGGCAGGGGGTTGATAGGGGTGAGTACTGGACCTCAGGGAGAAGGAGACGAATTGATTGTCCTCTTCAGTTTATGACACGTTCCCTGTTTTGCTTTTTCCCCTTTATTCCCAGTCATTACTCCCATATTATTCTCTGTCACCAGCATTCACTTTGAGGTGTTTGATATTTGTCTTCCATCATATATGCATTCTTGTAAAATTTGAAGTGTTATTTTGTATTTATACATTTTATAATTTACATAAATAGTATGCTATTGATCTATTTCTGTTTTGTTCTTTTCCCCCTCAACTATGTTTTTAAGATGCATCAGTAATGCTGTATACTGCATCTAGTTCGTTGCTTCTGATTGTTGCATAGTATTCAATCATTTACTTATCATTTCTGAGCTTGCTTCTAACTCCTCACTACTTCAAGCAACAATTCCTTAAATAGCCTCATACTTGTCTTTCATAGACTCCTGCACAAATTCCTCTAGAATTCATACTAAGAAGTGAACTTCAGTGTCATAAGATTAATGCATACTTTTTTTTTTTTTTTTTTGTCTCTTTAGGGCCGCAACCGCGGCATATGGAGGTTCCCAGGCTAGGGGTCCAATTGGAGCTACAGCTGCCTACACCACAGCTCACGGCAACACCGGATTCTTAACCCACTGAGTGAGGCCAGGGATCCAACCCACAATCTCATGGTTCCTAGTTGAATTCATTTCCGCTGCGCCACAATGGGAACCTCAATTAATGCATACTTCACTTCACTATAAGCTGTCAAACTGCTCTCTAGAACAGCTGCAGCAGTTCATCTCACCAATAGTGCTTAATGCTTCCCCTTTTTCCACTTCTTTGTCAACACCTGCTATCATCCATGTTTTTAATTTTTGCCAAAATATTAAGTGAGAAATGGCATTTCATTTATGTTTTTGCTTGCATTTTTGTGATTACAAATGAGATTAAGCCCCTCTTCATATTCTTGTCTTTTATTTGCATTTCCACTTTTACTCATATCCTTTGTCCATTCTTTCAGTTGTCTTTCTTATTGATTAGGAAATAATAATACATTGATGGTTTTTGACATTGCAATTGGCTTCTCTTGGTTTGACATCTGTCTAAGTCTATCAAAATGTCCTGTGTTAAAGAGAAATCTTAACTTTTTACATCATCAAATCTATCAAATTTTTGCCTCCTGATTTAGGTGTGTTTGAGTTACAAGAATATTATCCTACATGTTCTTTTATTAAGAAACAAGTTTACCTTTCACATGTGCAAACTATCTAGAGAGCACCTTTGTCTGCTGAGTAAAGTAGGAGTCCAGGAAAGCAACATGTTGGAAAATATTTACTCATGCACATTTTCTAGATCTCCAGTTCTCATCATCCTTAAGTCATTGAAAATAACTACCATCCTACAATTCTACACCCAGTGAAATGATCTATCAATAATGAAGTCAAAACAAAGACATCACACAAACAAAAATAGAATTTGCCACCAGCAGGACCTCATGGAAGGAAATTCTAAAAGTTGTACTTCATGCCAAAAGAAAGTGATTGCAAATGGAAGAAATGAAGTGCATTGAAAATGATAAATATGTGCATGGATATAAATGAACATCATATAAAACAACAGTAATATTGTCATATAATGTTTAAAGCAAAGTGAGGATTAAAATATTTAACATTTATAACATATTGATGAGGAGGGTGAACAAATGCAGTTTAAGAATCTAAAGTCTGTATGGTGGAAAGAAAGTAAAGCCATTAAGTTTAGAATTAGGTAAGTTAGGGTTCATCACAGAGTAATTTCTAGAGAAAAACACTGCAAAGATAAAAATGAAGGTTTGACTGTCAAGCTAGTATATATGTCCAAGTTTTCTGAGAAGCAGTTGCCAAGACAGGGTTAGAAATGCAAGAAGTTTTGTTGGGGGAAACATCTGTGAAGGAGAAAGGTGCTGAAGTCAGAAAAAGTAAAAAGAACTTCAGACTTAAATGCAAGTCTGTGAAGGACAGAGGGAAGGAAGAAGGATTGGGAGGATCCAAGCTACTACTAGGGGAAAATGTTCCAGGAAAAGGAGGAAAAACACAAAGCCAGAGAGGACGGAGAGATCATGAAACATTGTATGACCTACAAAAGTTTCAGTATAACGGGGATACTATGCAGAGAGCTCCAAATGGCAAGGGAGGAGGAGGCTGAACAGGCCAGTAAGGGCACGGTGCCAAAGGGCCTGACATGCCATTCCAGGAAGAAGTTCGGATTTTAACCTGAAAGCAATAGGAAATCATTGGGTGATATTTCCTAAGAAAATGGCATCTACCCAACAGGCATTGGAGCACCTATTACACACCAGGCACTCTGTAGCTGCCTCAGAATAAGACAGACACAGACCCCATCTTCCTGCTTCACTCAGGATTGGCAAGGGGGGTGTAAGCTTTTGAGTAGGACCAATTAGTAGACAGTAATGTGGGGAATTTGGGTTATGAAAATGAAGCAGTGCAAGTAAATGAAGTGTAAAGCTCAGATGAATTATAAGACCAGACCAGTGGTGGAGTACCATGGTGTATCTGCAGGCTTGGACCAGGGTGAGGCAAGGAAGGTACCCAGGGGTCAACATTTAATAAGGCATTTATGCTTAGCCTCATAGATGTTTGGCTGACACCTGAAAATGAGTGCCTCCTAAATTTTTTCTTTTAAGTAATTGCTTTATTAAGATGTAATTCACTACCATAAAGTTCATCCTCTTAAATTGTGAACTTTAATTCTTAAAATGTTTATTTACAGAGTTGTGCCTCCATTACCGCTAACTCCAGAACATTGTCATTACCCCCACAAGAAACCTCATACCCATTAGCAGTCACTCTCCTTTCACCCACCCATCCCAAATCCCTGGCAATTACTAAGGTATTTTCTGTCTCTTTGAATTTGCCAATATGGACATTTTACATAAATGCAATCAATGTGTCTGACTTCTTTGACTTAGCATACCGCCTTCAAGGTTCATCTATGACGCAGCGTGTATCAACATGTCTTTTCTCTGTATTGCTGAATAATGGTCCATGGTATGATTCTACTTCTCCTTTATCCATTCAGCCATTAATGGACATAAGCTGTCTCTCCTTTGGGGCACTTCTGAATACCTCTGTTATGAACATTCATGTACAAGTTTTTGTGTGTATATTTATTTTCAATTCTCTTGGCTATATACCTAGGATCATATAATAACTCTATATTTAACTTTTTGAGGAACTGCTAAAGTGTTTTCCACAGCAGTTGTATCACTTTGCATTCACACCAGCAATATATGAGGGTTCCCGTTACTCTATATCCTCACCAGCACTTGTTTTTCCTTCCTTTTCAGTACAGCCAATCTAGTTGGTGTAATGCATTCCCTCATTATGGTTTTGGTTTGCATTTCCCTAGTGACTAACAATGTTGAGCATCTTTTCATGTGCATCTTTTCAATCCACTTCACCCACCCGTAACCTTAGAATCTAAGAAATGAGGGAAATAAAACCATCTCCTCAATACTATAAAAGATTCTGGGTGTACCTGCCCTGTGTCTCTCCTATACTCAGGAGGTGCTTAACTAATTCCTCCCAGCAATAAAAGTTCGGAAAGTACACATTCTGACAATATGGAATCAAGCATTCTTAGGTTTTGGTCACAGGCTCTGGCTTACATCAAAATTACTATGTGACGTCATTTACCATAACAGGAGAAGGCTCGGGGTTTCTTTACAAACATCTTGTCTAGAAAGACCCTCAGCCTTAGGAAGGCTGGCTCTTTAACTTCCTCGTTTGACATAGTTAAACCATCTTATGTTCACACAAAGCCTCTCCTCAGACACAGGAGAATGAACTGAGGCTTTTGTTTTTGTTTTTGTTTTTCTGGGTTATACTCAAATGTCAAATATTCTCCATGCAGACAAAAACGCCTGCCAGACTATCAGGCTAGCACAGTTAAACTTAAATATTCACATATGATTTATTTGGTAGTAGAGGAAATTACACAACTTGTTTGTATCAGCCTTGTCAACAGCAAAATGAAGCCATTTACCAAAAAAGCCATATTGATAGAGGATGTTTTGTGACACAGGACTGAGTCTGACTGAAAGATATCAAGAAACACCATCTGTGTTATGATTTATGACAATGCTAAAAAATAAAAGCTGTTAGACTGCTTTGGAGAAACTAAACACATGCAGCATTTGGTACTACATTTTATGATTTGAATGCATTTTAAGTATATCTGCCTTTGAAATGCATTGCAGTTTCAGGGGGTAAAATATTTTTCTTAAATCTGATTTGTTTTGAATAAGGACAATCATGGGAAAGTTAGACATCAGCTTATTAAAACTTAAGCCAACATTCAGAACAGTTTAATTACAGAGAATCCTTGCAATTAGACCCTGTAGGAAACTTATCCCTGACTAAAATGTTTCCATATTTTGTTCTTTATTTCTTCATCATCCATGGATCTATTATGAATCACTGAACTGGAACAAATGTATCTTAAGTTAAAAAGAATGAGAGCCACTTTTAACTAGTGTGGTATCAATTAAATTTGAATTTTTGTCTTTTAAAAGAGTTTTCTCACAATAAGGGTTAAGATTTTATAAGAAATCCGTAGACTGTCAGAAGTCTACAAAGTATAGAATGAGGACACAAATCAGTATATATTTAAACTAAATTCCAAGTTGTATTTTTATTTATTATTTTCCCTTCTAATTAAACCATTCAGTTATACCTTTTTCCAGCCTTCAGTACTTCCATCATTGGGATATAAATTCCAGTTCTTATAAGCAATAGGTACAATTCTTTAAAGGCTTTGGTTTTTTCATATTGGATTTCTGAGTAATTAGCAACCCTTACTGAAAATAACAAGTATTTTTAATGTTTGTGAATAAATGTTTCTTTAATTCTCTCATTGCATTGCTTTCTCGTACACTCAGAGTAATGAGAAAATTGGAAGAAAGAGAGTCCAACACGGATCTGTACAGTTGTCCCATAACTCCAAACCTCCTTCCATTCTCTGTTCTGTGGTGTCCACGACAGTACCCTACAAACCACATTTCTACTTTGCCAGCTGGCTGCCTGTCAGACTTTGCCATGAGGCAGCACTAGAGGGAAACTGCAAGGCTGGAGGATGAGGAAAGGTCTTAGACACTTCCTATTTGCTTCCTCTTTGCTTCTTTTCTGCTTCCAGTTCCTGTGACAACCACCCTACACCTTGGCAACTATAGACCCCCTTCCTCTAGCAATAGTTGGATTGAGTTTGCAGTTTTTCCAGCACTTGCAGCATAAACCTCATTACACTCCCTCAGAGACACTGGCAACATCTGGCTAGTGTCCCCACCTCAGAGGTCTGGGCCCCATCTCCATAAGACTTCTCCTTCAAGTTCAGAGATGTCAGAGACCAGCCAAGCTGTGCCCCTTTCCCAGAGATCTGAGTTCCAACTCTGAGGGTGGAGACTTTCCTCCAAATTTTTAAGTTTTAATCATTCCACCTTCTTCCCTTTGATTGCCCAACTGTGAAGATGGAAGGTGTTCCCATAGTTGCTAACTTCACAATGTGTAAGTGTTCTCTTTCTACCTCTTCTGTTACCTAGTTATCAATTTCGTACCAAGTTAATATTTCCTTATATTAAATTATCTCTGTTAAAATAACTTGTATAATTTCTCTCTCCTGAGACACCAACTACACGTGAATTAATACTAGAAATAATTCTAGAGGAAAATGTTTAAAAATATGATATGGTTTGTGTCCTTGGGCTTGAACATAGCGCCTTGACAATGAAATATGGGATACTAGTGATTCATGCATTGGCATTAAAACTGATCAAATTATACCTGTGGTTGGTTATGATGAAGTTCTCCATGGATTAAGTACTTTGGAGAAAAAAGTGATTGCTTCACTTGATTGTTAATGAAGTAATGTTGACTACAAGGATTGTGGCATTGAATGGATTCTTTTGAGTACAAAAGAAAATTACAGGGAGTTCCCATTGTGGCACAGTGGAAACGAATCCAGTAGTATCCATGAGGATGCGGGTTTGATCCCTGGCCTCACTCAGTGGGCTGAGGATCCAGCATTGCCATGATCTGTGGTGTAGGTCAAAGATATGACTCAGATCCTGCATTGCCACAGGTGTGGCCCTGAAAAGCAAAAAAAAAAAAAAAAAAAAAAGAAAGGAAATCACAAACTCTGGTGTTTACACACTCAAAAGAAATCACAGATTATCAAGAATTTCTATTCCATCCCTAAAACAATCTCTTATTTCTGATAGCCACAGGGCAAATATTGTTGAAAACTAAATGTAAAATTTATAATACAGGCTGCAGAGTTACAATGTAAATTGAATTCCTAGCCTAAATCTCTCGGGTAAAAGTGAAGGCACTGATTGGATAGGAATGACACTTGAAATTTGGAATGAGGACATCTGCTTGGGTTCAGAAGACACTGAGAATCTTAACCATCAACCCCTTACCCACCAACACCACCACCAAGTCACTCTGAGATTCTCTTGCCAGTGGAAGGAGCCTGCCCTTCATGTCTAAGGAGACTACTCCTTACTTAAATACCCTGTAATAACCTCATCTGAGGCAGTTGCCTTGAAAAGTGGCTCTCATTCTCATGAAGAATTACCTGAATATTTCTCGCTGTCACCCAGATCATACAAAACTCAGATCTCATCTTGTTCAGAGGGGGAAGATACATAGTCTGATTTGGGAGCAAACAGCATATAAACCAAGAGAAGTGCAAGGGCTGCTGATTTTGCTGATGTAGGCCTGGAGGAAATGTGTGAAAACGCAAACCAGAAAGTGAAACATAAACCCTGTGAAAATTCAGGAGCCCATCACCTCTGTAAAGTTTCCGGATTCCTGTGATCTATAACACACTGAGGTATCCATCCCTTTTGAGGAGAACAAAGTGCTGCATCATCCACTACCCACAAAAAAAGTGGCATGACACTTGGAAAGCATTTAGTTTTGGATTTTGCAGGCAATTTATATCACTTTTGAGTGTGCTACTTCAATTCATTGACAAAACACATGTAAGGCTGTCAATTATTAGTGCAGAACCTAGCAAGAGAAGCTAAATCAAAGCTGGCCTGATGTGCAGGCTGATTTTCCAGTTGGGTTTTATGATGAAGCATGTACAATAGTTTTCAAATACATGAGCTAGAGAAACACAAGAAAGTGAAATTACAGGTGACTTTCATTCAAGAGCATATATGCAGAAATCATAGACAAAATTTAGCCAAGTCAATCCAGCTGGGTATAAAATGCTACTATGTAAGTTTCATGAAAGTAGTAATTTCTAGTTATTTTTCCCCATTACTGTATCCTAACAACTTAAACACCACATGGAACATAAGTGGGCATCAAAATTATTTTTTTGAATGAATTAGTCACCAAAATAGGTGTATTCCAGAAACACAAGTGTTGTTTAACAATGGCAAACACATAAATGTATTTCACCATAGTAACTAATTAAAGAAGAACATATATGTGCTCACTTTAACAGATACAGTAAAAGCATTTGATAAAATCCATTACTCAGTCACTAAAAAAATAACCAGAAAACAAACAAGAACTTCTTAGCAAACCAGAAAACATAATTTTAAAAATAGATGCAAGATAGAAACTTAGGAATGAATATAATACATATCATTAAGAATTTTATGGAGAAAATTTTAACATGTTACTAATTTTGTTTTAAAATACCTAAGTAAAAGAAGTAGTTCCCCCAAGCACAACTGTAAGACTAAATATGTTGAGGGTTTTTTTGGAGGGAGGTGGGTTCTTCTGTACATCTTTACGCTGGAGGACTGTTGGGATTCCCATAAATTTGGAGAGACATAAGTAGCCGAGCTTGATAAAAGTGCATTAGAGTCTGTAAACAATCTTTGCGAGTTCTTACTGTTCCAAGTCTCTGGCAGTCCCTCGGGGTTAGAGGGAACCTCTCTAACCAGGTTCTGCAGGCCCGAGTCTATTGTGCTCTTGTCATAGGGGCATAGGGTTCCGGGGTCCATGTGGTTTCCTCAGCCAACAGCACTGGGAGGAGCAATTTATCTGCATAACACCTCTCTTTCCTTCTTCTTCCACTTTTAAAGGTGAAAAGATCACCCAAACATTAAAGACGGGGAGGTAACTATGCATGTAATCACAATATTGATATATTAGAAATTTAGCCTGAGCCATAAGTACCTTAATAATAATTGCCAACACAGTGAGCTCTTCCTATGTACCAGATTTTGTTCTAAGAACTTTACAAGTATCGTCTCACTGAGTCCTCACAATAACTGTGAATCAGTGATATTATTCTCTTAATGTTACAGAGGAAGAAACTAGAAGGTTAGTTAACCCCAAAGTCACACAGCTAGCATACAGGTTTCTTAGGGCTTTCATAACAAGTTATCATAAACTTGTGTTGCTCAAAACAACACACATCTATTCTTTTACATCTAAAAGTCCAAAAATCCAGATGTTAGCAGAATTGGCTCCCTGGGGGGCTCTGAGGGAGAATCTGTTCCAAGCCTGTCTCCTCGCTTCTTTGCCCTGCACTCCAGAGCTCCAATCTCTGCCTCCATCTTCACATAGCCTTCTTAAGTATCATCATGTCTTCTCTCCTGTCCCTTATGAGGACACTCGTCATTAGATTTAGGGACCACCCTAATCCAGGATGATCTCATCTCAAAAGACTTAATTCAGATAAGGTCACTTTCTAAAGTTTCTGGTTGAAATCTCTTTTGGGGGCAATGATTTCACCCACTAAATAAGAGAACTAGGATCTTACATGCAGTTCTTTTTGATTTTAAAATGTTAATCTCTTATCTGTTATTTTATACTTCTCTTTTGACAAATTCCTTTTTTTTCCCTTTGTTAGGGCCACACTCTCGGCATATAGAAGTTCCCCAGGCTAGGGATCAAATCAGAGATGTAGCTGCCAGTCTACACCACAGTCACAACACCAGATCCTAGGCGTGTCTGCGGCCTACAGCACAGTTCGTGGCAATGCCGGATCCTTAACCCACTGAGCAAAACCAGGAATGGAACCTGCATCCTCATGGATACCAGTTGGGTTCTTTTCCCACTGAGCCACAACAGGAACTCCCTCTTTTTACCAAATCTTAACCATATAGTAGATGATCAATAAAAGCTTAATGGCTGAACAGGAATTAGAAAATAAATAAGATACTTTGTCCTAGTGTTTTTTGTTCTGGAGTTTATTCTCTAGTCACTTCTCAGAAGATTACCTCTGAATAATCATACCATGTATAGTTACTATTGCTTCTACAAACTTGTCACTAACTTGCCACTTCCTCCTTGTCATTATCCAGTTCCTCTTTGATCCTTCACAATCTGCTGTTTTAAAAGCAGAAACCAAAGGCAAATTACAAATTCACTCAGGAAAGAATTAAAGACAGAGGTGTGGTCATTGAGCCCCACTAATGAGGTAAAATGGTCAGTACCAGGCTTTATTCCCACTGATCAAAAGGCAAAATGAGCAGTCACGGGCCTCTCTAGTGTCTCTGTTTTTGACTCTCAAGTAAACCTTGGACTGTAACACTAATCCACTTCTCATGTTTTCCAAGAACTGGAGAGCAGGATTCCTAGAACAAAAAAGTAGCAGGGTCATGAGGTTTTCTTGGTCGTTTGCTGTGATTTGAGCCACAGGATGTTTCTGAGATGGTTAATCGTTCATGTCTACATCCCAGAAGTATAAGGGCACAGAAAAATAAGGGAAAGGAAAAAAAGGAATTCCATTCTAAGTGTTTTTAATGGAAAAATGTGGTTGTAAGAATGATGAATAACATATTTGAGATGAAATTTCTAGTGGGTGCTATCAGCTCTTTTTAAAATTGTTTCTAAAATCTGTGAAAGAAAGACTTATATTCAGAACATTAATCATGTGAAGTCACTTCAGTCTTTATAATTGAGGATGAATGATGCATTTCTGTAGTCAAAAAAGTAAAAACATTTAAAAGTAAATTCAGTGGATATATGTTATTGTAATCGATCTCTGTAATTACAATATGCAATCATGTTCTTAGATGATGACAACAGAAAAGAGTTTTTTTTAAGATATGTTGGATGGAATTAATTTCTTCTCAACTTTCCCGATTGCCCCCCTTACCCCTCACAAAAGCACTGTTAGAGAAGGAAACTGAGAGATACAAGTAGGGGTTGGCTTTTTGGTTCGTTTCATCCATGATGTCAAGTTCTCTAGAAACTTTCTATTTCCACCAGCTTCCCCACCAGAAAGTAGACAGTGATAACTTACTGAGAAGTGATGTTTTAGAGTCATAACTCATTGAGAAGTCAATGTCTATATATTTTTTCAGAATGCTGGATCCAGTTTTTGGATTAATAAGTAAAGCCGTATGGTTCACAAATCCCACCACTCCAAAGCACAGATTTGCTATCCAAGACTGATATTTTGTGCATACTGAGCATGCCTGGGTCTTAGATACCCAAGAAGTTCTAATCCCAAATCATCCTTAAGTGGCCTGGGCCCCAGGATTGGACTTCAACCTATGTTATCCTAGTTCTAGATTTCTATTCATCTCTATCACAAAGCGCTATTGTTTCAGGATAGATTGTGCCAAAATTCACCCAGATTCAATACATCCTGTTTCATCTCTCTGCAAGCATTTGATAAGGATGCAGGTGCACTGTTACTTTTAATTCTTGGAGACACCTATATTCTAATTTTATCCACCCCTCAGACTATTCTTCTTCACTCTCCTTCATTGAACGCCTCTCCCAAGCCGAGTACTTTAACACTGATGTTCCTCTGGATTCTTTCCAGAGCCCTGACCTTCTCGGCCTAATGTCATAGGCAATCTCATCCAATGCTATGGTTTAAATAACGTATCAGCAAAGGACATCTCACAGACCAAATCTGACTCACTGCCTGTTCTTATAAGGTATTATTGGATCACAGCAACATTCATTTATTTATATCTTGTTTATAGCTGTGTTTGCACTACAGCAGCAGAGTTGAGTAGTTAGATTCATATGGTCTGTAAAGCCTAATTATTTTACTACCTGGCCCCTAGCAGAAAAAAAAATTGTTGACCCCTGGTGTAAACAAGCCCTTCTACACTGATGATTCTAATTCTAGTTGCTGCACCTCACTCAGTGGGAGAATGGGAAAATGCAAAAAGCAAAGCCTGCATGTATGCAGGATTAAAGTCAAAAATCTTTGAGCAGAAGAGTCCATGTGTAAGACTGAAACTCGAGGGAGAAGTGTAAGGATACAGATCTGGGAGTCATCGCTGTTTACACGAGAGCTGAATCCTGAACTAAGAATGAGATCAACCAGTAGGCACATAGAAAGTGTGTTATAGCAATCCAGGTAAAGGAGGCCAAGAGAAATGAATATCTTCTTCAGTGTAACCCTAACTCACTAATTTGGTAAATGCTGATACCACTTAAGAGAAGAGATAAGGTAATCCACAGAAGAAGACAACAGAACTGTGCCTTCAGCGCTCAGTGCCAGGGATCAAATGCTGAAAATCTTTGTTGCCGCCATAGATGCTGTGGCTTTAGCCAGCCAACCTTGTAACTTTAGATAGTTTGATAGAAAGATACGCAGTTCCCTGGTAAATGTAATCCATGCAAACCACAAGTTTAGATCAATCTCAACATTCATTCTCAGTAATAAATTCTTTTATCTGAATTTCCTGGCTAGCCATTCCTATACTTACCACTTTTTTTTTATTAAATAATTTTTGTGTATTTTGGCACATATAGTTATATTTCAATTACAATGTCTTATTTATGTTTATATGTAATAGATTTTTAAAGTAAACATTTTATTTTAGAATGATTTTTACATGTACAGCAAAGTTACAAAGATAGTACAGAGTTCCTGCATACTCCTTACTCAGTTTGCCCTGATGTTAACATATGACATTACAGCCCTACATTTGGCAAGACTAAGAAACCAACACTGGTAGATTACTATCAGCTACACTCCTGACTTTATTTGGATGCCCCCAGTTTTCCCACTAATGGCCTCTTCCTGCTTCAGAATCCCAAGCAGGATACAATGTTGCAGTGGGTCGCCATGTCTGCTGAGTCCTTTTTGCTCTGGGACAGTTTCCCAGTCTTTCCTTATCTTTCCTACCTTTGACAGTTTCATAGAGTATTGATCAGGCATTTTGTAGACTCTTCCTCCATTTGCATTTATGTGATGTTTTCTCATGATTAAATTCGGGCTATGGACCCTGAGGAAGAATACCTCTTAGATGAAATTCCCTTCTCATCTCATCATATCACAGGGCACATGATCTCAATACACCTTATTGCTGGTGATGTTAACCTGGGTCATTTGGTTAGGATAATGTTGCCAGATTTCTTTATAAAGTTACTATTTTTCTCCTTTCCATACTTGATTTTTTGGCAATGAGTCACTAAATCCAGTCCATACTCAAGCTTCACCTTCTGGAGGGGGGATATCTACTTAAATTATTTGGAATTCTTCATTAAGGAAGGTTTGTCTCCTCTCTCCCATTTATTTGTTTATTCACCCATTTATTTACATCAACAAGGACTAATGTATATTTATTTTAAATGTGGACTGTGGTTCAATACCATGCTGTCTCCTTTGCTGTTCAAATTGTTCCAGGTTTGGTCCTTAGTAGCTCTTTTATATTGGCTCCTATATCCCTTTGCTATGCTCCCATCTTTTATGTTCTTAGCACTTCCTTGCTTTCTTGTACTACAGATGCCTCAGCTTATCTTGTGTTTTCTCTGCTAGAGTCACCTCCTTCTTAGCTACTTAGAATAAAGAAAACAGCTTGGCAGTTGCTTGAAGTATTAAACATGTATTTATCATCTGAATCATCTGACACAGCAATTTACTTCCTAAGAGAATTGAAAACATATGTCTATATAAAAACTTGTACACAAATGTTATTATTCGTGATATTGTTCATGATAGCCCCAAAGTGGAAACAGTCCAAATGTCCATCAACTCATGAATGGCTAAACCAAATGTGGAATATTATTCAGACATAAAAGGGAATAAAATACTGATACATGCTATAACATATATAAATCTTAAAAGCATTATGCTTAGTAAAAGAAATTGGTCACAAAAGGCCACATATTGTCTGATTCCACTTACATGAAATGTTCAGAATAGGCCAATTCACAGACAAAGGGCTGGGGGAGGGACGAACAGGGAGTGAATTCTAGAAGTTTTAGGGTTTCTTTGGGGGAGTGATGAAATTTTCTAAAATTAGATAGTGGTGACAGTGGCATAATTCTCTGATGATGCTAAGAATTACTAAATCCTACACTTTAAAAGGATCAGTTTTATGAAATGTGAATTACATCTCAAGCTATCGTTAAAAAAATACTTTATATGACTGTCCTTTGGGCACCTAAAGGCCTTCTAATATATTCAAGTTAGTAAATCTTTAAAATACCGAATGAACATGGCAATGATAATGGCTATTCTTAATTGAGTACCCACGATGTACCAAGCTATACCACATGAATTGCTGCATTTGACTGCCCATGAAGTACAAAATGGCAATAGATATGACTCCATATAAGTCAAGACTAGGCCCTTAAATGCATATCATTTTCAACACTAGAAATGTCCCCACCAGCTAGAAAATAGACCAGTGAGATTAAGTTGCCCAAGATCAATGAGTACCTGGTAAAGCCAGATTTCAAATCCAAATCTGCCTGATTCAAATGCTGAGCTCGTTCTGCTCATCCGCATGGGCTCCCAGAATAAATAGGGTTCTCAACTTTTACACATAATGATTCTAACCATTATTTTCATGAAAATTAGTTATATACAAGCGTACCTGTTTTGAGAGGGGGCAGGGAGAATCAGACCACTCATTTTCTACTTAGGGTAGACTCTTGAAAGAACTCAAATCAGAGCTTAGTTATCTTTTGGTTTAAGACTTTTCAATTAAGGGGCTTCTGGATCTCTCTCATTGCTAATAATCCTGACATCCCTAGGTAGGCAGGACTTGCTATTTTTAATCTTTTGACTGTTTTATAGGACAAGAGAGTGATAGAGAGAACCCAAGAACTTGATGCAAAACAGAAATAATCAATGGTACATAGGTTGTCAAGACAGCCAACTCTGACATAAATTGCTTTTAACCTTGCTTGATTTGTTTTTAAGTTTATCTCAGGATTTTTCTACCCTATAATCTTGTCTTGCCCCAAATTCTCAGAGTTTGATATATTAGTGCAAACTTTTAATGACTAGAACTTTTTCTTTCTATCTCCTACCAATTTCCTCTCTTATTTGATGCTCTCTTATCTATGTCTATTTCCTCTAATTTTTTTCCTCTAAGAGTTAGCATGTAGCCTCTTGTTTGTGCTAGTCACATTAAATGTCATATGAATGCTATGAAAAAGTAAATCAGACCATATCACTAAATGTATATTTATGGAGTATTTTGCAGGGGGAGGAGTTGGCATTTTTCAGGGGGAAGAATACATGGTCTTTATGAGTACAGAGTAAGAGTATATGTGTAGTTAGAAGAAGACAGAAAGGAAATAATAGCTTCTTTGTCCAACCCCACATTCACAACCCTTACCCTGTTTTGTCTCCTTAGACCTCAACACCATCTAACATAACATATTTGTTTATTTTTTTCTCCTCACATTCAGATGAAAACCCCAAGAGGACAGGATAGTTCGTGTCTTGCCATATCCCCAGTGTCTAGAATAGAGCTATTGAAGCCTCCCAATAACTATTTGGCATATAAGCAAATAAATTAACAACATAAACACAGAAGAAACAATTATGTTAAGGAAAATTACAGGTCTTTTTTTTTTGCCCTCTAAAAAAAGAGGAAAAAAAAAGATGTTTCTTTATTCTGTCATTCTTTACAGTTATGATATTTTATTTAACAGCATTTTAAAAAATGAAAGAAAACAAAAAAGTCTTCTTATTCAGCTTGAAAATGCTAAGTTCAAATGCTGACAGCCTTTGTGAGTCTAGCTGACTGGTCTGAAACATGAGAGGAGGGTAGAGATTAAATGATTTATCTCAGGGAGAGGAGCAAGCATGGGGGCCTCTGAGCAGGACGACTGGTATAGGAGAGAGAAGAAAAGAGAAGCAGCTCATCTGACAAAAGCACCGAATCCATTTTCTCCTTTTTCCTCTCCCTCCTTCTCTTCCTCTGAGGCATTCTTTGTCTTAGAATTATTTGCAATAGTTAGAAAAGACACCAATTAAGAGCAAATTCTGTTTAAGGAGTGTGCGTAGATTACAACCCTGTTTGAAGGAATATGTGGCCTTTGGCTGGGGAGAGAAGTGATTCTGAATGGCTGAGGAAGTCAGACCACATGCTCAGAGCCAATTAGATTTGCTGAATGTCCAAAATATAGCAATCTCTAGTTAAATAATGAGCTTCTTTTCACTAAACAGCCTTACTGCCATTTAAAGACAAACTCATTATTATTATGAGGGTTTTTTGGTTTTTTTTTAGTAACTATAACCTATCATTCACCAAAATGACAACTTAAAAAGTCCATTTCAAGAATCACCTTGGCTGTCACTCAGTCTCATAAATCTCTCCAAATCCCTTTAGAGCCAGCCTGACAGCACAGCCTCACACAGTTTAGGATATAAGTCAGCTACACCTGTTGCCTATAAAATGTGGTTTATTACAACAAATACAATTGTAAACCTATATGCCCCAATGCTGCTTTTATGGCGAAAAGTGAGCACTCTTGACTCTTGTATTTGATCCTTAATGGTTGTCTTGAACAACATACAACATTTAATAACTCTCAACATGGCCATTCTTGATTCTCAGGGATCATAAACTGTATTTTATGAATCATGGCTTCCCTAAGATAAACCATATTGCCTATGAAATGATTAAAAAGTAAACAAATCTGTCATGTGATCTCTTTAAAAGCCTTGCATTTTTCTCAAATAAGAATACAGTATCTTTCTGAGGTAAGTTTCCTGCAAAGATTACAAATCTAGTAATTATATCCTGACTCTATAAATCTTTCATTTCACATTAATGAATTATCTCATCTTAAATGCTATAGAGATTTTCTCTGTACAGTTAATTTGCTGCCATCCTTCTCCCTAGACAGTAATAATAATTTACATTTGTATCACTTGTCACATTTTGTGAATTCCTTACACATATTTTTTTTTCTTTCAATCCCTGTTGGAATATCTCTAAACCAGGTGTTATTAGTCCCAAGTTTACAGAAGAGGGAATTGAGACTAAGGGGAGCTTGGTCAGTTGCAAAAAGTCAGACAGTGATCATTCTCTTATCCATTTCAGCCTCAGGTAGTGCTGTCTTTTACTAGTAACCTCAGCCCTGTCTGGTTTCCAGCCAAGGTAGAGTATATATGGTTTAGAAACCCCAGCCATGAGGTAATAGGGCCTTGGAGTGGGTCTTGCTGCAGACCAGTGTCAGTTAGTTCTGGGCATTTGAATACCCTGGGACCTACTGCTCTTCCCTACGTGTGTCTCAGCTCCATCCCAGGAACTGGTTCACATCTCACTTTTCCCACTGGCACTGGAGCTACAGTGAGAGCCCACTCCTACTTATCTTGGCTTAAGACCTAACAATACAGCAAGCCTGTGCCAGCTTCATCTCTTTAAGAATTGGACCCAGTACCCTTAGCTGCTGCTGGAAAATTGCCCTCAAACTATGCTATAAGTCTGACACTGACCTGCAAAGAACAACTCATTCTCTGGAGAAACCCACGAAAGAGCTCCAAATACTAGATAAGGCCTGGTCCCTGTAAAGCCTCTGGAAAGAGACTGATTACATACACTGCTCCTAGAAAGAAAGCTCCTACTGTACACAATTGAACACATTTATCTTATTTAAGAATTGATCATCAAAACCCAAACTTGTTCTCAGTTGTTTCTTGGCATGTTCTTGAGAGATCCTACCTCTTATTGGGAACTTTAGACATGTGTATATAGAACAGGAAAATCTTCTGTATCAGTCAGGATTAGGTTCAGCTGTAGTATTAGAAAACCAAAATTAATGATAGCCAAGACAAAAAATATTTTATCCTATTAAAAGTTCTGAATTGGTACAAAATCCATAAAGTTCTAAGGAACATCAGTTCCTTCCAGCTTTCTGCTCTGTCATCCATAACATACGGCCTTTATCCACCTGGACCAAAATGGCTGTTTAAGCTCCAGCCACCACTTCCATATTCCAGCCATAAGGTAGAAAAAAAGGATCCAAAGGACATCTCAACCCTCTAAACACTTCCCAGGAGTCACATATGCCACTCTGACTTATATCCGTTGGCTGAATGACCACATCTAGCTGTGAGAAAGGCCCAAGATTTAGTCTTTATTCTAAGTAACTCTGAAAAAAATTTCACTGAAAATTAGTTTTCTTTCACTAAATAATAAAAGGTAAATCAGTACTGAGAGGCAAATGGAAGTTTTTCATTTGTTTTGTTTTGTCTTTGCCATAGTTCTTTCTTCAGACAACAGTTGGAACTCTTCCCAAAGCAGAGGATTCCTTGCTCTTCCTTTCTCTAGGACTCCATGACTTACCCTGATACTTTCTCTCCCTCTCTCTCTCTTTCTCCCTCTCTCTCTCCCTCTCTCTCTCTCTCTCTCTCTCTCTCTCTCTCTCTCTCTGTCTCTGTCTCCCCAATTCATGTACCTGGGGATCCAGACAATGGTTCACAAATGTGACCCACTGACCAACTGGCTTTTAAAAGAAACTCTTGAAGAATTTATTTAAAATACAGATTCTTGGGCTTCAAAATTTGAGATGCTGGTTTAGTGGGTTTAGAAAAAGTTCCTGAAAGCTGCATCTTAAAAACAAAACCAAAAACTCTCTGAATGATACTTAAAATATATGCATTTTAATAAAAAAGTTCAATAAAAGGGTTTATGCTTCAATAAAAAGGGTTTTTCTTAATGTTTAGAAATAATTCCAGGTGGTTCTGTTGCATGTCAAGTTGTGGAAGCACAGAAAAAAGGCTTGACCACAGTTTGACTATAATCTGTTCCTGTAGTCAGAACCTTTGTCTGTGTCTTTCCCTTGGCTACACTGACATTATTTTTCACATCAACTTTACTGAAGGAAGCATTCATTTATTCACGTGTTGACAACTGAGTGTAGGTGTGTAACAGATGGTAGGGAGTATGAGGTGGAATACTATCCTGTAATTTGTCTTGGAAAATCTAAATTCATGCCATCAGCTTTCAGCCTCTCAAAAGCATTCTAGGATATATTTTGTTTATATTTTTTCTTGGTTTCCATTCATTGTATCCTTTCTCTACAGGCTTCTCCTCTCTGTCTGTCTGGTCCATCTCTAGCTAGGAGAAAAACTGGCAGTTGTGGCAAAAAGTAGTAGGAGTAAAGGAGAGATCAGATGGATAGAAAAATTGGTTGTAGAAAAAGGAACTCCATCTACCTGAGTCAGTCCAGCTCTGCATATGTAGGGAAGAAAAGCAAGCCTTCTTGCCACATGAAATTGCCAGGCGGCAGGAAAATTGCCAGGGCAGGACATGCCATCAGGAATTCTGGGCTCTATTCCTATTTAAAGTGTCAAGGCACCATAAGAAGACACAACCCAACATGGGTCTGTCTTGGAGTAAAAAAATATTAGAAAATCCCCTATAACAGGCAGTATACTGAGCAAAAATAAAATTATCTCACATTCCACCAAGCCTTGCTTTTCCCATTAAAAATTATGGGTGGAGATGTTTTGAAATACTTGCCTATCTTATCAACCCCAAATAAAACATTCAATGCAGTCATAACAATTTTTACCTTAGATCCATTTTGAAATGTTTGCTGATGGTGCAAACATTCCTCTTGGAAATGTGCTTGCTTTTAAGACAATGCCAAATGAAACAATTTTCTGTGCATATAGAACATTTTATTTTGAAAATCCTTGCTGATGTATGCAGGGTCTGTGCAATGTCAAGAAACATATTTAATCAAACATCCCTGGGAGAACAGCTTAGTACCATTAGCCTCATCATACAGATAAGAACACTGAGATCTAAATAGGTTAACTAGGGGTTGCAGAATGCTTCGTAAGAGCAGAGTGCTCTAAAAATACTGTGTGTACGGCAAGAAGAATGTGATCTTTTATAGGAAAGAGACCAGGGAAAATAACTCAGCAGCCAAGGAGAGTTTAAATTTTTTGTTTTGAAAGCTTTCATGGCTAATGTCAAAGAATATATTGTTCTCCTGAGCCATGTATAATTTTCTCATCCAGTATTTTGGGGAATTATGCTACTTCATCTTTAGAACTCAAGCAAAATAGATGCATATCCATGGCTTTCCTCTGTGGAGTACAAAGTAGTAAGAAAATTTTGGTTTTGTTCTTGCTATCAATATCGTACATAATCAGCACATTGCTGATGGTGCCAGATCCCATACAAACCTAATAAATAAATTTCAGGAATGTATCAGCTCTTGTTTCTTCATTCATCAGACATTTATTGTGTGGCAACTCTAGATCAGTAAATGTTCTAAGCCTGGAGATACAATGATAAATAAGACAGCCCCTACTATCTAGTAGCTTAGTATGTAGTAGAGAAAAACAAAACATAATCAAATAATTGGAAGATAAAATGATTTGTTAAATTAGAAATACACACCAAGTACCCTAGAGGCACAGAGAAAAGTACGACCTGCTCTGCTTAGAGAAAACAGGAAAAGAATACGAGGATGTGATATTGGAACAGCACCTTAAAACAAAACAAGGCAAATAAGGTGAAAGACATTCCACACAGAGAGGGGTGTACATGGAAGGGAAGAGAAGTACAAAGAGCAGAATATGGGTGGAGAAGAAGTGGAAAACGAAGATGGAAGATTGAAATAAAGGGCTGTGTCATCAATGAGGAGCCAGTGAAGGTTCTAAAAAGAGGGAAGGGACACGATCATACCTGTGTCTTGAAAAGACAAATCTTTAAGTAGAGGATGGGCTGAGGAGGGCAGCGTTGGAGGTGAATGGAGCCAGTTAGGAAATCCTGAGTCTGTGCAGTAGTCCAGTCAGAGATGATGAAGACCTGAACCTTCTCAATGGCAGTGAGAGTAGAAAGCAGCAAACAGATTCAAAAGATGTTTGGGTAGTAGAATCATCACAACTCCGGGACAAATACTGGAGGTAATGACTTGGGGGCTATGGGGTGCTGGTGTCATTACCTGAGTTAGCATTATGGGAAAAAGAGCCAATTGGGAAGAAGATAACTAACTTGGGATCATATATATATGTGATTTTCTTTCTGAGTAAACAAAGTAGAGGAAATATATTTGAATCCTTTATTGATTGTCTTGCAATACCATGCAGACATCCTCTTGAAATGAAAAGCTCTCCAATTCCATCAGAAATTTTCAAGTATTTGAGGAGTTCCCGTTGTGGCGCAGTGGTTAACGAATCCAACTAGGAACATGAGGTTGCAGGTTTGATCCCTGGCCTTGCTCAGTGGGTTAACGATCCGGCGTTGCCATGATCTGTGGTGTAGGTCACAGATGTGGCTCGGATCTGGCTTTGCTATGGCTCTGGCGTAGGCCGGTGGCTACAGCTCCGATTTGACCCCTAGCTTGGAAACCCCCGTATGCCGCAGGTGTGGCCTTAAAAAGCAAAAAAAAAAAAAAGAAAGAAAAAGAAATTTGTAAGTACTTGAGTTCAGTGTCATTTGTTTTGAAGTTTCTTTTTGCTTTCCTTGAGAGAGATGCTTGCTGCCATTTCCCTAAACCTAAGCCTTGCAGACCTATTTCTTCATTTATGAAGGCTGTTGAAAATCAAGATAGCAAAGGTGAATGCAAAATGGGAATTGAAAGAGACAACTCAAGACCTGCCTTTCTGTCCTTGGGTTCCTAGTTTCTTGTACAGGATACTGAACATGGACCATGCTAATGAAGTTTTTGACTCTCATTATCATCTGCAAAGATCTGTAGTAAGTCACTGTGGGAGGTCCTGGTTCTGGCCATTAGAAGCAATTAATGATGTAGATTTGCAGATATTGTTATTTGGGAAATGGCTTCAAAAAGAAAAGTTCATAACACACTAACCTTGTGAGTGACATTGGCCATGGAAGAGTCTAAGCATGAATGTCTCTGGGTAACCACAACTGTGGTTAATAATCTGACCCAGAAGTTGCTGTGGCACCCTTGAATCTACCTAATGGAAAAGCTGTTTTCAGTTCAGACCCCAATTAAGAAATTATTCTATCCATCCCCACAATGCAAAAGATCACAGCAGCTAGCCAAAACAATTAGATTAAAGATAGAAAACGTAGAGAGCCACACAGAGAAGAAAACTATTCCCAGGTAATTACTAATAAGTAATGGAAGGCATTTTTATAGATCATACTGAAGGGAAGTAACTTCATTTACTTATTAAAATAACATACTTAAACTCTGAGCAATCATATAAGTAAGAATCGAGAATTTTTGGCAAATAACGAGTTTGATTTTTGGAATAGAGCCATGTTAATTACTCATTTGATTAAAATTATCAAATTAGATGGCACACGTAGCTAAGACTTTTATCTCTCAGAACCATTTAAAGCCTGCTCTAATTAGTGGACTGTGGTACTTGCCTACCTGTTTACTTCAATTACCTTCACAGATGTGATCTTCATAGAAAGATGCAAATGTGGTTTTTCTGTTCTTCAAAGGGGAATTTTCCATTCCCCCCATTCAAATATATCAGTCTTTTGAACATTCTGTTAAAAACCTAGACCAGCTTCCCTTCTCAAACTGCAGATTAGAATTTCTCAGTTCATTGTTTTGTTCTTGCTCAAGGAGCAGAAAGATTTAGGTATGAGTACACATTTACTAATTATTGTCATATTATTTATTCTGTGGAGAAATCAGTCAAGAATAGCATATATCAGGATTTCCCATTGTGACTCAATGGTAAAAAATCAAACTAGTATCCATGAGGATGCAGATTCGATCCCTGGCCTCGCTCATGGGTTAAGTATCCAGCGCAGACACAGCTTGGATCCCTGCAGGTCCAATGTGACCCCTAGCCTACGAACTTCCATATGCCACATGTGCAGCCCTAAGAAAGCAAAAAAAAAAAAAAAAAAAGGGAAGAAAGAGAGAAAGGAAGAAAGAAAAAGAAATAGGAGTTCCTGTCATGGCGCATTGGTTAACGAACCTGACTAGGACTCATGAGGATGGAGTTCGATTCCTGGCCTCGCTCAGTAGGTTAAGGGTCTGGTGCAGTGTTGCCATGAGCTGTGGTGTATGTTGCAGATGCAGCTCCATATTAGACCCTTAGTCTGGGAACCTCCATATGCCGTGGATGTGGCCCTAAAAAAGCAAAAAAAAAAAAGGAAGAAGAAGAAGGAAAAGGAAATAGCATGCATGTATAAGTCTTTTTTTGCTTTACTTTGCATTGGTTTGAGAAAGAACTGGCTACAGACAATGCAACGTGAACAATTTCAGTTATTGAACCTCATATATAGCCTGCATTTTAATATTACTGGCCCTCTTATAGACAAAATAGCTCATGCATGGCCTCCACTCTCCTCTAGTAATGCTAATGATATTTTATTTTGTTTGTTTTATTCTACTTGTTTTCTTGTTTATTTTACTTACATGTTTCTCATACCTGATTATCTTCATTAAAAAAAAGTTAGGAGTTCCCTGGTGGCTCAGTGGGTTAGGGATCTGGTGTTGTCACTGCTATGGCTAGTGCCACTGCTGTGGCTCTGATCTGGGAACTTCCATGTACCACAGTTGCAGCCAACAACAACAACAAAAACAAAACCTTTTGTATTAAGTCCTTGAAACTAAATTTTCAAAATATGTCCTCCAGAATGTAATTGACTCACATTTCCTAATTCCAAACAAAACATTAATCCATGTAGTAACTTGAATTACATGGTGAGTTCATCAGAAAGCTATTTTGTTTGAAAAAATAAATATTCCATTGGAGCTTTAATGAAATTTTTCTTGGCCAAAATTATTTCATTCATGCTCAAAGGGTTAAAACTTTGGGGAATTCAATCATATGTTTTTCATGGGCCAAAAGGGGCACACTGTTTCTTGAAGAAAAATTTTTCCCTAAGTTGCTTTTGGTAGTGTCACTGTCCTCACCAGCTTTCCTTATAACTTTTCTCTCTTACCCAACTAGAGTGTAACAAATGCATTACAGGTTAACTGATATGTCTAGATAATTAAGTTCTTAATATTATAAATGATTAATAATTTTTCAACATAGATTCCATGTATTGAATGTGATTTTAAATGTCTTTTTAAAATAACTTGTCCCATTTCAAATGAATAATGTCAGTACAGACCACCTCAAGTGTTGTGGCTACAAACTCAAGGAAGGCGCTGCTATCATAAACGCTTTAACCTTTTAAAAAGAGACCATTGTTTGACTCTGTGACACTCACTCACAGTACTGTTTTAAGTAATCCTATGCTAGAGGAGTTAGCCCATAGATTTTTACTTTACGAATACATCCAAACTGATTTTAATATTTTCCGTTCAATATTTGATTTGGAGGAAGAAGTAACTGTGGAGTGTTCTCAATAAACACCAATTAAAGAAGAAATTATCTTTCCTGGAAAAGTGGAGCGTGGTCAAAGGAAATGGTTATTATCCTCATTTCAGACTATTCCTAGAAATGTTTTCACCTGAGTATTTTGGTCAGTGGGATTAAGGGGAAGAAAGGAATGTATCAAGACTTTGTCCAAGAGAAATAGGAGCCTAGTCATTTCGTCTGGAAATGGAGTCATTTTACAGCCGGGTCAGCCTCCAGACACAGAAGTGCTCTGCAGTCCACACCTTTGTTCTCTTACAGGCAGAACCTTGTGTTCCGCGGGCGGAGGGGGCGTCTGGAACTACCTGAACAAAAGGAAGGCATTTAGGGCTCAGAGTTTACATAACACACATAACCTTTCAGTAGGTCTCTGCTCTCACAGAACTGCGGCATGTACTGAAATTACCTAAGTCCATTTATTATCTCCTATGACAAGATATTTCTATCACTAGCAATTTGTAATTAAAAGTACCGTCTCAAAAATAACATTTTGATTCAGTCAACATAAAACCATGTCCATTGCTTCCTATCAAAAAAATACTATGTTAAATCCCACTTTTTTTTTTTTTTTTTTGTCTTTCTGGGGGCTGCACCTGCAGCATGTGGAAGTTCCCAGGCTAGGGGTCTAATTGGAGCTGTTGCCACCAGCCTACACCACAGCCACAGCAATGCCAGATCCAAGCCGCATCTGCGACCTGTACCACAGCTCACAGCAATGCCAGATGCTTAACCCACTGAGCGAGGCCAGGGATCAAACCCACAACCTCATGGTTCCTAGTAGGATTTGTTTCCACTGCGCCATGACAGGAACTCCTACATTTTAAAAGTTTCTAAAACCACAGATTTAGGACCTTTGGATCACAAATGTTTGTTTCTAACTTGATAATTTTTCCATCTTACATTTATCTAGTCATTCATTCATTCGTTCATTCATTCAAAAGGTATTTTTGAACCCCTATTATGTGCATGGTTTGGTGTTGGTACGATAAAGTGTTTAAAAGAATTATGAAGAAAGGCATACTTCTATTAAATATTTAAATGGCATAAGCCAAAGATTTAGCAATGAAAACTGAGTAGGAAGGAGTTCCAAAGAAAAAACTACCTGTGTGGGCAATAGTAATCTAGATTGGCTTCATTTTAGAGTCATCTTAAAGCCAAAATTGGAGTTCCTGTTGTGACTCAGTGGTTAACGAATCTGACTAGAAACCATGAGGTTGCGGGTTCGATCCCTGGCCTTGCTCAGTGGGTTAAGGATCCGGCGTTGCCGTGAGCTGTGGTGTAGGTTGCAGACGCGGCTCAGATCCTGCGCTGCTGTGGCTGTGGCGAAGGCTGGCAGCTACAGCTCCTGTTAGACCCCTAGCCTGGGAACCTCCATATGCCGCGGGTGCAGCCCTAGATAAGGCAAAAAGACAAAAAAAATGCCAAAATTATCAAGTTGCTCCCTTCCGCTGAGTTCCTTTCAGCACCCCTGACTCCAGGTATCCGCTATCCTCCTGCGACTTTCCTCATTCCTTCCTCAGCCACCATTTGGATCAGGAAACCCCTTTATGAACTTCTCCTCTCAAACAGCCTGCATAAAATCTTTTCTCCCTCTCCTTTTCCCATAGCTCATCCAGTCTTACCTATACCTTAGACTGTCTTCTACTTCAGGTCTTGATTTCTGCTACCAAACTTTCCTACATATGGTACGCTTGCAGGACTAATACAAATGGTTTGACCACAGTAATATTGAACACAGGTCTGGGCAGGTTGGTTGTAGTAATATTTTTGACCAGAAGGTCAATCTATGCAGCCACATGTTTTGCCAACACAATAAGCCAGCTCGTGATGACAGTCTGTTAAGTTGGCTTCCCTAAAAAGGATAGATGAGGTGTTGATTGCAAAAATTTCACTTGGAGAGTGCTCTTGGGAGATACACTTATAAGGAAGAGAAGTCGGAAGTTGAAAGCAGAGGAGCTAACCTGCAAAGTTATTGCAGTTGAGGCCTCAGCCAGTCCTTTAAGGAGCTCTGGGACTGAGTATTGTCCATACTGAGTCATGGGGGCTGGTCCTTTATCCCCAAATCATCCAGTCGTTGGCCACAAGCTGCTGCTTAGGAGGAGCAGTTGCTTGGAAAAGGCAGTTCCAGTGAGAAGCCCAGGGCAGGCTGACAGCAGCCAATGTGCCCAGCAGCTGGGGGATGGGAGTGTTATTCCTGAAGAGAGAATCCGACGGGTGACCAAAGTACAAGGGCAAGTTTGGGGGAGTTTCTGTTAGTATTAGGTCATCCTTAACTCCCAAGTTATTTTTTATTTTATATTATATTTTTAGGGCTGCATCCGCCGGCATACGAAGTTCCCAGGCTAGGGCTTAAATTGGAGCCACAGCTACCAGACTATGCTACAGCCACAGCAACACAGGATCCGAGCTGAGCCTCAACCTATCCTACAGCCCACAGCAACGCCGGATCCCTGACCCACTGAGCTAGGCCAAGGATGGAATCCGTGTCCTCATGGCTACTAGTCGTGCTTATTTCCATTGAGTCAGGACAGGAACTCTCCCCGAGTTATTTTTAAGACTAGGCTTCCCACACTAACAGAGTAGATGCTGATATTATTCCCTTATACCTAGCCCACATTTGTATTTCCGTGGTTAATAAACTAAGTTTGATGACTCACCATGGCTGTTTCAATCACCCTAACAGACCTCTCAGGTGATGGTAAAATGGTACGAAGGATTCCCTAGATAATCTAAATGATGTCATCAGGCTCTTGATCTTTCTTGTGGGATGCAGTGAACCCTTCATTTGAGGCTGCTGTTACAGCTGCCAGACTACTAGCATACAATGAGTTCAGGTTTTTTTTTTTTTTTTGTCTTTTTGCCTTTATCTAGAGCCGCACCCGCGGCATATGGAGGTTCCCAGGCTAGGGGTCTAACAGGAGCTGTAGCTGCCGGCCTTCGCCACAGCCAGAGCAACGCGGGATCCGAGCCACGTCTGCAACCTACACCACAGCTCACGGCAACGCCGGATCCTTAACCCACTGAGCAAGGCCAGGGATCAAACCCGCAACCTCACGGTTCTTAGTCGGATTCATTAACCACTGAGCCACGAAGGGAACTCTGAGTTCAGGTTTTTAAATTCACACATCCAGAAAGAAATTATAAAAGTTTTTGGCCATGTCCATGGCATGCAGAGGTTCCCAGGCCAGGGATCAAACCCACACCACAGCAGTGACAATGGGGAAGCCTCAGCCACTAGGCCACCAGGGAACTCCAGAAGTTATGTTTTTAACTGAAAGGCTTTACCCTTGTAATGAGGAAAGAAGTTTGGTTTATGGAATCTATACATTTACACACATGGAAGCAAAACAGCCCTCTGAGGAACCATAAATTTGCAAGCCTTTGATTTCCCAAGTAATTAAAGATGGGCTTTCATACTTTCAATTTAGTTTGCAGTCTAAATTTTAATTTATCTCACTGTACTTCTAAAAGGGAATCTCCTGAAGAGAATGAAGGTCCTCATTTTAGAACAGGTTATTTAACATGGTGCCATTTCATATGAAATATTCAGACTCAACTGTCTACCAAAAATAACTGGTATCAAATTCAAAACACATCCCGTTGGGCCAAAAATGATATCCTCTAATTATCCGGTCTAAATTTATGATGCTCTTGAGTCTCTAATCTATTTAGACATACTGTTTTTTGAATCAGTGTACTTGTGACAGATAGTCAAAGTTGTTATTTGGGACTCTTTAACATCATTTTGAAATTCAATTTGTACCCTTCAAAATACCATTTATATCCAATCATGAGCTCCTTGGCCAGTTTAAAGCCAAGTGACTTTGGAATTATAACTCAGAAGGTTGAAAGCTGTGGGGGCTGCCTGTAAGCATCAACCATGCAATTCAAAAAAACTGACTTCATGCAAAGTGCCTGATAACTCAGTTAATTTAATTGGCAATTGTATTAAGACTGTTGTTAATTCCCTGAAAAGGGGTTAAAAACATCCTAGGAACTAAACTCCGAGGTGTATTTGATGACTCTTTTAGGAATAATTATTATACCCAGACAAATTTACACCACATCACAGTTAAAGGACTTGGCACGTGGCTTTATGAGACTCCCAAACTAAGCAGTCACATGTTCTTGTATTACCCACTCACTTAGGGGGGCAAGTAGTACCACTTATAAGAGTATTGTTAAACCTCATTAGCAGAAACAAACTGATTCCTTTAAGATTGTGCGTACAAACAAACATTCAGGGAAGCCCTGTAATGAATGTGTTTATAAGAGCTAAAAGGAAAATCAGAGTTTGAATTCTTAACTCCTCACGTGTAGATTTGACTGAAATGTAGCGGTGGAGTGGTGGGGACCTGTAGGAAAGATTAGATGGTTTGGAAATAATTTATCCTTCCTGGTTTAATTGGAAATACTAATAAGGACAGGTTCTTTTGTCTTTTCCTTTGAGCTTTTAAAAGGCAGGATGTTCATAATAATGCTTAATACTTAAATAATACCTTTCTTCTTCAAAGAGTTTTACATACAGTAACTACCTGCTTGAATGTGTTCCCCGGAGGCCATGAGAGCCTCTTACCTCCAACCTAGCTAAATTGTTGAATGACATGTGTTAAAGGGCAGTGAGAGTGGAAAATATGAAGAAAATAATTGATCAGCAATCACCCCATACCATATAATCGTAGAGTGACTGGTTAAAGGCCAGAGCCCTTTTACAGTCTTTCAAGTCTACTATCTTTTTCAATAAAGTTTAGTACTCTTTTTTCCTTATTACAAAAAACTTATAAAGATGCAAGCAAGGAAAAAAAAAGCAGTTTAGTGAATTGCTAATTCACTTTATGTGTTGTGATGGCTGGCCTCATGACCTTTGTCATTTCTTTGTTTTTAAAGAATGTAATGAGTCACAATGAAATATCGGAAGTTTAAGCCTGAACGTGGTTCTAGCATAACTAGAGAATACAATGAATCTGTAAAGAACTGAGAAAGAACAAGGTACATATAAATCAAACAGCTTGATTTTCTTATGTGTAATTTTAAGACATTTATTCCCTTTTTTTTTTTTTTTGCCTGCCTTTTTAGGGCTGAACCCACAGCATATGGAGGTTCCCAGGCTAGGCGTCAAATCAGAGCTACAGCTGCTGATCTACACGACAGCCAGATCCAAACTGCATCTGCGACCTACACCACAGCTCACAGCAACACCAGATACTTAACCCACTGAGAAAGGCTAGGGATCCAACCTGTGTCCTCATGGATGCTAGTCAGAATCGTTTCCTCTGAGCCATGACAGGAACTCCTTAAGTCATCTGTTCCTAAACAAGATGGTCTGATTTCAATTTCAGCAGTCAAAATATTACTAGAATGTGTTAACCAGGTTTTGCTAATGTTTTTTCTCTCTGAATCTTCCCTGTTCTTTATTCATGTAGTTATTCATTCAGTAATTGAATATTGAGAATATGATACATGAACAGCTTTGTGATAGGAGCTGAAGAAAGTATTTCAGCCAAGAAAAGCCTGAGAGGAGTTCCTGTCGTGGCTCAGTGGTTAACAAATCTGACTAGGAACGATGAGGTTGCGGGTTCAGTCCCTGGCCTTGCTCAGTGGGTTAAGGATCTGGCATTGCCGTGAGCTGTGGTGTAGGTCACAGACGCGGCTCAGATCCGCGTTGCTGTGGCTGAGGCATAGGCCGGCGGCTACAGCTCCAATTAGACCCCTAGCCTGGGAACTTCCATATGCCGTGAGTGCGGCCCTAGGAAAAAGGCCAAAAAAAAAAAAAAAAGCCTGAGAACCTGGCTCCTTGTTTTCCCAGAGTTGGACTTACCTAACATTATAAGTAACTAATACTGATACATCAAAGAAAGATTTGAATAAGTACTTAAAAAATAAAAGCCTTTAAAGATCTCAGATTTCTCTTGTTTTATTTATAAATGTAATATTTTACAATACATTCTAGATCAAGCTAATGTAAGGATTTATTTTGCATACTCCATACTTGAGCCTTATCTAAACTACATAGACTGAGGAATTCCTGTTGTGGATCAGCATGTTAAGAACCCGACTTGTATCCGTGAGGACATGGGTTGGATCCCTGGCCTCGCTCAGTGAGTTAAGGATCCCTCATTGCTGTGAACTGCAGCATAGTTTGCTGGTCTTGCTGTGGCTGTGGTATAGGCCAACAGCTGCAGCTCCAGTTCATTTCTCTAACCCAGGAACTTCCATATGCCACTGGTACGGCTCTGAAAAGATAAAGCAAACAAACAAAATCTATATAGACCTGTGTTCTACACTGAGAAACTAACTACAATACCTCATATATAATACTTCATATAATATGAACTTCACTGCAAAGAGAAACAATATATAAATTATGGGGTAGGAAAAAAAATTTTAAGGGTAAAAAATTTTTATGTAATTAAGTAATTTCTACTTCAACGAACTCTTTTGGAACAGGGAGTGCCTTTTTTTCCCCCTATTGTGTGCCTATAAGTCTTATTACGTACCTTCAAGAACCAAAAGGCTCTTTCTAGGTCATGCTGGCTTACAGTGATTGTCTCTCATTTTTGCAATCCTAGGGCACTTCTTATACATATGTTGTGTATAAGGCATGCATGTGAGACATCTATCTTACTGGTTACCTTGCTATCTGAATATATTTGCCCTACCAAGCTAGATTATAAATGCTTTGAAGGAAGGCTGTTGTGGCTAATAATACATGTAAATATATTCTTTGCGCACCTGTGAAGGTGTTTCTGGAAGAGATTATCATTTGAATTGGTTGACTGAATAAGGAAGATCACTCTCACCCACGTGAATGGGCATCATCTAGTCCATGGATGGCCTGAACAGAACCAAAAGGGAAAGGAAGGGCACATTTTTTTTCTCTTTGCTAGAGCTGGGTCATCCATTTTCTCCTGACCTCACACATCAGTGCTTCTGATTCTAGAGCTTCCTGATTCAGACCAAGACTTATACCATCAGCTCCCCTGGTTCCTAGACCTTCAGACTAGGCCTGAGTTACACCACAGGCTTTCCTGGTTCTCCAGCTTGCGTAAGCAAATCATGCAACTTCTTGGCCTCCCTAATCATGGGGGCCAATTCATATAATAAATCTCCTCTTATATCTACACACATCTGCCTATGTCCTGTAGGTTCTGTTTCTCTGGAGAACCCTGCCTCATATAGCTGCATCCGTACATTTCATTATATTTTACCAAAGTACCTTCCAAACTACTGCTGCTGAGTTACTGCAGAGGGTCCTGTTAACATAAAATCCTAAGAAGCTGCAGTGCAATAGCCTTGGTGATGCTCATGGTGATGACTGCATATTTTAATAATGTTCTCTTTAGAACTACACCAAATCCAGTCTACCATAGTCAATGTCCTCTTTCTTCTTCTTAAACATACTGATCATTTCATGGCTTCCTGTATTTACCAGTAGAAAGATTTTTAAGATGGTTGCTTGTAAAATACGTGGACGGGACAAAGAGTAACCCTAGCCCAAACCCCTCAATCTCAGGCAGGCCCCAGATACCTTGTAGGAGAGCCACCCTTAGACAGTAAGACTCCAGCCTTAAAACTGGATACCAGGGTAGGTTAGATGACTATCCCAAGAAAGGAGAATGGTGAGAATTCAAGGGTTTTTTTTTTTCTCTAACAAAAATCTTTTTATTATATATCATGACATCATAGGCCAGGGATCGGTTAGGTGATTCTTCCGTTCCATGTGGAATTGACAGAGTCCCAGATGGCTTCAATTACTGCCTGGTGTCTTGTGGCTGGCCTGAAGTAGGGCACAAACCTATATGTGGCCCTTCCATTGTGGTGGTCCAGTCAGACTTCAAAGTGGCAGCTCAGGGGCTCCCAGAGGGAGTGGTACCAGAGCCCAAATGCTTTCTGATGACTTAAAAGCTTGTCCTTTGCTTCATCCCCAAAAAGTGTTGTTTAATAATATTCTTAGGAGGAAATGTTTTATTTTTAATAATAAGTACATTTTTACTATTAGACTTCATTTTTTAAAAAGTTGTATTATTTTTGATATTATAAAGATCATAGGAGTTCCCATCGTGGCGCAGCGGTTAACAAATCTGACTAGGAACCATGAGGTTGCAGGTTCGATCCCTGGCCTTGCTTAGGGGGTTAACGATCCGGCATTGCCACAGACATGGCTCAGATCTGGCGTTGCTATGGCTGTGGCATAGGCTGGCAGCACAGCTCTGATTCGACCCCTAGCCTGGGAACCTCCATATGCCGCGGGTGTGGCCCTAAAAAGCAAAAAAAAAAAAAAAAATCATACATCCACAGTTATGTAAGAGATGCAAAGTACAAAATTCTAGGAAATAAAGTGAAAATAAAATCCCATGGCAAACATCTTTGAAAATAGCTATGTATATGAATATATACACACATATACATATATTATATATACACACACATATTTGAAATTTATAAACATGATATTGACATGAATTCCACTTTGTAACTTAGTCATGGAGAGACCAGATAGAATACGTATGTTCTCTATAATGCTCAAATAAACAACCAAGGAATATCTGGTTTTTTACTTAGTTTTCTGCTGCACTAACATACATTAGCTGGAATGTAACACTACCACTGATGAGGCTAGGTAACTATCAGTCAAATGTTTGCATTCTACTGCAGAAACCCAAAAAACTGAGGGTGGGAAAAGGGGAGAAGGAAGGAAGAGAGGGAGGAAAAAAGGGAGGGACGGAGGAAGAAAGGAAAGAAAAAGAAAAGGACGAGTACCTTGAATAAATTAAGGTTTCATTTTTCTCTAGCTGCAGGAAATCTGAAGTAGAAAATGTAGGGCTGGTTGGCAGCTCCATGATACACTCAGTATCCAAATTCCTTTATCTTTTCTCTTGGCCATCCTCATGTATACATCACTTTGTCATCCCAAGATGGCCACCTTACCACCCGATGCCACGTCTATGTTCCAGATGGAAAGAAAGTGAAGATTGAAGGGAAAAGGTTAAAAATGTTCAAACCTGCTGAACTTGTCCTCCTTATAGGGGGTTTTCTGGAAGTCCTACTCAATAATTTCTGTTCCCATCTCAGAACTGGGAACGTGACTGTCCTTTTTTATAAGTAAGACTGGGAAATACAAGTTTTTGTTTTGTCTTGTTGACTTGCATGAAAGAAGCGGGGAAAGCACATTAGGAAGGCAGCTATCTCTGCCACAGTAACTAACACATGGCATTTTTATATATGTAAGTGTACATTCCCAAGATACTTGATCTAACAGAGGAAAATATAAAATGAATAAAACTTCAGTATAGAGAGTTCCAGAAGAGGTTGATTTTAGAACAAAGTCTATGAGAATTCTCAGTGAAAAGAATTTTTTCACTTTTAATGCAAGTAACAAATATCTAAGATGTGAGAGGGGGAAAAAATGTGATGTATGGAAATATTTTCCTGCCTTCAAGGATCTCAGCCAAGTGACACAGATGTTCAAATAAATAATTTAAAACAATGTAATGATCCTTATTATACTGAGAGTTATATAAAGGAATATGGGAGGGGGTGGGAGAGCTATGGAAAGGACTAAATCTAGAGGAGTCTACCTGTGCTCTAAGTTTAACAGATTAGTAAAAGTACACCCAGGGGATGAAATAAGAGAAGGACCTTTCAGAGCAATCGGGTGGTAAAATCCAATGGGCATCAGGTGCCAACTAGTCCCTTTCCAATACACAGCAAAAGATGCGTGTATAGCCCAGGCTGCTCAGAGTTTGGTCTATGAATCTCATGCATCACAGGTACAATACTCTGCCCACAGTGACTCCAATTGGACTAAGTGAGTGTTTTTGAACATACTCTCCAGAATTCTGATGTACATCAAAGTTCAAGAACTCCAGGTCTAGCTTGATAGAAAAGAAACTGGGTCAAAGAAAGACCATCCAGGACCCTATCAATACCTTCTTATGTTCCTGTGTTCCACTATATTTCTGAGTGGTATTGATTCTTGACTCCTTCTCAGACACTCCTCTTAGGCACTCCCTCACTGAGGTCCTGGCTCTGAACCCCTGTCGTGGAGCCGATGTAGGCAAAACAGTAGGAAGATGTTGAAGCCCTGGGTCTGAGGTTTTATCCACTTTTTTATGTGAAAGACCCCTTTGGTGACCTAATGAAGCTATGGACCTCACCTGTAAAAATGATGTTTTTAAATATGTAAAGTTAAACATAAATTAAACTATATTGATATACATTTACCAACATATTGAAAAAAGGGAGGAAATTTGCACTACTGTTACGTCTTTTCTTAATGCGCTAAATAACAAGCAAACGTATGTAAATTATATATACAGAGATACAACAATGAGAAAGTTATTGTTTCTCAGATTGAAGAGAACATTGACAATGGTCTTTGATAAAGCAACATGTATGTCATATCAACCATGAAAGCACAGGTATTTTTTTTTTCCTGGAAAGTTCATGGACCTCCTGAAATCACATGTATCTCTATGGACCCCTCATTAAGAGCCCCTATCTTGGAGATTATCTAGTTGAGTTGGCCTCAAATGGGGCACTGGGGTTCATGGGAGAAATGTGAGGGGACAATTTGAGTTATCACAATAATTGGGAGGATGTTATTGGCCATTAGAGGACAAGAAGGCCAGGAATGCTGGACTGGGCAGGCAGCAATGTAGTGAGGATGTCCCATACAACAAAATACTCTTCTGTCCTATGTGACTCTCTACTGTACTACCATATATAGGTAGGTAAAAATCCTCTCTATAATTTTCTGAGCCTAAAATCTACCTCCATTTTACGTAGGAACACAAAAATAATACGTGCTGAATTATCTAGTAAGATAATCAATTAACTATGATGCAGATTGAGGGAGGGACAATTTGTTTTTTTGCTAAAAAGTTTACTAAGGGTTGTTCATCATTTTGGAAAATATATCACAATAGCAAAGCTATTCAAGGACTTTGAGTCTCAAATAATAACACACCCATACCTATAGCAATTTTATTGATATGATTCAAAGTATGGATATGCATATGTATGTATACATATTCACTCTCTTTTTAAAACAGTTTTATTATAGTTGATTTACAATTTTCTGTCAATGTATGCTATACAGCAAAGTGACCCAGTTGTACATATATATATATATGTGTATATATATATATATATAATTTTTCTCACATTATCCTCCATCATGTTCCATCACAAGTGATTATATATAGTTCCCTGTGCTATACAGCAGGATCTTATTGCTTATCCACTGCAAATGCAATAGTTTTCATCTACTAACCCCAAACTCCCAGTCCATCCCACTCCTTCCCCCTCCCCCTCCCCCTTGGCAACCACACACATCCTTTCTCCATGTCCATGAGTTTGTTTCTTTTCTGTAGATAGGTTCATTTGTGCCATATATTAGATTCCAGATACAAGTGATATCATGTGGTAGTTGTCTTTCTCTTTCTGACTTACTTTACTTAGTATGAGTGTTTCTAGTTCCATCTATATTGCTGTAAATGGCATGATTTTGTTTTTTATGGCTGAGTAGTATTCCACTGTGTATATGTACCACACCTTCTTGATCCATTCATCTGTCAATGGACATTTAGGTTGTTTCTATGCCTTGGTTATTGTGAATAGTGCTGCAGTGAACACAAGGGTGCATGTATCTTTTTTAATGAAAGGTTTGTCTGGATATATGCCCAGGAGTGGGATTGCTGGATCATATGGTAGTTCTATATTTAATTTTCTGAGGTACCCCCATACTATTTTCCATAGCAGTTGTACCAATTTACATTCCCACCAATAGTGAAGGAGGGTACTGTTTCCTTCACACCCTCTCCAGCATTATTATTTGTAGACTTACCAATGATGGCTATTGTGATGGGCTTGAAATGGTACCTCATTGTAGTTTTGATTTGCTTTTCTCTAATAATTAGTGATGTTGAGCATTTTTTCATGTGCCTATTGGCCATCTGTATGTCTTCTTTGGAGAATTTAGCCTCTTTATTTAAAGGCAAAACATACCATAAAATATAAAATAAGCAGTAAATAAGATAAATGATAAAATGTACAATAAAAATGTAAAGTAAAAATACTGATAACATTGAGTTGAATATTATTTTCCTTCTCTTAAATCCAGACTTATATAGTCAGTATTAAACATATGACTACTTCATCATGTCTTCTAGTGTGGTCATATTCAAACATTTATTTACATGTCAGAAAGTACATTATTTGTGATAACTTACTATCCTTTTACTAGTACATTATATAGCAATTATGACATATTGATCACTTAGAAATTTTATATATCGTTAAGTTATATTGCCTATGTATTTTATCTCATGAAGAAAGCATTACAAAACATTTATTACAAAAAGATGTATCTAGGTCAGATACTGTTAGGATCCATTTGATCCAGTTCAAAATTTTCTCAGACCTTCACTAAAAGAGCTATTAAGGTAGATACTTCATTTCACAAGAATAAAAGTGAACCTGGAGGGAAAGAAGAATCTGAGAAAGAACAAGGAGCACAGAAATAGCTAAAAATATGAATAAGTATAAATGTATACATAAAAATATTTTACAACCAATTAAGAAATACAAATAATAAAAGTCTACCAATAATAAATGCTGGAGAAGGTGTAGAGAAAAGTGAACCCTCCCACACTGTTGGTGGGGATGTAAATTGGTGCAGCCACTATCAAAAACAGTGTGGAGGTTCCTTAAAAAATTAAAAATAGAGTTACTGTGGGATCCAGTGATCCCACTCCTGGGCACATATCTGGAAAAGACCAAAACTCTAATTTGAAAGGATGCGTGCACCTCAGTGTTTATAGCAGCACTATTTACAATAGCTAAGACATGAAAGCAACCTAAATATCCATTGACAGGGGAACAGATAAAGAAGATGTGTGTGTGTGTGTGTGTGTATAAAAGAATGAAATAATACCATTTGCGGCAACATGGATGGACCTAGAAATTATCATACTTAGTGAAGTACACCAGACAAAGACAAATATTATGTGATATCACTTATATGTGAAATCTAGAATATGATGCAAATTAACTTACAAAACAGAAACAGACTCAAAGTCATAGCAAGCAAATTTACACTTACCAAAGGGGAAAAGAGGGGGTGGGTTTGTGATTAGCAGATACAAACTGCTATATATAAAACAGACACAAGATCCTACTGTATAGCACAGGAAACTATATTCAGTATCTTATAATAATTTATAATGGAAAAGGATATGAAAAAATATATAAAAGAATATATATATAGCTGAATCACTTTGCTGTACACCAGAAACTAGCACAATATTATAAATCATCTGTATTTTAATAATTAATTTTTAAAGACAGACTTTATTTTATTTATTTTTTTAATTTTTTGTCTTTTTGCCTTTTGTAGGGCCGCACTTACAGCATTTGGAGTTCCCAGGCTAGGGGTTTAATCGGAGCTGTAACTGCTGGCCTGTGCTGCAACCACAGCAAAGCCAGATCTGAGCTGCGGGTGCAACCTACACCACAGTTCATGGCAATGCCAGATCCTTAACCCACTGAGCAAGGCCAGGGATTGAACCCTCAACCTCATGGTTCCTAGTTGGATTTGTTTCCACTCCACCACGATGGGGACTCCAAGAAGACAGACTTTAAAGCTTTAAATATAACAAAACAGTAACAAATGGGAACACTGAGAAAACAAATGAGTTGTATACACTAAAGAGTAAAGTATGCCAAAATTGAGTATGCCGAAATTGATATTGTGCTCAGCAAGAGAACAAAAATAGCTATAAAAAAGTAAATAAGTAAATCCATTAAAAGAACAGAAAAATAGCAGAGAAAATTATGGGACACATGGAAAACTTTATTAAACCCATTAGAACACATCTTTTACATGATAAAAAGAATATACAACAACAAGTATAGAAATATGTCTAAATAGATGAGTAATCACAATAAATATAAATATATTATACTCACCTACAAAATGATAGAGATTATCAGAATGGATAGAAAATACAGTTTAACTCTGTGTTGCTTATAAATGACGTATGTAAAATATAACTCCACAGAAAGACAAGAAATAAAAATAGAAAAATGATATGTAATAAATCAAAGAGAAAAACATTGTTATAGCAAAAACAAAATGATCCAAAATAGAACTTAAGGCAAAAAAGTATTAATATAGAGACATTGAATAATACTAAGAAAGAATGCTCCACCAAGAAAATATAGCAATCTTCAACGTGTACGTACTTAAAAGCCTAGGACCCAAATATATAAAGCAATTATCTTACTGAATTACTAGGAGAAAAGGACAAACTGACAACCTCAGTGGGAGATTTTAAACTGAGATCTCAAACTCAAAATGACTTATAAGAATACTGAAAAGTTGAACAACGAAACTAACAAGCTTGATCCAATAGCTATGAATACACTTTTGTACCAAATAGAATTTATACATTCTTTTTAAGTGCAGGTATTTGTTAAAAATGACCACATATTATATTACCAAAGAAAGTTCAACAATGTCAAAGAACAGCTATTGTATGAAATATGTTCTCTGCCCAGGATTAAAAAATGAAAAGATTAGAATTTAAGAATAGTGTGTGAATATAAAATGTTTGGAAAGGAAAAAAATGTACTCCTAAATAATTCTATGGATCATAGCAAAAATCATAATAGGAATTAAAACACTTATAGAACTGAATGGCTATGAATGCACTACACAAAAGGCCCTCAGGAAGTACTTGTTGAATGAGTTAAACTAGCATCCAGAACTCTGACTCCTAGGCTGATAGCTTTCAATTGTCATTATGAAAATACAAAATGAAGTATGTGAAAAGCAGTAGGTAAAAATAAAGGGCCAGGTAAACTCTAAATAAAGATAACAGTTTTCAACCTGTCAGGCTAAGACTTCAAAAGATACTTCCGGTATCTAACAGAAAAGAAAATGTTCTTAAGATCTCATTATAAATGGTATTATCCCTACCACCTATGCAATAAAGGGGCCAGGTTTATAAAAGAAGCAAACAAACAAAAATTTTAGATGTAAAATAACAAGTGAGCCTTCATTAAGAATGCCAGCATCCATTAGCTTACCTAATTGAGGGAAAATCCAAACTTTATGTCATATATAAGAGTCCTAGACCCATTAGCTCTGGATTTAATGAGCTTAACTAAAGTCTTCAATAAAGTATGAGTTGATAGAAGAGAGAAGTATTTCTTATTTTCCCATATCTATTTCAATTATTCTTTCTAAAGAGGAAAAAAGAAAATAATTGAAAGAGTAAAATTATCCAGAAATCCGGAGTTCCCGTAGTGGCTCAGCGGTTAACAAACCCTACTAGCATACATGAGGACGTGGGTTTAATCCCTGGTCTCGCTCAGTGGGTTAAGGATCCAGCATTGCCGTGAGCTGTGGTGTAGGTCACAGATGCAGCTCAGATCTTGCATTGCTGTTGCTGTGGTGCAGGCCAGCAGCTACTGCTCTGATTGGACCCTAGCCTAGGAACCTCCATATGCCGCGGGTATGGCCCTAAAAGACAAAAAAAAAATTATCCAGAAATCCAGTCAAATGTTTTATATCCTTTTCCTGAATAGCAAATATTTCATCTTCTTGAAAAGAAACAATTTTTAATACCAGTTTTCACTTATAGGATTTTGCCAGCATCTTTTTATGTACTGTTTGATGGAAAGTTACTGCGATAATCCTTACAATTCTAGTCTAGAAAATTTTCACCCACATTATACAAAAGTCATCATTAAGAATAATTTAAGCAGGCATTTCAAGTTTAATGGACTCAGTTCTTTGTGTTACCTTTGCACTGTAGAGACAAACTGTATACAAAAAGATAACAAACACTGTCTTCCATTATATACTCAGGTATTTTTTAATTCATCATTTTACACTTTCTTCTCATAGACAAAAAGTTTGCTTCCTTATAATCATCAGGCCATTAATGGAAAAAAAGAAGTCACTTGGATTTGCCTTTTCTTCACACTAGGTGGATTGCTTTTCAAATCCCCTTTTCCCAAATAAGGTATTGGATTTGAAAGAAAGATACTAATTTGAAATCCTCTGGGATTTAGTAAAGTTAAAGCCCTGTTATAACAGACAATCTACATTCAAAGCACAGGCAGTCCCTAAGTTGCAAATGGATTATATTCCAAAAGTTAATTTGAAAGTCTGCTGTTTAGAACTTGCAAAGGCATTTTGCCATGGAAACAAAGTTGTAAATGACAGTTGAATTTCCAGGCTAGCCCACAAAAGCCTTTCTAACCCATAATGTGTCTGAATTCAATTGCTTCAAGAAGTTTGTAACAGCACATAATAGCCCACTGACAGGTTGATGGGTGGCCCACTTTATTGGTATCTTTCAATTTAGGTTTGTTCACTTGTCATTTTAATATTTCTTCATTTTATCCCCTAAAAATGTATTAGTCAAGTAATAATACCTTTCTATGACAAGTACTTAACATTTCTCATAGTCATATAGATTATTTTAGGACTTTGATATATCTTACAGCAAAGGATAAATAAGTATAATTTTTTCCCCTCTGTGATAAAAAACCTGTTTCTTTCTCTAAAAGATTTTTTTTTGCTTGATGTTTGTTATTTTACTAACCTTGAAATTTATGCCAAGTTAAAATTCCTCTTCTAATCACTTGTTTTGATGGCAGTAATCCATAAAGGTTTTTCTCTTATTTTGTTTTTTGTTGTTGGTGGTTATTTAAAAAGCCTTTGGGAGTTCCCGTTGTGGTGCAGTGGAAACAGTCTGACTAGTATCCATGAGAAGGAGAATTCACCCCGGGCCTTGCTCAGTGTGTTGGGGATCTGGCATTGCTGTGATCTGTGGCATAGGCCACATATGTGGCTCGGATCTCACGTTGCTGTAGCTGTGGTGTAGGCTGGCAGCTGCAACTCTGATTTGACCCCTAACCTGAGAACTTCCATATGCTGTGGGTGCGGCCCTAAAAGCTAAATAAATAAATAAGGCTAATAAATAAATAAATAGCCTTTGACAACAACAGTGCTTGACATATATCAGTGATGAAGTCCATTCATCAACAATACCAAATAGCTTTTCACTTTTGGCATTTCACTTCTCTAATCCCTCATTAAAAATATGTGCTTCCTAAATTCCTCATGTTCCAACAAAGGTCCCTCCTTTTTTTTTTCTTTTCTTTTAGAGCCTCACTCTAGGCATATGATAGTTCCCAGGCTAAGGGTCAAATCAAAGCTGCATCTGCCGCGCTGTACGGCCACAGCAACATGGGATCCGAGCTGTGTCTTTGACCTACACCACAGCTCACAGCAATGCCGGATCCCCAGCCCACTCAGTGAGGCCAGGGGTCCAACTCTCATCCTCATGGATTCATTTTCGCTGCGCCACAGCAGGAACTCCAACCAAGGTCCCTCTTAATCTGGCCTCAGCATAATTTCTCTGCCCTTTGTGATAGTTTCCATCACAAACTTTTGCATAGGCTTATTTCATACTCCCAGGCACACTTGGCATTTTCCCAACCTCATACCTTAGCTGGTGATCATTCCTATTAAAGTGCTCTCCTCTGGCCATTCTCTTTGAAGCCTGTTCTCCAAGATTCACCTGAAATTTCACCCCTTCTGAACTAACATGGAATACCAGAAAGGATGCATTAGAGTCACACAGACGTAGGTATGTATCCCACCTCTGCTACTTTCTTAGCTGTATGTATGTAAACATGTGTTTAGCTTTTCAGAACCTATGTTTCTCATATAAAGAATGAGAACTAATAGTACTTTGATCACACTGTTGAAGATTATTCCAAACAGTTAAATTTTAAAGCCCTGATGCCTATGTTTGATCAACCCATAGCAACTGATTGGTTGCCTTTGTGTACCCTGTTAGCAAATTTTATCAGAGATGTTCATTTCAAATGTTATAGCTCTGAATATCTTTTTGCACGAGTGAGTTTTATCTCCTTAACTAGATATTTAAAATCTACCTGGTTAAAAATCTGTCATTCAAAGTCCAGGCAGGAAATCAGGAACTGTGCTAGGTATTTCAGACAGAGGGATTTAATTCTAGGAATTAGTCACACACTGATAATAGAAAAAGAACAAGCAATGAGGATGCTGGAGGAAGTAACTAACACCTGCTGGGCTGGGCTGGGCTGGGCTGGGGCAGGGCGGAGAACTAAATGAAAAACTTCATTGCTTAGAGGAAGAGTTTTCCTATAGTTAGTATCTAGGTCTCTGAGGAAGCTAGTGTTTATCCTGACAAGGGGGCACCATTAGCTAGTCTTGGCAGAACTAGAGGGATGTGGCCTAGCTGGTTCCAAATATGCCAAAAGACATTGAAGCCATTTTGGTTTTGTTTTCCTTTTTAGTTTAGGGCTGCACTTGTGGCATGAGGAAGTTCCCAGGCTAGGAGTCATTTCAGAGCTGCACCTACAGGCCTATGCCACAGCCACGTCAATGCCAGATCTGAGCTACATCTGAAACCTACACTGCAGTTTGCAGACACACTGGATACTTACCCAACTGAGCGAGGCCAGGGATTGAACTCGCATCCTCATGGATACTAGTTGGGTTCTTAACTCGATAAGCCACAAAGGAAATTCTGAGGCTATTTTGTAACAGCTATCTTTTGACAGGAATTGGAAATATAAAACAAGTCCTGTCTTTCTGTCACCTGCCTTCCAACTTCTCTCTAGTTGCCACAGCCTCCATTGGCCAATCCTAACAAGAAGGCAGCTGGTAGGGGAGTCTGGGAAGTGTTTCTAGACCTAGCCCCAGAATCCCAGATCAGAATAGAAAAGAGTGGGCTTAAAGCAGAGAGCAAAAGATAAATAATCAGCACAAAAAGTAAATTTGTTAAGGTCAAGGCATTTGTACAGAGCCTTCAATATAAAAGGTATTCTATAAATTTTCCTTGATTGATTCTCTCCTTTGCAATAGATCCCTCTCTGAAGCATATTTGGATTATCAATTTCAATTAGATTCTTATAAGAAAGGAGTTTCTCTTATTCTATGTTGATTAAGATGCCTAGTGTAGGAGTTTTCGCTGTGGTGAAGTGGGTTAATGCTCCAGCATTGCTGCAGCTGAGGCGTAGGTCACAGCTACAGTTTGTATTTGATCCTTGGCCTGGGAACTTCCATATGCCACAGGTGCAGCCAAAAAAAAAAAAAAAAAAAAGCCTAGTGTAATATCAATGTTCAATAGACACTGTTATTGAGAAAATTAATACAGTGAATAATTTCATTAACATCCATGTCCCTCATCAAAAGTACTTGTTTTTGGAGCTGGGCTCTCAGCTTAAGCTTAAACTGTTCTTTGCTCTAGGATCTGAGCATGTCTGGGCACATTTATAGAGCAGTAGAGAGGCCTATTTACAGAGGCAGGAAAGAAAAACTCATCCTAAGTGAAATACGAAAAGTTTGCTTCAAGGTCAGTTTCCTAGCCTTAGAGGAAAAGACTTAGTGGAACTTGTCTATTCCATGAGCTCATGCCTGGGTCCTAGAGCTACAAATAAATTGTATGATTATATGCTTTGCTACGATGTACACAGGAGTTTTGGAGCTGAAATAAAAAGCAACAGGAGATGGTATCCATGGAAAACCGTATCTTGGTACAGACCTGAGTGCCCTTCAAGGTAGGGGTTGGTAGCCTTGGCATAGACAGAACTGCCATGAGGGAATTTTGTTGGCTTTGGAAACAATAGGAGAAAACATCTCATTTGCCAGAAGAAAGGAGGAGAAAGATGGTGAATGCCATGGACTTTCTCAGAGGACTAATTCTTTGGAGTGTACCTGTGCAAATCTCTGGAGGTTCTTAGAATCATCTGGAAGAAATTTGAGAGCAGATGGGAGAAGAGTGTGAGACTACTCTTTAAGAGTTCTACTAAACCCTAATTTTACTTAGTCTGTTATAACTTGGGAAAATGGCCTACATTTGAATTTCGAACATTAGCTTCTCTGACTTGAAGATGAAGATTTATTTGCTAAAAACATCTTTCATTATTTTTAAAATGAGTCTTTTCACTTTCTTTTAGTATGTTAGTTACTACTAGTAATTAATTTTAGCTTTTCTCTTTTCAATAGACTAGTACTGGGTTTATATCTTATGTGTATAGTATAAAGAGAAAATAAGATCAAAGTAAGATGTGCCTTGATTTTTTAAATTTTATACATAAAAATTTGAAATTAGAAATAAAATTAGCATTTTATTTACTTAATTAAAAGTATTCAATTTATAAACAGTTGCATAGTTTTCCCAATTACTATATATCATTTCTTTATTTAAAAGATGCCTGCTTTGGAGTTCCCATCGTGTCTCAGTGGTTAACGAATCCAACTAAGAACCATGAAGTTGAGTGTTCGATCCCTGGCATTGCTCAGTGGGTTGAGGATCTGGCGTTGCCGTGAGCTGTGATGTAGGTTGCAGATGTGGCTCAGATCCTGCATTGCTGTGGCTGGGGTGTAGGCCGGCGGCTACAGCTCCGATTAGACCCCTAGCCTGGGAACCTCCATATGCCGCAGGTGTGGCCCTAGAAAAGGCAAAAAGACAAAAAAAAAAAAAAATGCCTGCTTCATTTGTACATTATATGTAAAAATTAGAGGCAATTTATTGTATAAAGATATTTACTTACCATGAATAGTTGATTTGCCTGGTAGTTTTAAAATGCAATCTGGCTTAAATATTTACTTTTGAAATTTTGTGGAAGAAGTAAATATTTGAAGTTTGGTGGCAAATGAATTTAGATTATCTGAATTTTCATTTTCTAACTCACGTAAATTTTATTTTTATTTTTTTCCAGGTTAAAATCTCATTATTTTCTAGATAAAGTATTGCTCTGGCTTTGAAATTTGCTTTTTTTTTTTTAAAGGCAGGTAGTTTGGAGATAGTTTTTTTTCAAATCCCAAGTCATCCTTGGCCTCATTATCCTTATAGATGCCTATCTCCTTCTTCTGTCTTTAAAACAGATTCATATGTCATCTGGTTATGCTGGATAATGGTCGTGGTGTGTTCAACCCCAGGGCTGCTATCAGAGCCTCCCAAAGCTGTACAAAACATCAAAGAGCTGTTGACAGTCTAAAAGACAGATATAGAAGCCTTATTTTTTCAACCTAGAGAAAATCGTTATAATCTGTCTATCATTGTATAGCCTTTTTAGGTCAGGAACCTATTCAGTAAGTCCTGGCCAGTAACCAGATAAGACTTTCCACTCTTTGGAAGTAAGACTGTCTCCAGTAGCATTGCTTTGAAACCATATCACTAACATTGACAAATCTGGACTATTGGGATATCATTTTGTGATTGAGGAATTCCTTAATCTTTCCTAATTGGGTCTCTATGAAGAAGAAACAACATAAAAAGCTTGAACCACAGATGAGCAGTTTTCTTGAATAGCTGAGTCAATCCTAGTGTAACTCCAAGTCATAGAGAGAAAAAAGCACCTTATTTGTGAAAGTTGATTAGCGTTTAAGCTGTTCTAAGAATGGCCCATGGACTGCCTCCATCAGAAACTCCTGGAGTGCTTATAAAATATAGATTCCTCAATCCAAATCTTGGTGTGGGAGACACATGGTAGAGCCACTATAACTTAAACAAGCACCCCAGGTGACTTTTATTCATTTCAAAGTTTTAGTACTACTTCTCTAGGACAGAGGTAATCCTTCATCAAAAATCCCAGACTTCTCTTGTGATATGCCAGGTTTAGGGTCCAGTGTTGTCACTGCTGTGACGTGGGTTCAATCCCTGGCCCAGGAAATTCCATGTGCCACAGGCGTGGCCAAAAAAAACAGACCCCCCACCCCTAATCCCTGAATCAGTGAATGGATCTTTTGGGTTTTTGAAAAGAAAGCTAAGGCTTCCAAGGCTATTCTGGATAAAAATGAGGACAGAAAACAAAAAGTACTCTGAGTAATAAGTTAACAAGATTTTGGGAGTTGTCCTAAGACAGATTTACGGGGTCACATAAATTTAGAAAAATGTGGAGAAGGTTCTTGGTAGAGTGAGGGTCCAAAACAACATAGTAGCAAGGTGAGGTCTGAGAAGAATGATGTTCAGTGAGAAATTCCTTGTGGTGGGAATGGCCAGCATTCAATGTCAAATTACTTCCTATTTTGTGCCTTGTTTTCTTTGCTTTTGGGGAGAGTGCAACAGGATCAAGAATTTGGAGCAAAAGTTGACCCTGGCCAAGTCAAGGATCAAGTATCTTTGGAAATATCGAGGAAGGTTCTGGACTTTCCTAACCTCACCAGATCACAATTAGCCAGGACATTCTCATCATATAATTATTATTTATTTATTGAGCATCAGGCATATAGCAGGCATTGTCATACATTATGCCATTTAATCCTGCAAAATAGGTATTTATCTTTAGTTTATAGGTGAGGAATTGAGGATCAGGAGTATCAATCAAGCATTCAGTGATGGAGCTGAGATTTAAGTCTAGACTTACCTGACTCCAAAGCCCTTCTCTCTTCCCCCACATTATACCACATCCCTCAGAGTCAAACAAAAAGCTTCTGGTTGCCTTAACTGGTATATCTCGAAATCAATTGCCCTCACCTGCCTCTCCTCTTCCAGACTTGCACCAGTTCCCCATCCAAAGAAAAGAGCAATAGCAATTTGTGTTCTCCCTGCTCTGTTCTGAGTTAGGACTCCCAGTGTTGCTCAAATAATTCAGCCAGCACAACCCTCCCACCTTAATCTGCTGCCCTAGCTCTCTTCCTCATCAAACTTTCCCACCAAATTTTCTAAAAAAACAAGTCTCCACTTGCTGTTTGATTTTTTTCACCTCTTTCTCTTCAACCCGTTGTAACTTGTCAAAGGCTGTGAAGGGTCTGAGATTTTTTTATGCTTCTTGCAAGCAAATAACTTAGCCAGCTACAATTTCTTGGATGCTAGCAGAAGACCTAAGTCTTCTGGGTCAAAGGACTGTATTACACATGACACAGCAAGCAGCATCAGCTTCATGTTCATGGCAGTTCCCTTGTCTCCTGGGTCTCACCAGTGGCAACATGGAGTAACCCAGGTGATGCTGCATAATGGTGGGTTTGCATCACAGCTGAGGAAACTCAAGCTTAGGAAACCACTCTTTTATAATGGGCTACAAGCAAATCTGCTTAACCTTCTCCACACAAGGAGACGTTATCATACTGGATGGTACAAATGTGCCTTCTACTCTGGTGGGAAACACTATCTCTGTCTTATAAGTTTATCTACTGTACAAACATCTGGAAAAGATAGTTTAGAACAAAGACTGCTGGTGCCTCTGCTTACTAGATGTATTGAAATACGACAGCTCCACGAAGAATTGTCTCCCAACATATTCCTATATCTTGTCCCACTAATCATACAGAAGATCGCTCTCTCTAAAGTAATCCGCAATCTCCTAACTTCAAGATTTAAGAGCTTTCTAGAATGTTGGAAGGGACCTCAAAGAACAACATTCAGTCATTTAAGAAATATTTATTGGGCAGCTATTAAATGTCAGGCACTGTGTAAGCAAAAATGGGCTCAGTCCTTCTCCTTATGAAGGGAGCCATAGATGCACACCTAGTGTTTACACATACCTAAATGTTACAAGAGGTAGGTAAGTCACAAAGGGAAAGGGACATAGTGGTAGGAGAGTTGACATCAATAAGCGATCTTGAACTTGTCTAGGAAGTCAGAAATGTTTTTCCTTACTCATGTTAAAAGGGAGAAGAAGATCATATGCAGAGAGACTGTGGCTATTGGGATTATACCACATTTGAGAAAATAAAAGAAGGCCAGGAAGTCTTCCACACAGGACACCAGGAGAGAGTGTTGTGAGATCAGACTGGAGAAGGCAAGACCTGACATGTTCTGGTAGAACAGCTTAAGAATGCTAGTCTTAGAGCAGGGAGACACTATTTAACTGTTTTTTGTGAGATATGGCATAGTCTTACTTACCCTTAGAAAGATTGTTTCAGCTGCAAAATGGAAAATATGTGGAAGGGTTCAGATTGCATGCAGTGAGACCAAATTAAATTGGTGGTGATTGGAAAGAAGTGGATCAATTTGAGAGATTGTGCAGATAAAATCGCCAGGACTTGGTGCTACAATGAATATGGTGAATGAGGGTGAGGGAGACATCAGGGATAACTATTACCTGTTTGTTTTGAACAGCTGCATAGATGAGGGGGAAAGGAAAACAAGGAGAGTTTATGAACTAAGTTGGACTTAGCTTTGTAACTTTGAGACTTTAAGTGAACACATCAAAGAAGTTCTTGATATAAGATTTGGGATTTAGGGTAAGAGTCTAAGCTAGAGACACATACATGGAAATCATCAAAATATAGATGATAACTAAAGCTGCTGGGGTGTGTGGTGATGTTTAGGCCAGGAGATTATAATGAAAACAGAAAATAAAATAGACTGAATTGTGAGTTACTTCTACATTTAATAGAGAAGGAATCTGCAAGGGAATTAGAGAAGCAGTACCAAGAGGGTATAGTGCGAAAGGAAGAAGACCTATTCAAGGAAATGAGTGGTTAAAGCATTTGGTATTATAAAGAGCTCAAGAAAAATGAGAATTGAAGAGAACCCTTATTTTATTGGTGAGAAAAATGAAGCTCTGAGAAGTGACTTGTTCAAGTCAATGTAAATTCTTGTCCCTCTCTGGATTCCCAGAGAATTCATACTGGTACCCATGCTAAGGTTATTTATGTGTGTGATTCATTCTCTCTACAGAATATAAATACCCCAGGTCTTGCTTGACTCAACCTTACAGCGTTGAACATTGTTGACTAATCTAGGTCTACTTCAATATTCTTTTTTTTTTTGTCTTTTTGCCTTATCTAGGGCCGCACCTGCGGCATGTGTAGGTTCCCAGGCTAGGGGTCTAACAGGAGCTGTAGCTGCCAGCCTGCTCCAGAGCCACAGCAACGCGGGATCCGAGCCGCGTCTGCAGCCTACATCACAGCTCACGGCAACGCCAGATCCTTAACCCACTGAGCAAGGCCAGGGATCGAACCCGCAACCTCATGGTTCCTAGTCGGATTCGTTTCCACTGAGCCACAAAGGGAACTCCTTCAATGATATTCTTGAATTATGTCTTAGTCTCGTTCAAAAAAGCTGTTCTTTCTTGTTGTGCTTATGTATGTAAGCTCAAAATATAATTTAAAAAAAAATGCCATTTCTTCCTCCTCCTTTCCCCCAAAGGAATCAAAATCTTGAGGGGTGGATTGCAAGATTCTATCTTTATTAAAAGCTGCCAAGTCAGAAACTTTGGAAATTACTAGCTTAGAGTCAAGTTTGGAAACCACTAGCTTAGTCTCTGACCAAACAGAGCTGGGGCAGAAATAGGGAAAAGCCACCCAACTTACCCACATTCTGATAAATCTTCATATTTTAAAACAATATACAGTTGTGCTTCAGTTACCCAGGGATCAGCTTTCCAGGAATTTTGTCTGGAAGAGGGCCAAATCTGGAAGTTAAGAAAAGGAAACACCTCTCAAAGGAAAAGAACTTTTGAAAGTGAACAGCAAAGAAAATATCTCAAGGTACCATTTGGTATATAGAATCACCATCCTATTTTCTCTTGGGAAGAAAAGAAATCTCTCATTGGCTGGCTGTGGATATGAACATCTGATCAATTATCACCCAGAGCCATAGAGAAAAGCAGTCACGAAAGGAGAGAAAAGAGTAAAAAATAAACAGTAAAGTTGAAAGGATGAGAGGAAGGTTATGAGTGGATCAAGAGGCAGTTGAGATGAGAAGCAGTGACAGATATTAGAAAAGGTGATGAGAATATTCCAAAGAGAAAAAAGAGATTACCTAAAATCCTCTATACTCAGCAATCCCTTGGGACTGAAGCATATGGCCAAGGTATCGCGTTTGACCGTCAGTCATCAACAAAGGATTTCATTAACCATTGCATTTCTTAAGAAGATAAGGAATATGCACATTTTAAAAGGATTTCTGTGAAAAGATGAAAATAAAAGCACTGCCGTCTTTAAAGGCAGCGCAATTAATGAACTGAAATAAAGCCAGGGCAGGGAGCCTCGTTACATCGGTCAATTGTTTTTGAAGGGACAGTTCCTGGAGTTGGACTCTCGGTCCCAAGGCCTATCCCCATCCCAAGTCCTCCAAGTGGAAACCACAAAAGGAAGCAGCCCTGACCAGCCTTCAGACATTATTGCAGCGCCCCCAGTTGCTGGAGGTGCAAGGAAATCTTGGCTGCGTTCACTGGTAAGTCTTGGGGCTGTTGCACAAACTAAGATAATGGGTTTCCGCGCGATTTGACTGGGGAAGAGACCAAGAAATTAACCCCCACTTTTTCAACTGAAGTAAATTTCTAAAGATTTTCGCTGGTTGCGGAGATTTCGGGCTCTAGGTGTTTGGGATTGAAAACATCCAAACCCACTTCGGTTGGCTTCCTGTTCCTTGGGGGAGTGTCTTTAAAAGCACCTGCCGGCGTTAAGTTTTGTGCTTTCGGAAAGAGGCTGACCCGGCGCGCCTCAGGGTGAGCTTTTTACAGTTGTGACTGAGAATTGTGTGAGTGGCCCCAGGAACATCAATTAACTCATTTCCTCAGAGTCGCTCCCAGCCTGGCCGCAGCGGAGACTACGACGACCCGGGCGCTGCCGGGCCTCTGGAGAGAGCCCGGAGCCCCCGGGAGGGCGGTGGGCGCCGCGGCAGCAGTGAAGGGTACGCGGTCCTCCCGCACCGGCGGCTCCGCGGGGTCCTCGCGCTCCCGGGAGAGACCCGCGGGGCGGCAGGCGCGAGGTGGTGAGCAGGGGTCCCGGCCGGCTGGAGGCGCCGTCGGCGGGTCTCGCGCAGCCGCACTCGGCGCGCAGACTCCGGGCTCCTCCTCCCGGCTCCGTAGTAAGCATGGCGGCGGCGGCGTTCGTGGTCCCTCGGGTGAAACAGAAAGCGGGAGCTACGCGGAGAGGGAGCGAAGAGCGGGGCTGAGGCGGCGCCGTCACTGCCGGGAAACCACCCCAACAGTCAGTGCGCCGGGTGCCGCGGCGGCGCCGAGAGCTGGCTCTGCTGCTGAGGTAGAGCGAGAACGATCAGGAACCCGAAGAAGAGGCGCCGGGGTAGCCGCCTTCCTCCGCCTCAGAGCCGCTGAACTCGGAGGTGAGAGCGCGGGCGATCTGGAGCCTTCGGGAAAGGTGGGGGAGACCAAGCCGTCCCGGCCCCGCTCCGGGTCCAGGTCCCGTCCCGGGGCAGGCGCCTGGGAAACCGTTAGGCTGGACTGAGCGGCCGGGGCGCCGAGCGGGGCTCGGGCCCGTCGAGGGGCCCAGCCCACCCCGTCCTGCGGGCGCGAGCTGGGCCAAGGGGAGTGGGCCGCGGACGAGACTCGTACCGCTCGTTGGGCACCTGCCGGGTCCGAGTCTCTCCGGGAGGCACTCGCGGGGGCGCGGTTGCGGCCCGGCCGCCAGCCCGAGGAGGCGGTGCAGGGCGCGGGCGGCCCTCCCTCTGCCGTCCCTCCGCCCCCCTGGCCCGCGGCCCGCGGCGAGCTGCGCGGCTGCGGGAGGCGCGGGGGTCGAGTGCGGAGCCCTCCCGAGAGCATCGCGGAGAGGCCGCCGCGCTTTGGCTTTGGCCGCGCGGCAGCCGCCGAACTTGAACGCTCCTCCGCAGAGAGTTTTTTCCGCTCCCGTTGGGGTTAAAACCTCGAAACCCGCCCTTGTGTGTTTGATCTTGTTTGGCTGGTGCCAGTACCTGGCTGTTCCTCCAGCTGGCGGAGTTAGCCACCTGTTCAGCCGGGGGTGGACTCCTGGCCGCAGTCCTCGCCCTGTTTAACAACCTGGATCTTTGAACTTTTGACACGGCTGTGGAAGGACGTCATGTGTTAGGTAAAGGAAAATGAACGCATAATTTAGCCATAAAATCGCTGCCAGAACGACGGCGGTTTTAATTAATGTAGTCGTTAATCGTTCTTTTATTAAACTGTTAGCGTTAAAAGCCTTGAGGCTTTTTTTGGTTGTTTTTTTTTTTCTTTTCTTTCTTTCTTTCTTTCCTTTTTTTTTTTTTTTTTTTGGTGGGAGGAGGAGGTGTAATGGTGCTGGGAATCGTAAATCCGAGATTTTCTTCTGTGAAATTTCGTGCGAGTTCCTTTGGACACCTTTGTGTCTGAGCATCTATTAACTAAGAATACCAGGCTGACAAGCTTTTTTTTTTTTTTTTTTTTAACCGTTTAATCCTCACGTACGTGTGGACTGTGGACTTTTAAGACTGAGCAGCATAGTTATTTTGCTTCTTCCTGTGGTCTGTGTTTTTAGTTCTTGAAAGCAAAGTTGATCTGTTTTTTCTGTATTATAAGAATGAAATAACAAAAGTTGAACTGTTACTATAATATTTTATCACCATGATATTATCAGCACTAGTGCTAAACATATGCCACCCAGGAGTTGGAGCCATATGTTAGGAAGAAACTAATTGAGTTTTGTGGTTATGGTCTTGTATTTGGATAAATATTTAGTTTTTGTTTATTTGCTAAATCTGTAGTTCTTGCCATGGTGTAAGTTTTGTTTAAATCATCTAAAAATAGTCCAGAGCAATGAGTCCTCTGCCTTTTTGATATTTTCTTGGTTGAATTGATTTTTGTCAAATGAGATAAAGTGTGCCCTGAGACGGTGGACTTAAAACAGTGATGAAAAGGATTTTTTAACACAGTTTTATAATATAGAAACTAAAATTTTGCTTTCAGCTTTTAGCTCTTTAATTCTTGCCATCACTACTTATATACCAGTTAGTGGGAAGAAGGGATGATGATTTGACAGGAAAAATTTTTATTAAATATTTTTATGAATAATGTTATATATGAGAATTATAGCACTGTCACAGTAAATTTTACTAAATTTTCCTCCTTTCCCTATGTAGAACATCTTTCAATTTTCTTGTTTAGGTTAATTGAAAATTTTTTTATCCCAAGCTAGCTGCTTTTAACCACCTGTATACTTCTGAATGAATTCCCTTTTTTCCTTTTGTCTTAACTGTCAAAAATCATTGACTGTTCCGGAAGAATAAACTTCTGGTTAACACTGGCTTCAATCAAACATAATTATAAGGGTAATTTGCTTCTCGCAAATTAATGATATGCATTCTGAAAAACAGATTGTGGAATTATCTTTTGGTATCATCTGTGTCATCACTTCCCCCCTTTGTGTGAGTAATTGAGAGCTGCTTTATTTTATCATGCATTTAGTAATTACATTTTAATTTTTTTAATTCTGTAGTACAATATTGAGCATATTTTATTACACATTTGCAAAAAATTTCTCCCTCTGCCCTGAGCAACCAGGCAGAGGTCAGGATTGAGAGCCTATAAAACCCAGAAAAAAGAGAAGGGATGCATGATTAATATTCTATTGTCTTTTGTAGCTTTTCATAGGTAAAGAACATTTAATTTATACTTTGTTTTAGTTTAGACTTACGGGAAATAGTTATGACTGTTCTAAAAAAAATCTGTGTTTTTTTTAATATACATACATCCGAGGCTTGTGCATCTTCTATTTTGCCTATATTTTAAAAATAAAATTTGTTGAGGTGACCTAAAGATTTGTTTAATGTTCTTGATGCATTTTTCTTTGAAAATGAATCTGGATGGTATCTTGGAGCATGATGTAGGCAATATGCATGTCATTTCCAGTTTTATAAGCAGATAATCAAGAGATAAATCTTTTTTTCCCCTAGCAATCTCTAGCAGACTTCAAATAAATTCACAATAATGTAAATCCAAAGGTTTAGAATACTCTGCGTGTCTATTACATTAAGTCTTTTACTGCTTTAGCTTATCTCATCGCAAAAAGAAAAATGGCCCCTATGTATATCAGTGTTGAGAGCTGCTTGTTAAAAAGAAATTAATGACCAATAGCGTTGAAAGGCAATTTTTTTTTTTTACATGTATTGGGAACTTTAATAATTTTCTTAACGTTTTGGTCTCATTTTATTTCACAAAATTAGGCTGTGGTCTCTTTACCCCTTGATCTTTGTCTCTGTTCTCCCAGTATTGTAGTTTTGCTTGTTTTTTGCATATACTTTCTAGATTTGCAGTGTGCCTGTGGTCTTCCATCAGGTTTCTTTATAGGAGTCTTCCTTTGCTATTTTCCATCAGTTATCACCCATTACCAGTCCTCAGGCCATTTTTTTCTCTAAGATAGACAGATGCAATTGAGAGATGACATGTGCTCAGAGCTGCTATTAGAGTAGGGATACAAAAGCAATATGATGTGTTTTCTTTCTTCAGGTAGTTTACAGACTACTTGGGGATACTAGACTAACACACAGGAAATCATTAGCGAAAATATAAGATGATATTACTAAGTCCTGTGGCCGAGACTGTAATTTAAAGGAAAAGCCCACTGAGGGGTAGACTGACCCTAGAAGGCACTTAGAGGAAGTCACACTTGAAGTTTAGAAAGGATTTACATAGCAAAAGGAAAGACATTCTAAAAAAGATTGACAGAGCTGTAAGGAATAGCAAGGAGACCCGTCTGGGAGCATCCATAGACAAGTATCAGGAGGAAGAAGGAAAGAAAGTCGAGATTTTGGCTAAGCCCCAGGGCATGGTCAAAAGAGGAAAGGCAAGGGCTAGACAAGACAGTTTGGCTGTGTCATTATCAACTCATCTCTGAAAGAATGCTACATCTACCTTCACATGTTAATAGCTTAAGCTTTATGTGTGAGGAATAACATATGTTTTATATGTGTGAGTTGATTACAGCTGAGATCAGGGTTAGGACATTTTTTCTGTAGAGTCCCAGATAGTTAGTATTTTAGGCCTTTTGAGCCACTTACAGTTTCTGTTGAGTATCATTTTTTTGTTTGTTTTTTACAATCGCAGAATTTGGCCAACAGGCCTAGTTTGGTGACTCTTGGCTAATTATTAACTAGGTAATTGTCCATATAGCACATAATGTGACTGCCTTACATCATTTGTCTACATGGTTGTTTTTTGTGTTTTGTTATGACTGTCACTTTATTTTTTTCCCTATGTTATAGTAAAAATAAAGAGAACATGCAAAAATAACTACTATTATAATTGTTGTCTTGTGGCCAGACTTCTAGCAACCGCCTAGACTAGGTCTCAGTACTAGGAAGTGAAAGAAGAAAAGCCTTTGAGCTGGGCCTTAGAACAGTGAAAATAGCTATACCGTGGCTTGATTTAGAATCTGTATAAGATAAAGTATTATCAGCTGTTTATTCAGATTGTACATATTTTGAGGTACAACCTAGCAATGGCTAGGGTGTTGGTAGCCTATAAGTGACAGCTATGGAGCAAGCAGTAGGAACCTTATTTTCAAAGGTAGTGTAGGCTGAGTTAGTGAAGAGACAAATAGTTGGACATCCCTCAATAACTCTGAGAGTCACTGTATAATAGAATAGTCTAATAATTGATATTTATATTGGTGAGTTTGAGTCATCAAGAAAAGATTATATCATGTGTAGATTAAGGCAGAGAAAAAAGACCTAGAAATCTCTTTTTAAAATATTTTTAGGAGTACCCTGTTGGTCCAGTATTTGGGATTCAGCACTCCCACTGCTGCAACCAGGTTTCAGTCCTTGATTAGGAACTGAGATCCCACATCAAACCACTGCATGCCATGGCCAAATAAATAAATAAATAAAAATAAAATATTTTCATTATGATTGTTTAAAGATAAATTATGGTGATTGAAAGGGGAAGTATCAGTTATTTTTAAGATTTGTTTACATGAAATATCTCTGAAGTTTCTAAGTTTATAGGTGTAGGGTTTTATTTTGTTTTTTATTTTGGCCTTGCCTGCAGCATGCAGAAGTTCCTGAACCACGGCTCAAACCTGCACCAGCAGTGACAATATCAGATCCTTAACCGCAAGGCCACCAGGGGGAACTCCTGTAGGTGTGTATTTCTAAGGCAGTTGTATTTCCTTCAGCACATTGTGTTTCATTTACCGTGACCAGGTAAATAGTGGTGCCTCAGGTTATGGCTGCATGAATAAACTGGCTAGGGTTACTCTATATTTTGTATTATCAAGAAAGTAAGGGAGTTCCCTTCGTGGCTCAGTGGTTAACGAATCCGACTAAGAACCATGAGGTTGCAGGTTCAATCCCTGGCCTTGCTCAGTGGGTTAAGGATCCGGCGTGGCCGTGAGCTGTGGTGTAGGTCGCAGACGCGGCTCAGATCCCGCGTTGCTGTGGCTGTGGCGAAGGCCGGCAGCTACAGCTCCTGTTAGACCCCTAGCCTGGGAACCTCCACATGCCGCGGGTGCGGTTCTACATAAAGGCAAAAAGACAAAAAAAAAAAAAAAGAAAGAATAGCATAAGAGCGTTCTTACATTGGACGGGCATTAGTAGATATGTTTCTGTTTATCGGGGATAGTACTAGGTATTAGGGAAAGTAAAGATATATAAGATGGAGAGCTGTCTGATGTTTCCTTTTTCCTCCTAAAAACATTAAAAACAAACCCCAAAACTTAAGTTAACTTTTGTCCTTTTCTTTATACTAGTACTTTCCATACTTTGTAAATGTATGTACTGTCTCCAAGTTTGAAGGCAGCACAAACGTTTTGAACTAAATTTCCGCTTTAATAAATTGCTACCTAATTAAAGTTGGGGTTTTTAAATTTTGCTTTAAGAAGAAATTAACAATTAACTTTCCCACCCCTCTTTTGTCAGTACTTGAAACGGCTTCATTATTCCAGCTGTTTCCGTTTCCTAGATAGGAGATAAAGTACCTTGGATCTTCGTTCCAACTTCACCCATATTAGCCTCATGATCTCAGATTAGTTTTTTTCAGCGTTAGTTTCCCAATTCTTAAAATGGAGAATAATATCTATCGTATTTTCTAGTTAGAAATGCTGTGATGACCCAAAAAGATGTTGGAAATCATGAAACTATTCAAGTACCACATCAGTGTTTACGTAAATACTACTTCATTGGAAGCAATGTAGCCTTTTTTTAGTAAGACCGGAAATCACGAGTTCAAGCTCTATCCTCCAAAGGTCTGTAAAGGTAGTACTTCTAATAAACGTTTAGTGTACTCACAAGTTTTAACTGCCTTCTTGGCAAAGAGAATGCACATCTTAAAAGCTTTCTTTCCATTCTTATTAATTTTTCAGTGCAGTCCATATCCATGCCTCTGTTTTTCTTTGCAAGAGAGTACTAATCTTCTATTCCAAGGAAATTCAGCTATTCTTTCCACAGTGGGATAAAAATATGCAGAAGTGAATTCCTTATGGTTTTCTTTTTTTCAAGTAGAAGACTATTTCTGTATCTAGTCTAATAAGGTCCACTTGAACTCTCACTGGATAGTTGATTCTTTTTTAAAAATCCTACATAGACTTGCCAGATATGTGATAGTACTCTTATTTTATAGAGGAAACTGTTACCTCTGATTGACTTCCATATCTCTCCTCCTCCCTCACTTTTTGAGATCTCATATGTGCTAGTTAGAAATAAATAAAAAATGATATGTACTTTGAAATAAACCTTGGTTTACAGGTTATCTAAATTTGATAAATTAGATTGTTTAATCAGGCTCTATCAGAAATGATTGAAAATTACTATTTTCTTTTTTCCTTCTTCAGAATCTATGTTGTGATATATATTTGAACAGAGTAATTTAAAGAGTTTAAGTGATTCAATTACCCAGGGAGGAGAAAAACTTCCTACTTCTCTGGGAATTCTAAACTGATGTTTAAGTACATTTTAAAGCACAGTTAAGACTTTTATTTAAAAAGTAATTATATGTTTTCTTTTATAGAAATAAATGTCATCTACAACTATGTACTTTTGTTGCGATCTAGTGTGAAGGAGTAGTCATTGCATTGACTTTAAAATCAGTTTATCTTCACATTGGCTTAAGTAAAAATAAAAGTGAAAACATAATTTATAATTTGTGATTTCATTATATTTACATTTTTCTAGGTTTTTTTTGGTTGGCTTGTGACAGCCATTCTCAGTTATAAACTTGATTTTTTCCGTGCACTATCTCCCCCCCCCCTTTTTTTTCCTTTTTAGGGCTGCACCCAAGGCATGTGGAGGTTCCCAGGCTAGGGGTCGAATCAGAGCTACACCACAGCCACAGCAACTTGGGATCCGAGCTGCATCTGCAACCTACACCACAGCTCACAGCAATGCCAGATCCTTAACCCACTAAGTGAGGCCAGGGATTGAACCTTCATTCTCATGGATCCTAGTCGGGTTCGTTAACTGCTGAGCCATGAAGGGAGCACCATCCGTGTGATATTTTCTTTTGCAATATGTACTTTTTTCTAATATTTTAGTTAATAATTTATGAAACGCCTTTTTATTTCTTCTGTGTTAGGACTAGCCATTTTCAATACTTCAGATTAGTAGTTAAATCATTATTCTTAAATAGTATGCTAACAATTTTATTTTTTTATATCTGTCACTTCAGCCTTACTAAAACTGACCTAATGTTGTAAGACAGTAATCTTAGGATTAAGATGCAGGGGCAGCTGTCCCTCTAGTTCATCTTTCAGAATGCTCCCATACTAATATTTCAAAAATATGAATTTATTCAAATCATTGCTCAGTTTTAGAAATTAAAATCACACAATTCCTGCCGCATCAACTATAATGTCTTCTATCTCTATTTTAGAGTTTAAACTCTATTGGTGTCCTGTGACTATATCTGTTTCCCACCATTTGTGGTATAAAGAACATATGCTTTGTAGTATAAAGAGCATATGTTTGGGAGTTCCCATCATGGCTCATTGGGTTAAGAATCTGACTGTTGCAGTTTGGGTCACTGTGGAGGTGTGACTTCAATTGCTGGCTCGGGGCAGTGGGTTAAAGGATCCAGCATTGCCATAGCCGCAGCATAGGGTGCATCTGCATCTCAGATTCAATCCCTGACCCAGGAACTTTATATGCTAAGGGTGAGGCTGTAAAATAAAAAAAATCATAATAAATATAAATAAAATAAGCATATGTTTTACATTAGGTAGATGTAGATTTGTTTGTTGGCTTCTTCGCTTACTGTCTGTTTATAAGCATGAGCACGTTACTTTATCTCTTAGTTTCCTCACTTTAAAGAGGGGTAATAAAGGATCTATCTCCTAGAATTGGCTGTTGTAAGGATTAAAAGAAAGAGCCCATTTAACATGGCAAGTAAAATACTTGCCATAGGATATTTATACTTAGAGCTTTGATACACTTTTTTTTTCCATTTTTAAAGTTCTATTGAAGTATCATTGATTTATAATGTAATTTCTGCTGTACAGTAAAGTGATTCAGTTCTAAACATACATCTGTTCTTTTTCAGATTGTTTTCCCGTGTACATTATCACAGAATATTGGTAGAGTTCCCTGTCCTGTACAGCAGGTCCCTATTGGCCAGTCATTCCATATACTATAGTTGTGCCTATGCCAGTCTTAAACCCCGGTCCATCCTTTACCCCCCTCCCCAACCTCCCAGCCTGTCCCCTGGAAACCTTAAGTTTGTTTTCTAAGTCTGGGAGTCTGTTTCTGTTCTGTAAATAAGTTCATTTGTATCCTTTTTCTAGATTTTACATGTAAGTGATAAAATATGATGTTAGTCTTTCAGTAACTTCACTTAGTATGATATTCTCTGGGTCCATCCATGTTGCTGCAGATGGCATTATTTCATTCTTTTCTATGCCTGAGTAATATTCCATTGTATGTATGTACCACATCTTCTTTATCCATTCTTCTGTTGACAGACATTTAGGTTGCTTTCATGTCTGGGCTATTGTAAATAGAGCTGTAGTGAACATTGGAGTACATGTATCTTTTCAAATTATGGTGTTCTCCAGATAGATGCCCAGGAGTGGGATTGCTGGATCATATAGTAGTTCTGTTTTTAGTTTTTTGAAGAACCTCTGTACTATTTTTTTAATGCTGTACCAGTTTGCCTACTGCCAGCAGTGTAATAGGGTTCCCTTTTCTCTGTACCCTCTCCAGAATTTATTGTTTATATGCTTTTTCATGATGGCCGTTTTGGCTGGTGTAAGATGGTACCTCATAGTAGTTTTGATTTGCAATTCTCTAATAATTAGTGGTGTTAAACATCTTTTTATGTGTTTTTGTTGTTGTTTTTGACCATCTGTTAGTCTTCTTTGGAGAAATGTCTGTTTAGACATTCTGCCTTTTTTTTCTTTTTTTTTTTTTTTTTTGCTTTTTAGGACTGTACTTGCAGCATATAGAGGTTCCCAGGCTAGGGGTCTAATCGGAGCTACAGCCCTACAGACCTCCACCATGGCCACAGCAATGAAGGATCTGAGCCGCGTCTGCAACCTTTACCACAGCTCACAGCAAAGCCAGATCGTTAACCCACTGAGAGACACCCGGGATTGAACCCGCAACCTCATGGTTCCTAGTCAGATTTGTTTCTACTTTGCCACGACGGGAACTCCCTTCTGCCCGTTTTTTGATGGGGTTGGATTTGTGTGTGTGTGTGTGTGTGTGTGTGTGTGTGTGTGTTTAATTGAGCTGCATGAGTTGTTTGTATAATTTGGAGATTAATCCCTTATCACATCATTTGCATATATTTTCTTCCCTTCTTTGGGTTGGCTTTTTGTTTTGTTTATAGTTTCCTTTGATATGCAAAAACTTTTAAGTTTAATTAGGTCTCAGTTGTTTTTGTTTTTATATTCATTACTCTAGGAGGTGGATCTCAAAAGTTGCTGCTGCTGTTAGTGTTCTGCCTCTGTTTTCCTCTAAAAGTTTTATAGCATTAAGTCTTATGTTTAAGTCTTTAATCCATTTTGAGTTTGTGTGTATGGTGTTAAGAGATGTTCTAATTTCATTCTTTTACATGTAGCTGTCCAGTTTTCCCAGGACCATTTATTTTCTCCATTGTTCATTCTTGCCTCCTTTGTTGTAGATTAGTTGACCATGGTGCGTGGGTTTATTCCTGGGCTTTCTGTCCTGTTCCATTTGTCTATATTTCTGTTTTTGTGCCAGTACCATACTGTTTTGATGATTATACCTCTGTAGTATAGTCTGAAGTCAGGGAGATTGATTCCTCCAGCTCCGTTTTGCTTTCTCAGGATTGCTTTGGCTCTTTGGGGTCTTTTCTGTTTCCATACAAATTTTAAAATTTTTTGTTTTGAGTTCTTTGAAAAATTCCCTTGGTAATTTGATAGTGATTACACTGAATTTGTAAATTTCTTTGGATAGTATAGTCATTTTGATGATATTCTTTCAATCCAAGAACATCATATATCTTTCCATCTCTGTGTCATCTTTGATTGCTTTCATCAGTGGCTTACAGTTTTCAGAGTACAGGTCTTTTGTCTCTTTAGGTACGTTTTTTCCTAGATGTCTTATTCTTTTAGATGTGATAGTAAGTGAGATTGTTTCCCTGATTTCTGTTTTTGATCTTTTATTGTTAGTATATTAAAATGCCACCAAGTTCTGTGTATTAATGTTGTTATCCTGCAACTTTAGCAAACTCATTGACAAGCTCTAACAGTTTGCTGATAATGTATTTTGGATTTTCTATGTATGGTATCATGTTACATGCAAATGGTGATAGTTTTACTTCTTTTCCAATATGAATTCCTTTTATTTCCTTTTCTTCCCTCTAATTGCCATGGTTAGGACTTCCGAAACTATGTTGAATAACAGAGGCAAGAGTAGATGGACATCCTTGACTTGTTCCTGATAGCAGAAATTCTTTCAGCTTTTCACCACTGAGAATGGGTTAGCTGTGGACTTGTCATAGGTGAGGTGTGTTGAGGTGGGGTTCCCTCTATGCCCGATTTCTGGAGGATTTTAATCCTAAATGGGTGTTGGATTTTGTCTAAAGCTTTGTCTTTTTGCATCCGTTGAGATGATCATATGGTTTTTATTCAGTTTGTTAATGTGCTATATCACACTGATTGATTTGCAGATATTTAAAAATCCCTGCATCACTGGAATAAATCCTGCCTGATCATAGTGTAGGATCCTTAATGTATTTTTGGATTCAGTTTCTAGTATTTAGTTGGGGATTATTGCATCTGTGTTTTTCAGTGATGTTGGCCTGTAATTTTCTTTTTGTATGTGTGTGTGATATCTTTGGTTTTGGTATCAGGCTGATAGAGTGAGTTTTGGAGTGTTCCTTCCTCTGCGTTTCTTTGGTATGGTTTCAGAAGGATAGATGTTAACTCATTTAAATGTTTGATAGGAATTCCTGTTGTGGTGCAGTGGTTAACGAATCCAACTAGGAGCCATGAGGTTGCGGGTTCGTTTCGTGACCTTGCTCAGTGGGTTGATGATCCGGCATTGCCGTGAGCTGTGGTGTAGGTCACAGAAGCGGCTTGTATCCTGCGCATTCCGGTGGCTGTAGTGTAGGCCAGCAGCTGTAGCTCCGATTAGACCCCTACCCTAGGAACCTCCATATGCTGCAGGTGCGGCCCTAAAATGACAAAAGGAAAATAAATAAATAAATGTTTGATAGAGTTCACCTCTGAAGCTATCTGGACTTTTGTTTGTTGGAAGTTTTAAAATCCCAGTTTAAATTTCAGTACTTGTGATTGGTCTCTTCATCTTTTTTATTTCTTCCTCGTTCAGTTTGGGAAGATTGTACCTTTCTACGAATTTGTCCATTTCTTCTAGGTGGTCTATTTTGTTAGCGTATAGTTGCTTGTAGTAGTCTCTTATCCTTTGTATTTCTGTGATATCCTTTGTAATTTCTCCTTTTTAACTTTCTATTTTATTGATTTGAGCCCTCTCCCTTTTTTTCTTGATGAGTTTGGCTAAGCGTTTATCAATTTTGTTGCTCTTTTCAAAGAACCAGCTTTTAGTTTCATTAATCTTTTCTATGGTTTTCTTCATCTCTGTTTCATTTATTTTACTCTAAGCTGTATGATTTCTTTCCTTCTACTCACTTTGGGTTTTGTTTGTCCTTTTTCTAGTTGCTTTAGGGGCAAGTTTAGGTTGTTTATTTGAGATTTTTCTTGTTTCCTAAGGTATATTTGTATTGCTATAAAATACACTCTTAAAACTGCTTTTGCTACATCCCATAGGTTTTGGATCATTGTGTGTTCTTTCTCATTTGTCTTTAGATATTGTTTGATTTCCCTTTTGCTTTTTTTTGATGATCTATTGGTTGTTTAGTAGCATATTTTTTAGTAACCATATGTCTGTGTTTTTTGCAGTTTTTTTTCTTTTAGTTGATTTCTGGTTAGTTGGTAGTGCATTGTGGTTAGAAAAGATGCTTGATATGATTTCAATTTTCTTTTTCTTTCTTCTAATTTTTTTTTTTATGGTTGCACCTGCAGCACATGGAAGTTCCCTGTCCAAGGATTGAATTCAAGCCTCACCTGCAACCTGCACTGCAGCTGTAGCAATGCCGATCCTTTAACCCATTGTGCCAGGCTGGGGATCAAATTGTGCCTCTATAGCCACCCAAGCCACTGCAGTCAAATTCTTAATCCACTCTGCCGCAGCAGGAGCTCCTGATTTCAACTTTCTTAAATTTACTGAGGCTTAATTTGTGGCCTAGGGTGTGATCAGTCCTAGAGAATGTTCCATATGCTTTTAAGGAGAATGTGTATTCTGCTGCTTTTGGATGGAATGTTCTATAAATAGCTATTAAATCTCTCTAGCCTAATGCATCATTTAAAGCCTGTATTTCCTTGTCAGTTTTCTTTCTGGATGAACTAACTATCCATTGCTATAAGTGGTATGTTAAATTCCCCCACTATTATTGTGTTATTGTCAGTTTCTCCTTTTATGGCTGTTAGCAGTTGCCTTATATATTGGGGTGCTCCTATGTTGGGTACATATATATTTACAGTTGTTATGTCTTCTTGGATTTATCCTTTGGTCATGATATAATGACCTTCTTTGTCCCTTGTAACCTTTATTATGAAGTCTACTTTGTCTGATATGAGTATTACTACTCCAGCTTTCTTTTGATTTTCATTTGCATGGAATATCTTCTTCCATCCTCTCACTTTCGGCTTATATGTGTCCCTAGAACTGAAGTGGGTCTCTTGTAGACAGCATATATATGGGTCTTGTTTTTGTATCCATTTAGCCAGTCCGTGTCATTTGGTTGGAGCATTTAGTCCGTTTACATTTAAGGTAATTATTGGTATGTTTGTTATTTTTACTGCCATTTTGTTAATTGTTTTGGATTTCTTTTTTCTTTCCTCCTCTTGTTCTCTTGAGGTTTGATGACTATTTTAATGTTGTGTTTGGCTTGCTCTTTTTAACTGTGTGGAAATCTATTGTAGATTTTTGGTTTGCAGTTACCATAAGGTTTTTGATATAGGGGTCTTATGAATATGGTTATTTTAAGTTACTGGTCTCTTAATTGCAAATGCATCTCCAGTATCTTGCATTTGTAATCTCCTCACAATTGCTGGTTTTGATATAATATTTGTGTGTGGATGATTTCCTACCTTTACTATATGTTTGCCTTTATCAGTGAGCCTTCTTATTTGGAATTTTCTTGTTTCTAGTTGTAGACTTTTCTGCCTAGAGAAATTCCTTTAGTATTTGTTTTAAAGCTGATTTGGTGGGGTGGAATTCTCTTATCTTTTGCTGTCTGTAAAGCTTTTGACTTCTTGAAATCTGGATGAGAGCCTTGCTAGGTAGAGTATTCTTGGTTGTAGATTTATTATATGTCTTTATTTATCATCCTGTGTATGAACTGCTAAGGAAAAAGAATATGATACTCACTTTTGTGACATTGATATTCTAAGTGACATTTAGTTCTAGAACATTTAAGGCTTTAAAGAAATCATAGAGGAATAAATAAATGAATGGTGAAGACAAGAATTTGGATACCTGGGTGACAGTGATTAGAAACGTCTATCAGAAACTTCTTAGAGTTAAGATGGCTGAATAGAAGAACTCGGGCTTACCTCCTCTCATAAGAAAACCAAAATTACAACTAACTGGTGAACAACCAACAACAAAATAGACTGGAAGCTACCAAAAAAGATAGCCTACATCTAAAGAGAAAGAAGCCATATCAAGATGGTAGGAGTGGTGCTTTCACAATATAATTAAAAATAAATAAAATACCTCTTTTTTTGCCTCTTTTCACTTGTGTGAATCCTTCCTGTAGTTTAGTAGTGAACTGTCATGTGTTTCCATAAAACCCTCAAAATATCATGATTTTGTATATATCATAATGTAGCATATATGTAGTATATTTCTTTACTTGTCTGTTTGAACTATTGAGTATGAACTACTTGAGTTTGAACAGTACTTGTGTTGGTAATTTTTTTTTTTTTTCTGTAAAGGAGCAGATAGCAAGTATTTTAGGCTTTGTGGCCATATGGTCTCTGTTGCAACTACTTAACTGCAATGTAGGAGCTTAAAAATAGCCATAGACAGATTGTAAATATTGGGTATAACTGTGTTCCAAAAAAACTTTATTTATAAAAACAGGTGGGAGGCCAGATTCAGCACACAGGTCTTAGTTTGCTGACCCCTGCAATGCTGCATACCTTAAGCCTGGCAAATCAGTAAATGATAATACTTAACACATATTAAATACTTTTTATGTTCTGTATATAATTCTAAACAACTTTATGTTTATTATTTTACTTAATCCTTAAAACAAGTCTCTGAGGTAGATATTGTCATCATTTTAAAAATCAAGCTGAAGCACAGAGAAGTTAAATTATAACATGCCCAAAGTAATACAACTAGTTAGTGAAAGATTTGGCAGTTGAACCCAGGCATTCCTTTTTTTTTTTTTTTTCCTTTTTAGGGCCACACCCGCAGCATACGGAGGTTCCCAGGCTAGGGGTCGAATCAGAGCTATAGCCGCTGGCCTACAGCCACAGCAACACCAGATCCGAGCCGTGTCTGCAACCTACACCATAGCTCACGGCAATGCTGCATCATCAACCCACTGAGCAAGGCCAGGGGACAAACCCGCAACCTCATGGTTCCATGGTTCCTAGTCGGATTCGTTAACTGCTGCGCCATGACGGGAACTCTGAACCCAAGTATTCTGAATCGAGAGTCTGGGCTTTGAATCATTAAATGATACTGGTTCTAAAATGTTGAGTCCCAGGAGTATAATATTGATTATTAAAAAACATATTAATGTAAATCAGTATATTAATAGATTAAAGGGGAAACTGTGTTTATCTCTTTAGTGCAAAAAAAAATCATTTTCTGAAATGCAGTTGTCCCTGACAACTCTTCCTCAACAAGAAATAACCTTGTAAGAGATCTCTACCAGAAATCTGTATTAGGAGTTCCCTTCGTGGCTCAGTGGTTAACGAGTCTGACTAAGAACCATGAGGTTGCGGGTTCGATCCCTGGCCTTGCTCAGTGGGTTAAGGATCCAGCGTTACCATGAGCTGTGGTGAAGGTTGCAGACGAGGCTCGGATCCCGTGTTGCTGTGGCTGTGGCAAAGGCTGGCAGCTACAGCTCCTGTTAGACCCCTAGCCTGGGAACCTCCATATGCCGCGGGTGCGGCTCTACATAAAAAAGGCAAAAAAGACAAAAATAAATAAAGAAATCTGTATTAAATGTCATAGTGAAAATTTTTAAGTACTTTCATTAAATGAAAGGAACATAACATTAAGAAAGAAGAAAAATAATTAACCTGTAAGTAATAAGGGAGGGCAATAAGGTAGAATATATATCACTGTTATTATTTGCAGTTGATATGATTATCTACTTGGAAAATATGAGAGGCAACAGAAAATGGTTTGAGTCAAAAGAGATTTCAGTAAAGCAACAAGCTGCAAGATAAACTTAGGCTCCTTAGCTTTTTTATACACCAGCAGTAACCAGCTATGAAAAGCAATAAGAAAAGTAGAAGCTTAAATTATAGAAATACTTAAACATTTTAAAAATATGCAGTGCTATCTGAAGAAAACTACAAAAAGATCTGAATGGATGGAGAAATAGTATATTCCTGAATGTGAGAACTTAATACTCTAATTAGGAATACAACAGAATTTTTAAAATGGAATGTGACAAATTGATATTTTAAGTTTTGAGAAGGAAAAATGCACAGAATGGCCAGGTAAATTTCAAAAATAAGCATAACAAAGGGAGACGTACCCATCACACATTAGAATAGGAGTTCTCTTGTGGCGCAGCAGTTTAAGGATCCGACATTGTCATTGCAGTGACTTGGGCCACTGCTGTGGCATGGATTCAGCCACTGGCTCTGTGAACTTCCACATGCTGTGGGGATGCCCAAAAGAAGAAGAAAAAGTTTAAAACATACTGTAGAATTAGTTATTAAAATAATAAGAATTTGGATTTGGAATGAGCATGTTGATCAAAGGAACAGAATAAAGAATTCAGGAGGAGCTCCATGGATACAGCAGAATTTCCTACGTGATAAGTAAGTAATGTAAGAGCTAGTCTATAAATGGTGTAAGACAATTGGCTATCCAGTTGAAGTAAAGAGAATTATGTACCCACGTCCTGGCACTCTCAAAAGTAAGTTCCAGTTGGGCTAAATATATGTAAAAAACAAAATGGCAAAAATTTTGGAAGAAGTGAATTTTTTGAAAAGTCAGGGTAGTGGAAGCCTTTTCAAAGGAGACATCAAACTTAGATGCCATTTAAAAAGGCAAGCAATAGACCAGGATAAAATATTTGACATGTGGTAGATAAGTGACCATTCAAAATACACAAAAAAAGACAACTAGGAGTTCCCCTTGTGGCTCAGCAGATTAAGGACCTGACAGTGTCTGTGAGGAAGCAGATTTGATCTCTGGCCTTGCTCCGTAGGTTAAGGAACCAGCATTGCTGCCAGCTGCAGTGTAGATTGCAGATGCGTTTTGGTTCTGGTCTTAACCCTAGCTGTGATAAACCCCAGCTGCAGCTCCATTTCGATCCCTGGCCCAGTCACTTCATATGATGCAGATGTGGCCATAATTAAAAAAAAAGAAAAAAAGGATAGCCTAGTAGAGTTGGGAAAAAATGTAAGTAGGAAATTGATAAAAGTAGAAATAAGGAAGTTCCCATTGTGCCTCAGCAGAAACATATCTGCCTAGTATCCATCAGGATGCAGGTTTGATCCCTGACTTTGTGCAGTAGGTTAAGGATCCGGCATTGCTGTGAGCTGTGGTGTAGGTCGCAGATATGGCTTGGATGCCGTGTTGCTCTGGCTGTGGTGTAGGCCGGTCGCTACAGCTCCAGTTCAGCCCCTAGCCTGGGAATCTCCATGCGCCATGGGTGTGGCCCTAAAAAATAAAAAAGAGACAAAAAAGAAATATAGCCTGTAAAATTTTGAGGTGATACTTAACGATACAAGTAATATGAGAAATTAAAAACATCAATGAAATATTATTTTTTTAAAAAAATTTGCTAATTGGCAAAAATTGGAAAACGTTAGTATTAGTAAGTGTCAAATTGGAAAGAAGTCACTTGTAAACTATTGAGCAGAGCATAAACAGCTTCATCTTTTTAGGGTAAAAGTTTGGCTGTATCTGTCAGTTTTGAAAGTATAGACTTCTGAACCAGAAGTTTCATTTCTGTATACCTATAATACAAAAATTTTATCATAGGTTCATAGAGACTATTACAGAGGGGGAAATGTATAAAGGAAAATGAGAGTAGTCTGTGTTCATCACTAGAATAAATTTTGTTGTGCTCGTGTAGGAGAATATTAGCCATGAAAAAGAATAAAGGTGATACAGATGTACTTCTTTAGGGAAAGTTTAAAATATTTTATACTAAGAAATAAGATATTGATCACTCCTCACAATTCCATTTAAATCGCTCTCCTAAAACCTTATATACACATAAATAAATACAGAGAAAAAAAATCTGAAAGGGTTGTATTCCACAGTGGGTAGCTGTGGAAATGGGAGTTGGGATGGGGGCAGAAGGAATAGTTAAAAATGCTTGTATGTTTTTAAGATTAAAACATAAAACTTTCATAGTTGTTAACAAATAAAACATAAGATGGTTTGGATTTGGTGATTATGATTAGTCCTTATTAGAACTATATCTTCTAGTTGGACAACCTTGATTTATGTCTGTCACTGTGTAATTTTTAACACTACCTCCTTTCACTCACAAAAGCTTCCTAATTGGTGTCTGAAGTCATTGGTACTTTTAAAAAGAGCAGTTTTGCTGTAGTATTGGATCTAAAGCTGTGGTACAGAAGGTTTTAAAGAAGTAAGAATTGTAGCCTAGTGATTCTCAACCTTTATTTAAGCGTATCTGCCAACTGGGACAATTTTAGTGTACTTTGTTTTTCTGAGTTTCTATTATAAAAGCAATTTTCTTTTTCAAATGTAAAACTATAATTTAAAATATAACTGTTTCCAAGTCTCATATGCCTGGATACTTTGCTCTCCCCTTTTATTATTAGAACCTAATGTTTTAGGAAAGTTGGTGCTAAATATCAGGAGAGATGTCAGCTTAAGCTGAAGATAGAGTAAAGAAAAGGAAGATTTTTTTAAAAGTAAGATGAGGGAAGATGAACATATTTAGGAAAAAATTTTAACTCAAGTATAGTTGTAGATTTATAAATAAAGAATCTGGTTATCTCAGGAAGAGCAACATTAAAATACTGGGTTCTACAAACAGATCTTCTCATGAAAAATACAGAAATGTTTCTTGATTTTCTTATAAAATTCTCTGAAAGAAATTAATGAGGGAAACATGTTAAATAGGTGAAATTACAGTAAAACAGCTTTTATTGGAAGAATTCAAACCTTTTAGTTGTGAACCTAGATGCTAAGGTGTTGGTTTGTTAAAAAAAATATTAAGAAACTGCTGGGGGTTTTTTTGTTTGTTTGTTTGTTTGTTTGTTTTTTGCTTTTTGGGCCACACCTAAAAGCGGCTCCCAGGCTAGGGGTCTAATCAGAGCTACGGCTGCCAGCCTGCAACATAGCCACAGCAATGCCAGATCCTAGCTGCATCTGTGACCTACATCATAGCTCGCGGCAATGTGGGATCCTTAACCCACTGAGCGAGGCCAGGGATCAAACCCATAACCTCATGGTTTGTAGTTGGATTTGTTTCCCCTGCGCCATGATGGGAACTCCCAAGAAACTGCTGTTTTTTTTTTTTTTTTTTTAAATTCTTCAACCCAGAGTCACTCTGATAGACGTAACCAAGGATCTGAAATTCTGAAAAAGCAGAGTAAATAATTAAGTATATAAGCTAGTACTTTACAAAAGGACAATAAAATATTTGTAGATGAAAATAGAATTTTCCCAGATGTAATTGCATGGTGCTCTAGAGGCAATCTAAGTGCTTTGAAAATAGCACTAGACAGCTAGAGCTGTAAAATGGATTTAAGATGGTATAGTTGTCACTCAGCATCCATGGTTCTAGGACCCCTGCAAATGCTCAAGTCCCTTATATAAAATGATGTGGTGGAATAGAGTCAGATGTCACTGGCTTCCACACACCTACAGATATGTAGGGCTAACTCTCTTTTTTAAAAACAAACAAACAAACAAACAAACAAAAACCACTATTGTTCTTGATTCATGTCCACATTATCTGTCCTTTGACTGAGGTTGATTTCTTGGAAGCAATTCCTGGTCTCTGTTCCCGTAGTTTCCTTGAATGGAATTATCTTTGTGATGTCCTTTTCATTGACGGCCTTTGAAGTCTATCTTAACCAGATTTTCATGTTAGTGTTAAGGTGTGATTTCTTAGTGGGGGAGCTGGAGCTGTGTATCCTGACTGCATATTAAATTAAGCTGTATTTAGTATATCTGACTATGGAGAATAATGGTAGTGGCTCTCAAACTCCTACCTCTTTTAAACCTCTGCTGACTTAGGTGGCTTAAAAGACTGGGACTCACGCATCCTATCCACTACGTAAACCTTTCCAGTGGACAAGGAATTGGAGAAGAGTAAGATAAATAAGTTATAGTAAATTCATTGCTGACAATCTATATAAATTGCTATTTACCTTATAAGAAAATTAATATGTTTTTTTGGTTTTATTATATTAAACCATATAAAAGTGTTATTTTAATGTTTTTGATGTTAAGTAGCAATTTCTGTGGTTCAACCTATTATATTACAGAATTATACTATGCTATATAAACATTGCTCTCTCTATAAAAATTGTTACTGCACTTACCAGGAAAATATAAATTGTTTAATATAAATTCATAAGCAGCGCATTGCTTATGAAATGTCACCATATTAGCCAAATTAGAAAGTTTATGGATACACCTACTTTAGCAATAAGGGTAATGTAATAAGCCAAACCTATTTTTAATGCCCGTATATTATCATTGGACACTATTATTTAATTAACCTTCTCCAAAAATTAAATATGAGAATGGTAAAGGTAAACATATAGTAATTGATAAACAAAAGCTATTTAGATTTAAAACTATGACCAACTGAAGACACCAGGAATAGTGCCTGTTCCTACCAGCCAGAGTAGAAAGCTTCATAATTCCCAGGGCATTTGGTAGAGTATTCTGGAGGGTGTTAGGGTGAGGAAAAATTAACCCCAGACTAAATGCAGCCTGCCTAATGAAGGAACATAACTCTCCCAGAAGGCTCAAACTGTTTCCAAGTCACTTAGCCACATTTTACAGCAAAGCTCAAGATGACTTGGAGGACTACAAAAATATCCAGCAGCCAACAAGGTAAAATTTACAATATCTACATTCAGTCAAAACTACTAAGTTTGCAGAGAAGCAGGAGAATACAAACCACAGTGAGTAGAAAAATCAGTTGCTTGAAATACACATATGCACGTATATACCATATCTTCTTTATCCATTCATCTGTTGCTGGACATTAAGATTGTTTCCATGTCTTGGGTATTGCAAATAGTGCTGCTATGAACATAGGGGTGCATGTATCTTTTCAAATTACAGTTTTGTGTGGGTATGCCCAGGAGAATTGCTGCATCATATGGCATTGATGATGAATTAATAGTCAGGAACATTAAAACAGTTAGGACTGTATTCATTATGTTGGAGAAGCTAGAATAAAGATTGAACATGTTATCTAGAAATATTTTCTGGATTAAAATTATAATGTCAAAGATAAGACACATTGGATGGGCTTAATGGCATGTTAGACACTGCCAAAGAAAAGATTAGTAGATGTGAAGATCCTAGCAGTAGAGACTATCTAAAGTAAAAGAAAAAAGAATTGTTTAAAAAGATGAACTGAAGAAATACTTAAAGAAATAGTAGCCAGATTTTTTAACCATAAACTAAGAAACAGTAAGCACAAGAAAGATGAGTAAAATGTCTTCAAGGAACATGATAGTTAAATCACTTAAAAGAAGTGATAAAGGGGAAACAATTTTTATTTAATAATGTATTGTGTAATTTAACCTTTTAATGTTTTGTTTAATTTTATTGAAGTGTAGTTGATTTACAATGTTCTGTTAATTTTGATGGTAGAGCAAAAGTGACTCAGTTATGCATATATATCTTCTTTTTCATGTTCTTTTCCACTATGGTTTATCACAAGATAGTTCCTTGTGTTATATACCACCTTGTTGTTTATCCATCCTATATATAATACTTTGCTTCTGCTAATCCCAGTTTCCCAACCCTCCCCTGCTCCCTGCACCACAGATGTGTTCCCTGTACCTCTGGGTCTGCTTTTATTTGGTAATTATGTTCATTTGTATCATATTTTAGAATCCACATGTAAATGATATCATATGGTATTTGTCTCTCTCTTTCTGACTTACTTTGCTTAGAATAATAATCTCTAGGTCCAACCATGTTGATACAAATGACATTTCATTCTTTTTTATGGCTAATATTCCATTGTGTGTGTGTGTGCATGTACATACATATATGCATGTATACACCATATCTTCTTTATCCATTCATCTGTTGCTGGACATTAAGATTGTTTCCATGTCTTGGGTATTGCAGATAGTGCTGATATGAACATAGAGGTGCATGTATCTTTTCAAATTACAGTTTTGTGTGGGTATTCCCAGGAGAATTGCTGCATCATATGGCAACTCTATATTTTTAGTTCTTTGAGGAACCTCATGCTGTTTCCATAGTGGTGGCACCAATTTACATTCCCACCAACAGTGTAAGAGGGTTCCCTTTTCTCCACACCCTCTCCAGCATTCATTATTTACAGACTTTTTAATGATAGCCATTCTGACTAGTGTGAGGTAGTACCTCATTATAGTTTTGACTTTCATTTCTCTAATACTTAGCAATGATGAGCATATTTTCTGAATTTGATAAAAACTGTTAAGAAACACAGTATTCACAAGGAAGATGAATAAAATGTCTCCGAGGAACATAATTAAATCACTTAAAACAAGTAACAAAGACAAAAAAAATCGTAAAAGCAGCCAGTGTTAGGCATTCCCATTGTGGTGCAGCAGAAATGAATCTGACTTGTAGCCATGGGGATGCAGGTTCAATCCCCAGCCTCGCTTAATGGGTCAGGCATGTGGTGTTGCCCTAACTATGACGTAGGTTGCAGATGCAGCTCAGATCCCGCATTGCTGTAGCTGTAGCTGTGGCTGTGGCTAGCAGCTGCAGCTCTGATACAACTCCTAGCCTGGGAACTTCCTTTTGCTGTGGGTGCAGCCTTAAAATGCAAAAAAAAGGAAAAAAAAGGCAGCCAACATTAGTACAGAAGAGAGATAAGGGTTTTTGCAGATTTCTCATCTGGAAGATAATGAAGCATCTTTAAAATGCTAAAAGGAAAAAACTGTCAACCTGAGATTCTTTACCCAGAAAAAACAAAGGCAGAGTAAAGACTTTTCCAGCATGTAATGGCTAAAATAATTACCTTCAGTCTTGTATTAAATGACATATTAAGTGGAGTCCTTCAAGCAGGAAGATTAAACCACATGGATACCTGGACCTAAGGAAAGAAATAAGATAATGGCAACTACATGGGTAAATATGTAAGTTTTTTAAGTTATTACTTTTTAGGTATCTTCAAAAGACAGTTTACTGTTAACATAATAATGGTAATGACTGTGTAGAGTTTATAACATGTAGAAGTAAAATATAACAATAGCACAGGAAAGGGGAGAAAAGGGAGATAGACTGTTATTAAGGTTCTGATACTTACACCTGAATTATTAAGTTAAACTGATAAATTAGACTGTGAAACATTAGACTGGGTTAGTTAAGGAAGCATATTGTAACCCTAAAGCAATCACTAAAGTAACAAAGAATTAGAGTCTCTAATGCCAACAAGGAACATAAACTGATGTAGTAAGAAATAACCCAAGACAAACCAGATAAAGAGGAAAGGGGAACGAAGAAGACATCAGATAAATGGAAAGCAAATAGCAAGATGGTAGATTTAAACCCAACCATATCAGTAATCGCCTTACTCATAAATGATCTAAATACTAAATTAAAAGGCAAAGATCATTGGATTTGATTTTTTAAAAATCAGTACCCAAGTATGTCACATCCACAGGAAACTCACTTTAAATATAAAGACACATAAGTTAAAAGTAGAAGGTTGGAGGATATACTATGCTCATACTATTCAAAAGAAAGCTGGAGTGACTATATTAGATCAGAAGTTAATTTCAGAGCAGAGACTGTTACCAAGGACAAAAGGGTCATTTTGTAATGGTAGATTAATTCATCAAGAGGATACACTCCTAAATTTTTATGTATGATAGAACTGCAAAGAGAAACATACAAATAAGCAATTTTAGTAGAGGTTCCAGTACTCCTCTCTCAACAATTGATAAGACAAATAGAACTTAAAACCTGAAACTATAAAATTTCATGGAGAAAACATAGAAAATCTTTGTGATCTTAGATTAGACAAAGCTCTCATAGAAACAACTCCAAAAGCATCACCCATAAAATAACAGAATGATCATTTGGATCATTTTAATGATCATTATAATTAAAACTTCTGCTTTTCAAAACACATTGGTAGGAAAATGCAGAGACAAGCCACAGACTGGGAGGGGATCTTTGCAAATCACTTAACTTGATAAAGGACTGGTATCCAGAATATGTAAAGCACTATCAAAACTGAATAATAAGACAAAACAATAACAAAATGAGCAGAAGTGTTGACCAGATTCTAGCCAAAAAGATACACGTGGAAAATAAGCACATGAAAATGTTGAAAATCATTAGTCATTATGGAAATGCAAAGCCTGGGTTTACAAGTAGATAGTAGGAAAATTTGGGAGGTGATGGGTAGGTTAATTATCTTGGTTGTAGTAATGGTTTTATGGATGTATTCACATATCAAAATTTATCAAGTTGTATTCTGTGTGCCATTTAATATATGTCAATTATACCTCAATGAAACTATTTTAAAAAAATCTAGGGGTCCTGTTGTGGCCCAGCGGTAATGAACCCCCCTAGTATCCATGAGGACTCAGGTTCGATCCCTGGCCTCGCTCAGTGGTTTAAGGATCTGGCGTTGCCATGAGCTGTGGTCTAGGTTGCAGATGAGGCTCGTATCTGGCATGCCAGTAGCTGTGGTCTAGGCCAGCAGCTACAGCTCCAGTTTGACCCCTAGCCTGGGAACTTCTATATGCCACGGTGCAACCCTAAAAAGAAAATAAATAAATAAATCTAGAGTAGTTAGCACATTATATGTGCTTGATGCATGTTTATTCAGTATATTTAACTCATTACTCTGCCATTTCTTGAGAACATTTGAACTTTTTTGTTTTTAACCTGTAGGAAATAGCAGTTTAAATCTTAGAGAAAAATTGCTTTGGCTCATAGGACATTGACTTGGCTGAAATATCCAAAGGCAACTTCAAAGGTCTCATTAGACTTTATTACTTACAAATACTTCTCTTTTTTTCTTTTCTTTCTAAGACTACACCTGCAGCATGTGGAAGTTCCTGGGCTAGCAGTTGAATCAGAGCTGCAGCTGCTGGCCTATGGTACAGCCACAGTAATGTGAGATCTGAGCCTCATCTGTGACCTACACCGCAGCTTGTAGCAATGAGAGGTCCTTAACCTACTGAGTAAGGCCAGGGATCAAACCCAAATCCTCACAGACACTATGTCGAGTTCTTAACTCACTGAGCCACAGTGGGAACTCCCTACAAACACTTCTCCTTAAGAAAACTATTTTTATCTATTTCAAATTGAAGAAAAAGAATGGATTCATATCTGGGATGGGTCTTTCAAGAATGAAGTATCTTTTACATTATCAACTTCATTATCAGTAAATATTTATGTAAAAATTAGTTTTGCATCTATAGCTAATCTGTATGATCATGGAACTGGTAGTATCAGCTTAACCTGGGAACTTATTAGAAGTGTGAGTTATTGGGCCTTATCCCGCACCTACTGAAACAGAAACTAGGTGTAGAGCCCAACAGTCTATTTTATTAAACCCTGCATGTGATTCTGACACATGCCAAAGTCTGAAACCTTGGTCCTAGAGTAACAGACTTGATTTACTTAAATACTGGTATTAGAAGATTTCAAGAAATCTCACAGGATGCCATACTTAAGAATTTGTGTATTTCATCATGTGTAAATTTTACCTTCAAAAAGGAGTTAAATATTTACTGAATAGTAGTTACCAAAATATGCCTGAAGTATTTAGAAGGAAATTATACTGAAGTCTGTTTTTAAAAAAGATAGAGGAATGCCAGTGATCAAGGAAAAGTGTTAACTTTAGTATCTAGATTGCATGTAAATGATATTCACTTCTTAGTTTTGAAATTTTTCATGAAAAAATATAAAATCCTCACATGACCCCTTTTTAAACTTTTGTGCAAGAAAATGAAATGTGCCCAGATGCTCTCTTAGACAAAATAATGGTGGGTGATAGTGAAAACTTAGTATCTTAATAATTAGAGGCAGATGTAGAAGGCTGTGTTTTCATACATTGATACTGCATGTATTTATCCTAGAAATTGACTATTTGAGATTTTTCTTGTCAAAGGGGCTGTTAAAATGTGATCTCACTAAATGTTCTCTAAATAATCTCCATTGATGACTCTTGCTATATCAAGATGAAAATGTTTGTTGGTTATACCTACATGATCTAAGTATTGTTTCTTTTAAAGAGACACAAATTACTGTTTTTTTTATAACAATGAATTTTATTTCAATTATAGGTGTACAAAGATCATCACACGTCAATGTGATAGATTTTGTGTCCCAAACCCACAGTGCATCCCCCCACCCCCCAGATTGTCTTATTTGAAAAACCATGGTTTTCCTAAATCTGTGAGTCATTGTCTGTTCTTCAAAGAAATTCATTGTGTCTCTTTAGTTTCCACATGTAAGCGGTAGCATTGGATGTTGCTGTCTAATTGTCTGACTGGTTTCACTTCTCGTGATAATTTCTAGGTCCATCCATGTTTCTGTAAATGTTGTTATTTTGTTCCTTTTAATGGCTGAGTAATATTCCTTTGTGTGTATGTACCATATCTTCCCTATCCACTCCTCTGTCGATAGGCATTTAGGTTGTTTCCATGACCTGGCTTCTTTCCTCTCTAGCTGCTTTGGATGTAAAGTTAGGTTGTTTATGTGAGCTTTTTCTTGTTTCCTGAGGTAGGCTTGTATTGCTATATACTTTCCTCTTAGAACTACTTTTGCTGCATCCCAGAGGTTTTGGAGTGTCGTATCTTTGTTGTCATTTGCTTCTAGGTATTTTTTAATTTCCTCTTTGAGTTCTTCAGTGATCCATTGGTTGTTTAGTAGCATGTTGTTTAGTCTCCATGTGTTTGCATTTTTGGCCATTTTTTTCTTGTTGTTGATTTCCAGTCATATAGCATTGTGGTCAGAGAAGATGCTTGATATGATTTCAATTTTCTTAAAGTTACTGAGGCTTGATTTGTAGCCCAGGCTGTGATCAGTCTTAGAGAATGTTCCGTGTGCACTTGAGAAGAATAATTGTACATGGATGTTTTAGTATCTTTACTGTATATATGCCTTTACTGGTGAGCCTTGTCATTTGTGGTGTTTTTGTTTCTGGTTGTGGCCTTTTTTTTCTGACTAGAGAAGTTCCTTTAAGATTTGTTGTAAAGCTGGTTTAGTGTTGCAGAAATCTCTTGCTTTTGCTTATCTGTAAAGGTTTTGATCTCTCCTTCAAATCTGAATGAGAGCCTTGCAGGGTAAAGCAATCTTGGTTGGAAGTTTTTCCCTTTCATCACATGAAGTATATCATGTCACTCCCTTCTTGCCTGCAGAGTTTCAGCTGAAAAATCTGCTGATAACCGTATTGGGGTTCCGTTGTATGTCATTTGTGTCTTTTCCCTAGCTTCTTTCAGTATTTTCTCTTTGTCTTTAATTTTGGTAATTTTGATTAATATGTGTTTTGGAGTGTTCCTCCTTGGGTTTATTTTATATGGTACTCATTGCACTTCCTGGATTTGAGTGAGTGGTTCCTTTCCCGTGTTAGGGAAGTTTTCGGCTATTATCTCTTCAAATAGTTTTTCTGTCCCCTTCTCTGTCTCTTCTCCCTCTGGCACCCCTATAATACGGATGTTGGTGCGTTTAATATTATCCCAGAGTTCTCTGAGACTCAGCTCATTTCCTTCCAATCTTTTATCTCTTTTTTGTTCTGCATTAGTGATTGCCACTAATCTGTCCTCCACCTCACTGATTCGTTCTTCTGCCTCCTGTATTCTACTGTTGGCTGCTTCTGATGAATTTTTTATTTCAGTTATTGTTTTTTGCATCTCTTGTTTA
>PVHT020004944.1:27187890-27205523 GCA_004024745.2 Catagonus wagneri
GGGGGGGGGGGTCTTAAGGCAGCCTGTTTACTGATGGGTGGGGCTGTGATCCCACCTGGATTATTGTTTGGCCTGGGGCTTCTCAGTGCTGATGGAAGGGGCCAGCTTTTCCCAGAATTGCCACCTCCAGAGAAATGCAGGCTGTTGAATGTTCCCAAGAGCTTTGCCTCCAGTGTCCTTCCCCCACAACAAGGCACAGTCACCCCTGTTTTCCCAGGAGACCCTCCAAGAATTGTAGTCAGGTTCAACCTGGATTCCTATGGAGACTTTGCTTTGCCCTGGGACCCAGTGCATGTGAAAGTCTGTGTGTGCCTTTCAAGAATGGGGTCTCTGTTTCCCCCAGTCCTGTGGAGCTGCTGCACCCAAGCCCCACTGGCCTTCAATGCCAGATGCTCTGGGGGCTCTTTCTCCCTGTGCCAGATCCCCAGGTGTGGGGATTTGACATGAGGCTCAGAACTCTCAGTCCTGTAGGTGAGTCTCTGTGATGCAGTTACTTTCCAGTCTGTGGGGCTTCCCACCCAGGAGGTATGGGTTTGCTTATATGGTATAATCGCCCTCCTACCTCCTGATGTGATCTCCCCTTTGTCTTCTGCAGTAGAATATCTTTTTGAAAGTTTACAATCCATTTGGTTGAAGGTTGCTTGGCATTTGGTTGTAATTTTATTGTTTTTATGAGAGAAGTTGAGCTGCAGTCCTTCTATTCTGCCATCTTAATCCTATAGTCTAATTACATATATTTTTAAGAGAGTCATTTTCTGGGGGTACAGTTAATATCAAACTAATGAAAGAATTAATTAGTCTTAGTAAAAATGTGAAACAATCTAATACCATGTACTTATTATTAAATAAAATTTATGACATATTTCCTTTAGGTTTCTGGTATGAAATGATAAGGGATTTTTCTGGAGTGATTCTTAGGAAATTCATCTTGAGAAATCCCACTACAGGTGATTTTAACACATCCCCTCCTCCTTTTTTTAAGTAGTCAATTTTAGAAAATAAAAAAATCCAAAAGTTAAAAAAGAAAAAGAAATAGAGATATTAATTGGGAAAATACATTTTAGGATATCAGTTTGTAAGTTAAATTAGTAATTTGGGGGGAAAGTCCAAATTCAAGCCAAATTTCTAGAAATTTCCCTGAAAGAATATTTAGATAGTTGACATGCCAAATGTGACTCCATTATTGCCTAGGGCTCTTCAAGACAGTTCATTTTTAAATCAAAATTATGACGAAAGTAGTGTAACCATATCCACATTACAGAACAGTTGGGGAAACAGAGGGGAGGGATTACTATAATTCCACCATCTTAATACAATTGTTACTGTAATTTTAATATCTTTACCAGTGGCTTTTCATATGTGTATTTTCAAGTAATACTAAAGTCTAGATTTAAATTTGGTACTAAAACTCTTTGGAATGTATAATAGTCTTGTGATTTCTGATATGGCCTTGGAGTCCTGAAATTTTTAGTTTCATTGATTTAGACAAATCATAAATCTGAAATATTGGATTTCTCAGTCTAAATGTACATATTTCTCCTTTGAGTCTCTCAATTATGCTACGGCTGTAATCCAAATAGAATCCTTCTTTGCATTTTTCCCACATACTTTTTAATAAGCAAGTAGAGTTGAAATTTCAAACCCCAAGCCACACTTATTGTTATGAGGTAGCTACCTTAGATTCTGTGTAGACTGTCGGCGTTATAACAGCAGCATCCTTAGAATAGAACAAATTCAGTTAGAATGGATGGCTATGAGTGAAATTAAGGAAGAAAAACTAAGCCTAATTGTATTGTAGACTGACTGCCCCTCCAAATTCACATCTTGAAGCTCTAACCACCCCCCCTCACTTGCCCCCCCGCCCCCGGCCCAGTGTGATTGGTTTTGGAGGTGGAGTCTTTGGGAAATTATTAGGTTTAGATGAGGTCGTGAGTGGAGATCCCTTGATGAATTAGTGCCCTTTGAGAAACGGAAGAGACTAGAGCTTTTCTCAAGAGGGCAATCATTTGAAGGCCAGGAGGGTCCTCTCCATGAACCTGACTATGCTGGCACCTGATCTCAGATTCCTGGCCTCCAGAACTGTGATAAATAAATATGTGATATTTAAGGTACCCAAGATTTTGTTCCAAGAGTGTAGGCTGACGTAAGACAGCAAATTGGTATTGATAAGTAGAATGTTGCATTAACAAAAATATAAACATGTGCAAGTAACTTTGAAACTGGGTAATGGGTAGAGGCTGGAAAAGCTTTGAAATACATGCTAGAAACAGCCAAGACTGCTGTTAAGGGACTGCTAATGGCAGGTAGTGAGAGCTCAAGAAAAGAGGAAAGCTGGGGCGGGGGAAACCTCTGTCTTCTAGAGAATATATAAATAATCATGAACAGAATTTTACTAGAAATAAGGATGGTAAAGACCATTCTGATCAAGTCTCAGATAAGAATAAGGAACTTGTTATTGGACATTGAAAAAAAGGTTATCCTTCCCATTAAAGGGCAAAAAATTGGGGTGAATTATGTTCATATTCTGGCATTTTGGGGAGGGTTAAACTTGTGAGTGATAAAACTAGATATTTCATTGAGGAGGTTTCTAAGCAAAGTGTTAAGGGAGTGGCTTGATTCCTTCTGACTGTTTATAGTAAGTTGGTAAAGGAGAGAAATGAATTGAAGGATTTGTTAAGCAAAAAGGAATCAAAACTTAAAGATTTGGAAAATTCTTAGCTTAACCAGGTTGCAAAAATGAGAAAGCACCTTTGGAAGAGAACACCAAGAGTGTGGCTAACCAATTGTTTCTTAAAGATGTTAGTGTGGATATGAGCCATGGACCAAATTGGTATTTCAACAGAAGCCAGGAAGAGCAATGGAATTACACCAATAGAAACAGTGTCAAGTGGAACAAAAGATACAGAGAAAGTAGAATGCAGTGAAGGAAGGCTTCAAACATGAGTTAGCCTTCAAGAAAAGAGAGGGGGGCTTCCCGTTGTGGCTCAGTGGTTAACGAATCTGACTAGGAACCATGAGGTTGTGGGTTCGATCCCTGGCCTCGCTCAGTGGGTTAAGGATCCGGCGTTGCCATGAGCTGTGCTGTAAGTTACAGACACAGCTCGGATTCTGCGTTGCTATGGCTGTGGCATAGGCTGGCAGCTGTAGAGCCGATTAGACCTCTAGCCTGGGAACCTCTATATGCCATGGGTGCGGCCCTAGAAAAGGCAAAAAGACCAAAAAGAAAAAAGAAAAAAAGAGAGAGGGACCTCAAATGTCACTCGGAGGTCATCAAGGCTGCTACTCTTACAGGTTCAGAGTGCACAGGCCTGAGGGGCAGGGTACTTCAACCTTGATTTTGAAGGATAGGACTTCTACCCAGCGGAGTCACATGCCCACAGCTTCACAAGGCCAAAGGTATGTCTGTAGAGGTGATGGCACACCCCAGTGGCAGAACATGGAATCAAAGCCTAAAAAATCTAATGATATTTGCCTTACTAGGTTTGTAACTTGCTTGGGACCTGTCTCCCCTTTTCTTCCTTCAGACTTCTCCCTTTTGTAATGAGAATATCTATCCTATGCCTGTCTTACCATTGTAGTTTGGAAGCATGAAACAACTAGTCTCAAGGTGGACGTCTCACCCAAATCTGAAATAGATGCAACCTTTTTTTTTTTTTTTTTTTGCTTTTTAGTGCTCTACCCGTGGCATATGGAAGTTCCCAGACTAGGAGCTACAGCTGCTGGCCTACCACAGCCACAGCAACTCAGAATTTGAGCTGTGGCTACAAGCTATACCACAGCTCACTGCAGCGCTAATCCTTAACAGACTGAGCAAGGCCAAAGATCAACCCTGCCTACTAGTTGTATTCGCTAACCACTGAGCAATGGTGGGAACTCCCTAGATGCAACTTGAGTTTATGTTGAGGGAGTTCCTATTGCGGCGCAGCGGAAACAAATCTGGCTAGTATCCATGAGGATTCAGGTTCAATCCCTGGCAGTGGGTTAAGGATCTGATGTTGCCGTGAGCTGTGGTGTAGGTCACAGACACAGCTTGTATCTGGTGTGGCTGTGGCTGTGGGAAGGCCGGAACCTGCAGCTCTGTTTCGACCCCTAGCCTGAGAACTTCTGTATGGCGCAGGTGCAGCCCTAAAGAGACCAAAAAAAAAGAAGATAAGAGTTTATGTTGAAATAGGTTGAGACTTTGTGGCTTTTGGGATGGAATGAATGTATTTTTTTTAATTTTATATGCAAAAAAAGGACATGAATTTTGGGGGGCTGGGGCAGAATATATGAACTGAATGTCTCCTTCCAAAATTATATTTCATAGACATATACTCAAGTGTGTTGGTATTAAGGAAGCCCAAATGGATATATGTATGGCTCCAAATGGGTGAATGTAATGAATGTATATGTATAGCTGAATAACTTTGTTGTATAGCAGAAATTATTACAATCTTATAAATCATCTATACTTCAATAAAGCTTTAAAAAGAAAAAGTTAAGCCTTTGAAGTTCCCTGGTGGCCTAATAGTTAGACTGTTATGTTTTTGCTATGGCTCAGGTTGGTTCCCTAGCCTGGGAAGTTCCACCAGCTGCAGGCAAGTTCCAAAAAAAAAAAAAAAAAGATGGGACCTTTGGGAGATAATTAGGTTTAGTTGAGGTCATGAGGATAGAGCCCTATGATGAGATTCTTACCCTTTTTAATCTAAGAAGAGGAAGAGAGACCAGAACTGTCTCTCTCAGCCATGCAAGGATACAAAAAGAAGGTAAGCCCTTTGCAAGCTGAGAGAACCCTTCCCAGGGACCTGACCCTGCTTGCATCCAGATCTTAGATTCCTTACCCTCTAGAACTGTGAGAAGTAAATGTCTGGTTTTTGTTTTTCTTTTTTTATTACTCAGTTACATTTATAGTTGTACAGTGATCATCCACAACCAGATTTTATAGCATTTACTCCCAGAATATCTGCCCACCCCCCAACCTGTCTCATTTGGAAACCATAAGTTTTTCAAAGTCTGTGAGTCAGTGTCTGTTCTGCAAAGAAGTTCAGTGTGTCCTTTTTTTAGATTCCACATGTAAGTGATAGCTTTTGATGTTGGTGTATGTCTGACTTCACTTAAGCGTGATAATTTCTATGTCCATCCATGTTGCTGCAGATGCCATTATTTCTTTGCTTTTAATGGCTGAGTGATATTCCATTGCATTTATATAACACATCTTCTTTATCCACTCCTCTATTCATGGACATTTAGGTTGTTTCCATGTCTTGGCTATTGTATATATGCTACAGTGAACATTGGCATACATGTATCTTTTTGAGTCATGCATTTCTCTGGATAGATGCCCAAGAGTGAATTGCTGGATCAAATGATAATTCTATTTTTAGTTTTCTAAGGAATCTCCATACTGTTTTCCACAGTAGTTGTACCAGTTTACATTCCCACCGACAGTGTGATAGGGTTTCCTTTTCTCCATACCCACTCCAGCATTTATTTGTAGACTTTTTGATGATGGCTATTCTGGCTGGTGTAAGGTGGTACCTCATAGTGGTTTTGATTTGGATTTCTCTAATAGTGAATGATGTTGAACATTTTTCCGTGTGTTTTTTGGCCATCTGTATGTCTTCTTTGGAAAATTGTCTGTTTAGATCTTCTGCCCATTTTTGGATGGGGTTGTTTGTTTTTTTGGTATTGAGCTGCAGAAGGTGTTTATAAATTTTGGAGATTAGTCCATTGTCAGTCTCTTCATTTGTAAATGTTTTTTCCTATTCTGTGGGTTGTCTTTTCATTTTGTTTAGGGTTTCCTTTGCTGTGCAGAAACTTTTAAGTTTAACTGAGTCTTAATTGTTTTTTTGTTTGTTTTTATTGTCATTACTGTAGGAGGTGGATGTGAGAAGATATTGCTGTGGGTAATGTCGGAGAGTGTTTGGGCTGTGTTTTCTTCTAGGTGTTTTATAGTATCTGGTCTTATATTTAGGTCTTTAATCCATTTTGAGTTTATTTTTGTGTATGCTGTTAGGAAGTGTTCTAATTTCATTTTTTTACCTGTGGCTGTCCAGTTTTCCCAGCACCACTTATTGAAGGGGCTGTCTTTTCTCCATTGTGTATTCTTGCCTCCTTTGTCGTAGATTAGTTGACTGTAGGTGTCTGGATTTAATTCTGGGCATTCTGTCCTGTTCCACTGATGTGTATTTCTGTCTTTGTGCCAGTACTGTACGGTTTTGATGACTTTAGCTTCATAGTATAGTCTGAAGTCAGGGAGCCTGATTCCTCCAGCTACATTTTTCTTTCTCAGGATGGCTTTGGCTATTCTGTGCTTCCAAACTTGAAAATATTTTGTTCTAGTTCTGTGAAAAATGTCCTTGGTAATTTGATAGGGATTGAGCTGAATTGGTAGATTGCCTTGGATAGTATAGTCATTTTGATAATATTGATTCTTCCAGTCCAAGAGCATGGTATGTCTTTCCATCTGTGTCATCTTTGATTTCTTTTGTCAGCGTCTTATAGTTTTCAGAGTACAGGTCTTTCGTCTCTTTAGATAGGTTTATTCCTAAGCATTTTGTTCTTTTTGATGCAGTGGTAAGTGGGATCGTTTCCCTAATTTCACTTTCTGATCTTTCATTGTTAGTATATAGAAATGCAGTCGATTACTGTGTATTAATTTTGTATCCTGCAACTTTGCCAAATTCGGTGATGAGCTCTAACAGTTCTCTGGTAGCATCTTTAGGATTTTCTAGGTATAGTATCATGTCATCTGCAAATAGTGACAGTTTTACTTCTTCCTTTCCAATTTGGATTCCTTTTATTTCCTTTTCTTCTCTGATTGCCGCGGTTAGGACCTCTAAAACTATATTGAATAATAGTGGTGAGAGCAGTCATCCTTGTCTTGTTCCTGATCTCTGCGGGAATTCTTTTAGCTTTTTACCATTGAGAATGATGTTAGCTCTGGGTGTGTCCCATATGGCCTTTATTATGTTGAGGTAGGTTCCCCCTATGCCCACTCTCTGAAGGGTTTTTATCAGAAATGGGTGTTGGATTTTGTCAGAGGCTTTTTCTGCATCTACTAAGAGGATCATATGGTTTTTATTCTTCAGTTTGTTAACGTGGTGTATCACACTGATTGATTTGCGGATATTGAAGAATCCTGGCATCCCTGGGATAAATCCCACTTGATCATGATGTACAATCCTTTTAATGTATTGTTGGATTTGGTTTGCTAGTATTTTGTTGAGGATTTTTGCATGTGTGTTCATCAGTGAAACTGGCCTGCAATTTTCTTTTTTTGTGGTACCTTTGTCTGGCTTTGATATCAGGGTGATGGTAGCCTCATAGAATGAGTGGGAGTGTTCCTTTCTCTGCAATTTTTGGAATAGTTTCAGAAGGATAGGCGTTAGCTCTTCTGTAAATGTTTGATAGAACTCACCTGTGAAGCCATCTGGTCCTGGACTTTTGTTTGTTGGAAGTTTTTTAATCACAGTTTCAATTTCAGTACCTGTGATTGGTCTGTTCATCTTCTATTTTATCTTGGCTTGGTCTTGGAAGTTTGCACTTTTTAAAGAATCTATCCATTTCTTCTAGGTTTTCCATTTTATTGGCAGATAGTTGCATGTAGTAGTCTCTTATGATCCATTGTATTTCTGTGATGTGTATTGTAACTTCTCCTTTTTCATTTCTAATTTTATTGATTTGTGTCCTCTTTTTTTTCTTGATAAGTCTGGCTAAGGGTTTATCACTTTTGTTGATCTTTTCAAAGAACCAGCTTTTCGTTTCTTTTCTATGGTTTTCTTTGTTTTTGTTTCATTTATTTCTGCTCTGATCTTTATGATTTCTTCTGCTAACTTTAGGTCTTGTCTTTCTTCTCTCTCTAGTTGCTTTAGATGTAAAGATAGGTTGTTTATTTGAGCTTTTTCTGGTTTCCTGAGGTAGGCTATAAACTTTCCTCTTAGAACTGCTTTTGCTGCATCCCATAGGTTTTGGAGTGTTGTATCTTTGTTGTCATTTGCTTCTAGGTATTTTTAAATTTCCTTTGATTTCTTCAGTGATCCATTGCTGTTTAGTCTCCATGTGTTTGTGTTTTTTACACTTTTTGTTGTTGTTGATGATGATTTCCAGTCATATAGCATTGTGGTCAGAAAAGATGCTTGATATGATTTCAGTTTTCTTAAAGTTACTGAGGCTTGACTTGCGGGTTTGAATCTGAGCTGTAGTTGCCAGCCTGAGCCACAGCCACAGCAACGCAAGATCCGAGCCATGTCTACGACCACAGCTCAAGGCAAATCCGATCCTTAACCCACTCAGCAAGACCAGGGATCCAACGTGCATCCTCATGGACGCTAGTCAGATTCATTTCCTCTGAGCCACCACAGGAACTCCCCTTACATTAATTTTTGAATGTGGTGCAAGATAAGGGTCTAACTTCTTTTTTTTTTTAATTTTTAAACTTTTTTGCATGTGGATATGCAGTTTTCCCTTCATCATTTGTTGAAGAGACCGTCTTTTCCCCCACTGAATGGTCTTGACACACTTGTCAAAGGTCGTTTGACTATATGTGATAGTTTATTTCTCGGTTCTCTATTTTATTCCATTGGTGTATGTGTGTCTTCTTTTTACCACTATCACAGCATTCGATTACTGTGGCTTTGTAATGTGATTTGAATTCAGGAAGTTTCTGTCCTCCAACTTTGTTCTTTTTCAGAATTGTTTGGCTGCTTTGAATTCCTTGAGATTCTGTATGAATTTTAGAATGAATTTTATAATTCTAAAAAAAAATGCCATTGAGATTTTGATAGGAATCATATTGAATATGTAGATTGCTTTGGGTAGTATGGAAATCTTAACAATATTAAGTCTTTGAATCTGTGAACACAGGATGTCTTTCCTTTATTTATATCTTTTATTAATTTCTTTTAGCAATATTTTGTGATTTTTCGGTATGCAGATCTTTGATCTCCCTGGTTAGATTTGTCACTAAGTATTTGTCCCTAGCATTCTTTTTAATGCTATTGTAAATGGAATAGTTTTCACATTGTTCAGTTAATGTATAGAAATGTTGCTGATCTTTGTGTGCTTATCAGTTCTAATAGGTTTTTTTTTTTTTTAGCCTTTAGGGTTTTTTTAAAATGTAGATCCTATCATCTGTGAACAAAGATATTTTTACTTATTTGTTCATGGTTTGTTTTTTGATATGTTTTTTTATGCCTAATTGCTGTGCCTAGGACTTCCAGTACTGTGAATAGCTGTGGTGAGAGTGGGCATTCTAGCATCGTTCCCTGTTAGAGGAAAAGTTTTCAGTCTTTCATCACTGAATATTTTAACTATGGGCTTTTCCTGTGTGCCCTTTATTGTAAGAAGTAGTTTCCTTCTTTTCCTAGTTTGTTAGTGTTTTTATCGTGAAAGACTGTGAAATTTTGTCAAACGTTTTTCCCTGTATCCATTAAGGTAACCATGTGTTCGTTTTACCTTTTAAAAGTAATTTTATTGAAGTGTACACAAAGATGTACATACATAGTATACAGCTCAGTTTATAATACAGTGGTAATTACCATGTAACTGCCTCCCAGGTCAAGATATAGAACAGTACCAGTACCCCAAAACTGTCTTAATGCCCGCCCAGTCCCCATCCTTTCTTTTCCAGAGTCAATCATTATCCTGATTTTTAATACGGTAGACAGTTTTGTTGGTTTTTAAACTTTCTATAAACAAAACTTTGCAGTATGTACTCTTCTTTGTCTTTTTTACCTACATTGTATTTCTCAAATTTATTTGTGTTGTTCCTGTATCACTAGTTCATTAATTTTCATTGCTGTGTAAGTAGTCCACTGGATGAATCATACAATTTACCATTTAATGTGGAGGGACATTCAGGTTATTTACAGTTTGGGGCTACCAAAGAATAATACTGCTATATGCATTCATGTACTTATCATCTAGTGCCGATATGCATGCTTTTCGTTTTGGTGTATATTAGTCTAATAATTGGATCATGACTGGGTCAAAGAATATTTATGTTTAATTTGGTAGGTAATATCAAACTCGTTTCCAAAGTGATTGTGTGAGTTTTCATTCATATTCCATTTGAATATGCCAGTTTCTCTGTTTTCTTACTAATACTTGATATTGTCAGTCTTTTCTGTTTTTATTATTCTATATTCTAGTACGTATTGGTATTTCACTGTAAATTTTTAATAACCTTTTTCCTAATAATTCATGATCTTGAGAGTCTTTTCATGTGTTTATTGTATTGGTCTCTTGAATTTCCACTTTTATGAAGAGAATATTCAAGTCTCTTCTCATTTTTCTATTAAAAAATCAATTTGTAGGAGGCCTGTTTATATTGTAAATATGTGCTCTTTTCCAGTTACATGTGTTGTAAATATCTTTCAGTCTGTGGCTTGCTTTTTCATTCTCTTGAAGATTTTTTTTAATGAACAGTAGTTCTTTTTTTTTTTTTCTTTAAGGGCCGTACCTGCAACATATGGAGGTTCCCTGGCTAAGGAGTAAATCAAAGTTGTTGCCTCTGGCCCACGCCACAGCCACAGCCACACAGGATCCAAGCCATGTCTGTGATCTACAGCACAGCTTACAGCATCGCCAGATCCTTAACCCACTGAACAAGGCCAGGGTCGTACCTGCATCCTCATGGTTACTAGTCAGGCTCCTTAACCACTGAGCTATGAGGGGAACTCCCAGTAGTTCTTAATTTTAATGAAGTTCCCCATGTCATTCTTTTCCTTTATGATTTAGGAAACATAATTTATACTCTGTCTTTAAAATCTTTCTCTGTCCCATGATTATGAAGATATTCTTTTCTGTTATCTTTAGATCATTTTATCTTATGTTTTATGTTCAGATTTACAGTCTAACTGGCATAAATTTTTTTAAACATTGTTTGATATTAATTAGAATTTCTAACTAATAGAAAATTTGCAAGAGTAGTACAAAGATATCTAGCTATTTTTCACCCAGACTTCTCAAATGTTAATATTTTATTATATTATTATTAAATAGATGATCAAATTTTGATATATAGATATAAACAGTGCTAGAGCCATCTTGTACTTGCTTACAAAAGTTGATTGTTAAAAATTCGGGCATTTTCAACCTATCTTTAAACCATAATGGCTTGAAATGAATGAGCCATGGGATAGTATTCCATGGAAATTAGCAAATGCGACAAATCACTTCTCCCCTTTTTTGTACATATTAAATATTACATTATAAAAAACAACCAAAAATAGATCCATAACTTGAACCAAGTAGTTATTTGCAGTCAGAAGATAAGATGAGAACATAGGGACTGAGTAGTAACAAAATTAGAAGTAATTTTAAGAAGCTAACTGTGGTCTCTGTGGAAGAATGAAGGGAATTTTTAGGTTCCTAAATGCAGCATTTTAGTTGCATGTCTGAAGTTTCCATTTCACAAGCTGAAATAAAACCACCTGCTTTGCATTTCATGCGATGGGTGTGGCCATATAAGAAAGCAGTTTTTAAATGAAACTTGGTATTATAGCTTGAAAAGAATAAAATCATAATAATATTAAAACATAGCACAAGGCTTCAGATTCATTACATATATAGTATACCACTGTTCTTAGCATTATCTGGAGATTGAGAAGAAATTTGTATTTCTATTTGTAAAACTTCTGGTCCACCTCATGAAACCAAACTGTGGTTGTATCTTCAGCACTATATTCTAAAATTTTTGAAGTAATGTTGGTTTGCAGCTTTAGCTAATGAACGTATTAAATACAATATCATAAAGTACCGTGATGAAAGAAAAATTCCCAGTAGTTATTTTTTAATTTATTAATTTAAAAAGATAAATTACTTAAAAACTTTTTCTGGTTAATCCTGAGTTAACGTCCCAAAAATGTGTCTTCTTGAGTTAAATCAGATGACATACGAGAGGGAAAATATATTGACTCTTTCCCATCTTATAAGACTTTTTTTTTTTCTTTTTATGGCCGCACCCATGGCATATGGAAGTTCCTAGCCTATGGGTCAAATCAGAGCTACGGCTCTGGCCTACACCATAGCCACAGCAACACGGGATCCGAGCCGCATCTGTGATCTACACCACAGCTCACGGCAACAGTGGATCCTTAACCCAATGAATGAGGCCAGGGATCAAACCCACATCCTCTTGGATCCCTAGTCATGTTCCTTAACACTGAGCCAGGAAGGGAACTCCCTATTTTATAGTTTTTTATATATCCTACAAAGGGAAATTATTTGATATGATTTAAAGTACTCAGTGATTTTTTTGGACTTTAAGAAATATAGCAGTACAGATTAAGCCAGAATTTAGATTTGCTCTTTTATTTACATATGTATATAAAATATTTATGTATTATATATTACATATGTACATTTATATCATGTATTTATCATATGAAGTTTATGCATGTTATAAGTGGCATACATTTTTATGAGACAGTTAAATGTTTATAAAATCTTGATGTAGATACCTGTATTGAAATTTTTTTTAAATCTTAAAGCAGTTTTTGTATATCTAAATAGAAAATCAGGGAGTTCCCGTCGTGGCCCAGTGGTTAACGAATCTGACTAGGAACCATGAGTTTGCGGGTTCGATCCCTGGCCTTGCTCAGTGGGTTAACGATCTGGTGTTACCGTGAGCTATGGTGTAGGTCGCAGATGTGGCTCGGATCTGGTGTTGCTGTGGCTGTGGCATAGGCTGGCGTCTACAGCTCCGATTCGACCCCTAACCTGGGAACCTCCATATGCCACAGGTGTGGCCCTAAAAAGCAAAAATAAATAAATAAATAAATAAATAAATAAATAAATAAATAAATAAATAAAATTGTTTTTAGGTTAAGTCAATGTGTATGAGAGCTTTCTACAAAAATTCAAGATTGTTAAATAAATGACACGATTTTAATGTCTTATAAAAGTTAAACATTTTGACACTAGTGGATTGTAGAATGCTGCAAACATCCAAAAATGTTTGTTATTTTGCCTTTCAGTATAGATTTGATAAAATTTATGCTTGAGCTCAATTGTACTCATTTTGACATGTAATTAGTTGATGTATTATTGATATATAGACTATATTGCTTACATTTTTATATGTGATACTGTGTGTACAGTTAGAGATCTCTAAATGTAGTTACTTTTATCACTGAATTGATTTGGTTTATTGTAAAGTACTTTCAAAAATAATAGAACTAGAATGACAGAAAACAAAAGCTAGAGTTAACAATCCCAAGCAAATTTTTCTTCTAGTCCCGAGCAAATTTTTCTATCATTTTGCTCTGTCTGAGGAATCACTGAAAAAAATCTTAATTCTTGTGTAGTTCCTAGAGAGTAATAGGATGATAAGGGGGAACTGGGTTTTCGTATACACCTTCTCAGTTCAGATTCAAAAATCAGTAGTAGAGTTGCCTCACTCAGTCTGCATTCTAGTTCCTGTCTCAGTGTTTAGGTAAAGTAGTGGTAGTTAAATAAACATTACACAGAGGTGGAGGGGATAGAGAGACAGACAGACATGGAATTTAAATAGAAGCTTACTTTTAATATATCTTGGTTTGCTCTCTATAGACAGTTGATTAATAAAAAATATATTTCTTTGAATGATCTGTTGACCAAAAACAGTAGTCAACAGAGTATTATAAAATTTCCTTTGATAAGAATATCTGTTTATTTGAATGTGTTATATCTTTATAAGTTATCAAGGATGTAAACACAAATGGCTGTATATTTTTGTTTTTCAGAGTTGGAGGGTTATCCAGTATATTAATGTCTTATTGATAATGGCAGAACATCCACCACTACTGGATACAACTCAGATTTTAAGTAGTGATATTTCTCTTCTCTCCGCCCCTATTGTAAGTGCAGATGGAACGCAACAGGTAAGGAAACTGAATATTTATTTTCTCACGTCTAGTATATATATATTTCTTTCAGAAGAATGCTCAATCTAGAACAGAATGATGCATCACAATAGTGGGTTCCCGTTAATTCATGTTTTAAATTCAAAAATGTTTTGCTGTCATAGGTTGATGAAATAATAAGACTTATTTTTGAGGTTGCTTCTAACATATCTCACTAATTAAATTTCTCTTGCATGCCACAAATGTTGGTTTTGTTTTACTTCAGACAATGTGTTGTTCCCTGTTTTTGAACTAAGTTTAACCTTGTATCTTAATGATTATTATCAATCATTACTGCAAATCATTATGAAATCATGACTTAATTATGTGATTAAATGACTGCTGCATTATATTATGGTAAAATTTCTTTTTCTTCCTATTCTCACCAGAATTCCTCCCTCTCAAAAGCAAATACCCAATTCTTGGTGTGTTTTTCTCCCAACCCAGGGCTTTATAAATACAATTCTCTTATTTCGTTGATATCTCATTCCCCCAATAATACCAAATGAATAGGAATGGTGAACTTTCATGAGTACCTGTTATGCACCAAGCAATGGGCTTAATTCCTGGATGGCAGGGATTTTAATATTGTAAGTGAGGAAACAAAGATTACGGGCATGATAAATAATGTGAGAAGAAACAATTTGAGTTCTCACTATGTAAAAAACATAAGAACTAAGCTAAGAACTTTATGACCTTATTTAATTTTTTCAGCAATCCTGTCCGTATTGCAGATGAAATGAGAGGAGTTTCAGACAGACTCGAGATCACACAAAACTTTTTGCTCCATTACCCATACTGCTTCCTTGGGAAACTAAGAAAAAGATAGTCATGTTTTATTACTTTATAAAACTTAATATCATAGTGGGCAATTATTTGCTTTTAAGTGACTGCTTTAACTTTGCTGTTGCAAAAATCAAGAGTGATTAGCTTGAGTTCTCAATTTTTCTGTTGTGAATAAACATGGTATGAAAAGTATATACAGGTTTTGATTTTCACATGTGTCCTGAGAGCTTTTAGCAGCAACTTCATTTCACTAAAGTTGCTTTTTATGGTCAAATTTTAAGTCTTAAGATTTTTTTTTTCCCTTAATAATAGATGTGGCAAATATTCATTTACTTTGAGCCTCTGGGAGTGTCTTCAGTTATCATTGTTGCCTCAGGCAGATCATAGGCTTCAAGTTGTTTATAGCATTAGTACATGAAAGAATCTATTAAGCAGTTTATGTTACACTGATGTAGTTGCTGTATGTACAGTCTGTTAAAGGGAAGGCAATAGGCTAAAACAAGACAATGAAACCCTCTCAATACTTTCTTTTCTCTTTTCCCCAGATTCTGTTGGCAGAATTTTTCTTGAAATCTTGAGGGCATCATGGATGGCATGTCGCAGCAGTGGTATAGGTGGATATAGAGAAAGGAACCAGGAATAGAAAAGCACATTAGAGCAAGATTTAAAGGATCAGGTGGGGTCAAGTCAGTAGCTCTAGAGGACAGACTTTTAGAGAGCGTTTGAGAAACAGATTTCAGGAGGTGGAATAAAGCCTTATTAAATTCTAACTAGCAGAGTGCTTTATTGTTTGATAGGGAAATAAATAAAAATGAGTGGAAAGAGCATCGGATTTGATTGGTAGAGTTTGATTTGGGTGACTTAAGACAGATTATTTAACTTCTCTGTATGTTTGCTTCTCTATAAAATGGAGATAGTAATAGCTTCTTAAAGTAGCTATAGCTGTGTAGATAAAATGAATCTGAAGGAGCTCAGTAAATACTGAATTTGAATTGAAATACACAGTAAATGTTGAAAAGACCGAAGAAGCTATAGGTCTGGCAGTCACGACTTAAATCAACAGAGAGAGAGTAAACAGTGGATCAAAAAAATTGAGATAGTTATGAAGGATACAAAACTAAAGTGTGAATGTAAGAGAATGGACCAATAGCTGTGGTAGAATGTAAGGAACTGAACAAAAGTAGATGACAGTTAGAGGTGGTAGATAACAGTATTTCTTTGTTTTAACTCAGGAACATGCCTGTGGTGATATGACACCACCTGGTTGGTGCCCAGAGGAAAGAAGAAAGCTAGGTAGTTCTGAGAAAAGAAAGTCTCATGTACGTGCATGATGTTCAAAATTCAGGATAAAAGATGGGCTGTCCCTTGTATTTACTCTCTTGGGAATATTATGCTGTTTCTTGGGAATATGAGAAGATTTCTGTTCTACCTCTTGAGATCAAATTAACTTTCTTAGGGTTGACCATTCCAGATTATCTCTCTGTCTCATCAATATTTTCTAACCTTTTATGCCAAACATATTTTATACTGTATCACATTATACTTAGTCTTTTGGTTATGAATTATATATACTAGAGGGAGTCCCTCCTGACATCATTACTTTCCTGTGTTGCTTTTAGGGAAGCTTTAAAGACATTTATCATTCATTTTGACTGATAACACCTGAACTATTTTTTGTTTGAAGAATTTGATTTCCTCTTTTTTTCCATTAATAGACTTTATTTTTAGAGCCTTTTAGGTTTACAAAAAAATTGAGTAGAGTGGTTCTCTCATATAACTTTTTTACAGTTTCACTTATCATTAACATCTGAAATTGGCATGGCACATTTGTTACAATTAATAAACTGATATTGATCCATTATTACTAGGTCCCATAATGGTTTACATTAGGGTTCATTCTTGGTATTGTACAGTTCTGTAGATTTTGAGAAATGTGTAATGTCAAATATCACCATTACAGTATTGTATAGTAGTTTAACTGCTTTAAAACTCCTTTGTGCTCTATTATCCCCCACTCCCCACCCTTGAAACTTTGGCAACCACTGATATTTTTTACTGTCCATATAATTTTTATCTATTTCCAGAATTATCTTATAGCTTGATTCAGTATGTAGCCTTTTCAAACCAACTTCTTACACTTAGCAGTATGATCTAGAAATTTTTTGTGGCTCTTTTCAATATCTGATTTTTTTTTTATCATTGTATAATACTTCATTTGCATGCATGTACTGGTTTATTCATTCACCTGTTGAAGGACAGCTTGTTTATTTTTCTAGTTTTTGGTGATTATAAGTAAAAACACTTTAAACATTCATGTGTAGTTTTCGGATAAACATAAATTTTCAATTCAATTGAATAAATATCTAGGAACGTCTTTGCTGGATCATATGGTAAGACTATGTTTAGCTTCATAAGAAAGTACCAAACTGTTTCCGGAGTGGCTATACTGTTTTACATTCTCAAGCATGTGTTTGATTTGAGATTGTAGCTTTCATGATACAGCAGGTAAAGCATTAAGTGTTGTGCTGCCCTGTTAGAACCTCCAAATTATGCTTTAGGGAATTTGAGCTTTAAGCACAAAGTAAAATGCTTCCAGCTATATTTACTATTGCTGCCACCAAAATAAAAGTTCAGATATTTGGTTTCTTGTGTGGTTCAGCACTTTCCTAATTTAATTTTAACTTCTCTAATTTCTGCTCGTTTATTTACCTTCAAAAAGTATTGAATGCCCCAGAATTAAATCCACGCATCTATATTTATTTACCTTCAAAAAGTATTGAATGCCCCAGAATTAAATCCACGCATCTATAGTCAACTAATCTATGATAAAGGAGGCAAGAATATACATTGGACAAAAGACAGCCTCTTCAATAAGTGGTGCTGGGAAAACTGGACAGCTACATGTAAAACAATGAAACTAGAACACTTCCTAACACCATGCACAAAAATAAACTCAAAATGGATTAAAGATCTGGATATAAG
>PVHT020004944.1:27206523-27219839 GCA_004024745.2 Catagonus wagneri
AAACTAAAAAGACACAATGAACCTTCTTACAGAACAGACAATGACTCACAGACTTTGGAAAACCTTGGTTTTTCAAATAAGACAATCTGGGGGGTGGGGGGATGCACTGGGGGTTTGGGATACAAAATCTGTAAAATTGACTTGTGATGATTTATGCACACCTATAATTGAAATAAAATCCATTAAGAGAAAAAAAAAGTATTGAATGCATTTATTAAACTTTCGGTTAAGATCTTTCAAAACTCAGTGCCTATCTAGCTTCTCTATCAGAATCTTCTCCATTTCATTAATTTTTAAATTATTATTTTGTAACTTATTTATCTCACTTGTATCTGTAGGATTTTAATTTATGGAAGTGACTGAGTAATGACATGGAAAAGCTAATGCTATTGAAAGCGATTTTTATTATTTATGTTCCCTAAAAGAAGGGAGAATGCCATGCCATTCTGGGCCACAGGGGAAAACATCAGGTTTTGGTCAGGAGGCAGAAACATGAGCAAGAGGAAAGCCTAGGCCAAAACCATTAATTGGTGTTTTCTCAGAAAAGGCACATTAGGGCAGAGTAAATCACTTAGGTTGGTTGTTTAATAATTGTGGTAGACAAGAAATAACAGGTGTTGACAGGGCTATAGAGGAAAGGGAATCCTTGAACATTGTTGGTAGGAATGTAAATTGGTACAGGAACTATGGAAAACAGTATGAAGGCTCTTCAAAAATTAAAAATAAACTACCAAATGATCCAGCAATTCCACTTCGTGGTATTTGCTAAAGGAAGTGAAATCACTGTGTTAGAAAGATATAATGTATTCTTGTTTGTTGCATGTTATTTACAGTCTTGAAGACATAGAAACAACCTATGTATCCATCAGTGGATGAAAAAAAAGATATAGAATTTGTGTTATATGTATACAGTGGAATATTATTCAGTCACAAAAAAGAAAATCTTAACCATTTGCCACAACATGGATGTACCTTGAGGGCATTATGCTGAATGGAAATAGAGAAAGACAAATACTGTATGATCTCAGTATATGGAATTAAAAAAAAAAAAACTCGTAGATACAGAGAACAGATTGGTGATTGCCAAAGATGGAAGGAGGAAGGACAAAGGGGGGTGGGCAAAATGGGTGAAGATAGCCAAAAGGTACAGACTTCCAGTTCAAGATAAATAAGTCCTGGGAATATAATGTACAGCATGATGGCTATAGTTAACAACGGTGGATTGTGTATTTGAACGTTGCTAAGAGAATAGATCTTAAAAGTTCTTATCACAAGAAAAAATTTGTAACTTTGTGTGGTGGTAGATGTTAACTAATCTTACTGTGGTAATTATTTTGTAGTATATTCAAATATCAAATCATTATGTTATACACAAAATTAATATAAGGTTATGTCAAAACCTTATGTCAAAAAATAAAAATAAAAAAATAATTCTGGCAGACTGGGCTTTACAAATGGTGTTTAGTTGCCTGTTGCTTGGCCCTGTGATAGTTTAGGTCAGGTGAACTATTGGCTTGGTATATAAGATTTCAATAAAGGATTTAGTTGTAGCTGTGAACTTGTAATTGGTTGCTTTACACTTGAGAAGTGTGCTCCTGGCTGAGCCCTTTGCTGTCTTTAAGAATTAGTTAGCACTGGGGACTTGGGGGGCAGTCTCTCCCCGGCCAACTCAGCCACAAATGCCAGAGCATTAAGAGCACAGGGGATGAGAAAATACAGTTAATATATTGGCCCTGTGATGAACAGATGCCAAACGGACGAATACAAAATCTAAGAAAACACAGAACGTGTTCTTAGCTTACTCTTTTCAAAACCTGCTTAAATTGTAATCTATATATATCTGTGTCTATATATATGAGTACATAAGACAAACACGATTAGCATATGATTATAAAATATGTCTTATAACTGCCAGGCAGACTAAAAGATAGAATACTGCCAACATTCTATAAGTCCCATGTGTTCTTTCTGCGTCACAATACCCTATCTAGTTGGAAGTTACCACTATCCTTACTTTTATGGAAATTACTTCTTAACTTCTCTTTATAGTTTTATATACGTGTCACTAAGCAATAACAGTTTAGATTTGCCTATTCTTGATCTTTACCAAAATTAACCTTTATTATATCTGCTCTTTTTGTGTCTTGCTGGTTTTGTCCAGCCTTGTTTTTAAGATTCATTCTTATTATGTTGTTGAAGTTTGTTCTTTTCATTGTGTTTGTACAGGATTCCATATATGAATATACCATGGTATATTCATTTATCTCTTCTATTCTTGATGAACATCTGGGCAATTTCTAGTTCGATGCTCTTTTTGATTTGTCAAAAGTCTTGATATATATTCTGGATATAAATCTTTTGTCCATCATCAGATGTTTTTTCTTATCCTTGTAACATACTCTTTAGTGTCTTTTGATGAACAATTCTTAATTTTTTTTGTCTTTTTTTTTTTTTTGCCTTATCTAGGGCCACGCCTGTGGCATATGGAGGTTCCCAGGCTAGGGGTCTAACAAGAGCTGTAGCTGCCGGCGTTCGCCGCAGCCACAGCAACGCAGGATCCGAGCCGCGTCTGCAACCTACACCACAGCTCACGGCAACGCCGGATCCTTAACCCACTGAGCAAGGCCAGGGATCGAACCTGCAACCTCATGGTTCCTAGTCGGATTCGTTAACCACTGAGCCACGACAGGAACTCCGAACAATTCTTAATTTTAATGTGGCCAGATTTATCAGTGCTTTCCATCCAGAACTGGTGTGCTTTCTTCTGTTTAAGAAATTCTTCCCTTTACTGAGGTGATGAAAATATTTTCCTACATTATCCTCTGAAAAGTGTAGTTTTGCCTTGAACATTTTATTCTAAAATCCGTTAGAGTTCATTTTTGTGAATTACATCAAGCATGGGTTCAATTTGGTTATTCTTCCATATGTATACCAAATTAGTTCGTGCCATTTATTGCAATGAAAGCTATTTTCCTATTACTCTACAGTGGTATTTATGTCATAAATTAAGTGACCATATATTTGTGGAATTGTTCCTGGATTATTAATTGTATTCCATTGATCTGTTTGATTATCCCTGTGCCAGGAATACACCAAGCATTTAAATGAAGTCTTGATATCTGGTAGAGCAAACCATCCTACTTTGTTGTTCTTTGAAACTTTTTTGATATTCTTGGCCTTTGCATTTATATGTAAATTTTAAAATTAGCTTATCAGTACATACATACACAACTGCTTAGACTTGGATTTGGCTTCCTTTCAATCTATGGATCAATTTAGGAGAGAATTGACATCTTTACAATATTGAGTCTTTCAGCCCTTGAAGTTGAAGTTAGTATATCTGTGCAGTTATAAATTGTGTGTGTGTGTGTGTGTGTGTGTGTGTGTGTATGAAATTTCATGTTCTGTTATTGATAAATAAAAATGAAGTTTTTTTTTCGGAGTTCCTGTCATGGCACAGTGGTTAATGAATCCGGCTAGAAACCATGAAGTTGCGGGTTTGATCCCTGGCCTCACTCAGTGGGTTAAGGATCCAGCGTTGCCGTGAACTATGGTGGTAGGTCACAGGCATGGCTTGGATCCCACGTTGCTGTGGCTGTGGCTGTGGCATAGGCCCTAGCCTGGGAACCTCCATATGCCATGAGTGCGGCCCTAGAAAAGGCAAAAGAGACAAAAAAATAAATAAATAAGTAAATAAGTTTATTTTTTTAATATTGTGTTAATATCTAGTAACCTTGTAGGATAATAATCTTATTTTCTTATTATTTTTAATAATTTTTAGTTTTTTAAATTTTCTGTATCAAAAATATCATCTGCAAATAATGACTCACTTTTTTTCTTCCTTTGTAATCATATGCCTCTTTTTACTGTTATACTATGCTGAGACATTCTGCGGGATGCTGACTAGAAGTGGTAATAATGCAGGCATCCTCATTCACATCTTAAAGAGGATGTTTGTAGCATTTTGTCATTAACCATGATATTTATTATAAATTTTTATAAATATTCTTTACAAGATTAAAAAAGTTCTATTTCTTGAGTCTTAAGAATTTTTTTTGCCGCAGATTGGTATTGAATATTTTTAGTTTCTTTTTCAACATTTCTTGAGATGATCATATTCTATTTCTCCTTTAAACTTTGATGTGATAATTGCATTGATTTTCTTTTTTTCTTTTCTTTTCTTTTTTTTTTTTTGGCTTTTTAGGGCCATACCTGTGGCATATGGAGGTTCCCAGGCTAGGGGTCTAATCGAAGCTACACTGCCACCCTACACCAGAACTACAGCAAGGCCAGATCCGAGCTGTATCTGCAGCCTATACCTCAGCTCACAGCAATGCTGGATCCATAACCCACTGAGTGAGGCCAGGGATCGAACTCACATCCTTATGGATACTTGTCGAGTTTGTTACTGCTAAGCCGCGACGGGAATTCCCTCCTCAGCTTGTTTGAATATTGAGGTGGATGGCAGTGCCATTCACTAAGACAAATGATAATAGGATTGGCAAGTTTATTTCATGGTAACAAACAGCCTATAAATCTCAATAATTTACCAAAAGGTTTATTGCTTACGCAGCATGCCCTTCAAAGGTCATCTGTAGATATGCTCCATATAACTTTCACTTGAAGCCAAGCCTCTATGTAGAATGTTGCTGGTATCATGGCAGAGATGATGGCGAACTACTTGCTGACCAGTGCAAGTCACATGGCCAAACCTATCATCAGTGGATTGAGAGGAAGGATAATCTTACCCTAGGAAGAGGCGACAAATACTTGGGAAAATAATTCGGTCTTCTTCAATGAGGGAGAGAAATAGCAGCAGGTTTAGGGTTTGAGAGAGTATAAGAGAAATTAAATTTGAGGTGTTTGGGGGATGTGTAAGGAGAAATAATAAAAATAATAGCAGCTACCATTCGAGTCCCTGATATGTGTCAGCTAAGTCCTTTTCATGCTTTATTTTGTTTAATTTTCCTAACAGTCCTAAAAAGTGCTTTAATATAGTTGATCCTTGAATAACACAGGTTTGCTGAACAACATGTACTGCGTGGGTCCACTTACACATGGATTTTTTCCATAGTAAATACTATGGTACTATATAATCTGCAACTGATTGAATCCATGGGTACAGAGGAACCATGGGTACAAAGGGCCCACTATAAGGTATGTGTAGATTTCTGACTGCACGAAAGGTTGATGCCCCTAACGCCCATGTTGTTCAGGGGTCAGCTGTATTTCCATTTTACAGAAACTGAGAATTAGAAAGATATTAAATTACTTGCTATTAGATAAAGTAACATAGCTTCTGAAAAGCAAATACTGGGATTCAAACCAAGTTTATAAAACTCCTAATTGTTATGTCATGGTCTTAACCACTATAAAATTAGACAAATCAATGGAGAGTTCAGGAGAAAGATCTGATATATGGAGGTCATCAGCATAATAGAGGTATTGAAGCCATAGGAATGAATGAGATTTGTACTGAGGGAATTTTGCTTTGTTGTGGCAGAAAATGTTAGTAGTTTCTGATTGAGCAGACATGACTTGGATCTGACGTGGTTGTGACATAGGCCAGCAGCTGTAGCTCCAATTGGACCCCTACCCTGAGAACCTCCATATGCTGTGGGTGCTGCCCTAAAAAGATAGACAGGCAGACAGATAATTAAATACATGAAAAATTTTCACTAATAAATAAAAATCAGATATAGGGTGCTTTAGTGATTTTATATTTAAGTTTGAATATATGAATTAAAACTTCTTATAGCTTAAATACCATTCTATAAACATTTAGTGAATCTTAGAGGTGAGATTACTAAGACTTAACAGCTCGCAGCTCTGAGGCAGTAATTTTGTGCCTCAGAATTCTAATCCAGACCCTTACTTATAAAAATTTCATGGTTCAGATTGCGCTTTTAACTGCAGCCCAAATTGTTCTCTTAACTGCTCTGTAGCTTTTTCTGGCAAATAATATATGTTTGCAGATTCTTCTTAGAGACTTTTGCAAAGACTAGAATTTAAGCATTAGCCAGTCTTCTCTTTCCCATTAGAGTAGGTTTCTCGTACATGTTTGCACTATGCCACTTTCTGTGACGTCTCATGAGAAAATCAGATACTTTTTAAAACTTCCAGTGTTAACCATTAATTTTTCTTTGGAGATATAAATTTAGAATTTATATACATATAGATACCTTTTTTACATATACATATATATTTTTCCATTTTTATATTATCTTCCATCATGATCTAGGCCAAGAAACTGGACATAGTTCCCTGTGATATATATATATAGAGAGAGAGAGAGAGCAGGATCTCACTGCTTATCCATTCCAAATGTGATAGTTTGCATCTACTAACCCCAAACTCCCAGTCCATCCCACTCCCTCGGCAACCACAAGTCTTTTCTCCACATCTGTGAATCTGTTTCTGTTTTGTAGATAAGTTCATTTGTGCCATAATTTAGATTTCACATGTAAGTGATACCATATGATATTTGTCTTTCTCATTCTGACTTAATTCACTTAGTATGAGAATCTCTAGTTGCATCCATGTTGCTGCAAATGACATTATTTTGTCCTTTTTTTATGGCTGAGTAGTATTCCATAGTATATATATACCACATCTTCTTAATCCATTCATTTGATGATGAACATTTAGGTTGTTTACAAGTCTTGACTATTGTGAATAATGCTGCAGTGAACATTGGAGTTCATATGGCTTTTTGAATTGTATCTGAATATATGCCCAAGAGTGGGTTTGCTGGAGCATATGGTTAGTTCTATATTGAGTTTTCTGAGGAACTTCCATACTGTTTTCCATAGTGGTTGTACCAGTTTACATCCCCACCAACAATGTAGGAGGGTTCCCTTTTCTCCAAACCCTCTTCAGCATTTGTTATTTGTAGACTTATTAATGATGGCCCTTCTGACTGATGTGAGGTGGTACCTCTTTGTAGTTTTAATTTGCACGTCTCTGCTAATAAGTCATCTTGAGCATCTTTTCATATACCTTCTGGCCATCTCTATGTCTTCTTTGGAGAAATGTCTCTTTAAGTCTTCTGCCCATTTTTCGATTAGGTGTTTTTTTGTTTTTTTGCTGTTGAGTTCTATGAATTGTGTATTTTGGAGATTAAGCCTTTTTAGGTTACATGGTTGGCGGTTATTTTCTGCCATTCCCTTATAGCTGTTTTGTAAATAAGTTTGTCTGTATCATTTTTTTTTAGCTTCCCCTTACAGATGATACTGTAAGTATTCTTATGGAATAACTGAGACCAATTTCATTTCATTTTTTCATTTTTAAAGTATATCTTTCTTCCTATTTCCAAGAAAATACAATTGGTAAATTATCTTATAATTTATTGACAAATTATTTTATCTTAAAAGTGAATAGCAAAATATTTTCGTGTAGTTCAAGTTATTGTGACTAAATTATAAATTAAAATATTAAATATTTTATAGTATTTTAATAAAATATGTATGCACACAAACATCTGTTGTAAAAGATAGGATCATTAAACTCTAAGGAGAACAACATCTTAAAGAAATGAAACATAATGGTCATGGAATTTTAACGAGTTCTCATCCAAAAATAATTGATATTCTATTAAATTAGCTCTTAGATATTCTACAGTTAAAATAATTTCTAATTTTCTAGTTAAGGGACTTCATAATTCATAAGAAAATGTTTCCAGGAGTTCCCAATGTGGTGCAGTGGGAACAAATCCAACTAGTATCCATGAGGATGTGGGTTTGATCCCTACTCAGAGGGGTCTGGCATTGCTGTGGGTTGTGGTGTAGGGCACAGGTGCGCCTCGGATCTGGCATTGCTGTGGCTATGATGTACGCTGGCAGCTGTAGCTCTGATTCAGCCCTTAGCCTGGGAACTTCCATATGCTGAGGGTGCAGCCCTAAAAAGCAAGAAGAAAAAAGAAAATGCTTCCAACTTAAAATTATCCACAGAATCTGATTATAAACTTCTGTAATATGAGATATTAAATGAAAAGGAGACCTCTTAAAACATAATTTTTCTTATGATTTTTTTTTTGTGTGTGTGTTCTCACATTAACTTAATACAAAGCAAGATTTTTTGGTCAAAAATTAGACGGATGTTTGTAGAAATAGAAATTGAATTTTGCTTCTTCAGTTTTTTTTCTTTTTAATGCTCCTCTACTCCCACCTCCCCCCCCCCCCGCCCCACCCTGGGCCAGGGATTGAATCCTAGCTGCAGCTGTGGCATCACCAGGTCCTTTAACCCATGGCACTGGGCCAGGGATCGAATCCACACCTGCACAATGACCTGAGCCGCTGCAGTTGGATCTTTCTTTCTTTCTTTCTGTCCATACCTGTGGCATGTGAAAGTTCGCAAGCTAAGGGTCAAATTGTAGCTGCAGCTGAGGCCTATGCAACACCAGATACGAACTGCATCTGTGACCTATGCTGCAGCTTGCAGCAGTGCCAGATCCTTAACCCACCGAGCAAGACCAGGGATGGAACCTGTATCTATATCCTCACAGATGCTATGTTGGGTTCGTAACCCACTGAGTCACATGGGAACTTCTGCAGTCAGGTTTAATTCATTGTGCCACAGCAGTAACTCCTGCTTTTCAATTCTCATAGCATTTTCCTTTCAATAATAAACTTCATGGTTAATATATATTCAAAGTGCTGGTGTGTATCTTCTTACCACCAGATAGAATGCTCAGGGTGCAGATTCCTGAAATGTATTTGTGTGATTTTTTTCAAAAAAGAACATTTTGAAAATAGGACAAATATGCACACACATATAAACACATGACAGAAAATTACACAAGAAATTGTAAACAGGGTCAGACCCCAGAAAGAGTTTACATTTCACTCTACAACCTTTTATACTGTTTGAAAAAGTAATAAATTTACAAGATTAAAAAATATTCAATTTTAGGAGTTCCCATTGAGGCTCGGCAGTAATGAACCTGACTAGTGTCCATGAGGATGCATGTTCGATCCCTGGCCCCTCAGTGGGTTAAGGATCCAGTGTTGCCGTGAGCTACGGTGTAGATTGTAGATGCGGCTGAGATCCCACATTGCTACGGCTATGTCTGTGGCATAGACCTGTAGCTGCAGCTCTGATTTAACCCCTAGCCTGGTAACTTCCATATGCCTTGGGTGTGCCCCTAAAAAGCGAAAACATAATCAAAAACGCCTCTAACAAAACAAAAAAAAAATGTGCAGTTCCAAGTGTATATCACACACCCAAAAAAAGCTCTGGACAGTTACATACCCATTTGTTAACTGTGGTTCTTCTCAGGAAAGAGGGATTATTGGCAAGAAGTAGAAGTTTGCTTTATCCAAACTGTTTAAAATTTTAAGAACGTCTTTATTTGCGTTAAAACAAACATGTCAGAAAAGTATACAAATCGTTTCTGTACAGCCCAATTAAAAAAATAAAATGAACATAGCCCCCATAACCACCCTCAGATCAAGAAATACAACTTTACCAGTACCCCCGAGGAGCACACCCCCTCTCTCAAGCAATATCCCCTTTTTCCTCCCTAAACCAAAGATTAGTTTTACCGATTTTTGAATTTTATATAAGTAGAATTATACCATATGTCTCATGTTGTCTCTGGTTTCTTTTGCTCCACATCATGCATATAAAATTGATCCATGTTATCACCTGCAGCATAGCATTTGTTGCATAGCCTTCCATTCTGTGCCTTCAGTTGCTTCAGTTTACTATTGATGAACACTTGGGTTGTTTCTAGTTTTTTGTTATCACAAGTAATTCTTCAAGAACATTCTTGTACACTACACTGCTTTTCTTGCATGCATTTTTGGAGGATTATATACCCTAAAGTATATGTGTCATAAGGAATATATTTATATATATATATGTATTAAAATAGCAACAGCTTTTTAAAAAAATTTCTCTACTTATACATCCCAAAACACCTCAAATACAATTAAACTCTTCCTGTATTCCCTCAAACACCAAGCTTTTATTACTACTTCTCTCTTATTATAGAGGATTGTTATTTTCCCCATATAGCTGCTGCCTTCCTGTAAGGTAAGACTATTTTTTTCCCACACCCCTGATGGCAAAAAAGGTTTCCAAAGAAGCTGTAACAGTTTCCATTTCCACATGCAGTATGTTGTTGGCAGCTGCTTTACAGTCAAATCAACATTTGGAATTATCTTTTTCATTTTATCTGTTATCATAGTGGCTGCATGTACTATTTGAATTTTAGAAGAAATATCCACATACCTCCTGTGTGAACGAAAGTAAATATGCCTTCCTCTTGGTGAATATCTGAATAGGATACTTATTATTCAATTAGTAAATATCAAGTCCAGTCTCTTATATATGCTTGTAAACATATTATTGACCACTTAATGGTCTACATACCTATATACTATAGAATCTGGCATTTTAAAACTAAAACAGCTGGTAAACTTAACTGGCACATTAATGAGTGCTTATTAGGAAGAAATATTGCGTTAGCTGCAAAGTTGGCAACAAAGTGCCTGTATACAACAAAGTATCTTATCTTTTTGGGAATGATTCATGGGACTAATTAAAGATTTAGGGGAATAAAGGAGATTGGAACTATATTTTGATAGAAATGCAAGTTAAAACCTCAATGAGGGTGTAACTATTAAGAAATCTGAAATATAAGGAGTCTCTGGAGCAATGGAATCCCTCATACACGGGCACAACCATTTGGGAGAATGACCTGACAATATTTAATAATGCTGAAAAAATACACACCTAAAATCTAACATAATATACTTCTAGGTGTTTATCCTACAGAAAATCTTATACATATATACAAAGGTATATGTGAATGCTTTCTTACTGCCCTGTTTTGTAATAATAAATGAGCCAGAAACAATATGAATATCCAACAGTAGAGAAATGAATGGAATTTGGAGGATTCATGTGATGGAATGCTAGAATACTATATGCCAGTATTCTATTGTAGGAATCTATACTATGGATAAATTTTAAAAGTACAATATTGGATAAAAAAGCAAATTAGAAACATATAAAATATGATGCCACTGACATAAACTGAAAAAAATAAGCCTCACAAATCAAAAGCATATACTATTGGATGTATACAAGCATGGGTATTAAGAATATTAAAACAGGAATTAAAAAGATACACTCAAAGTTTAGGGAAAAATGAGGTATAAACACTTCTTTTTCAAAAGACCATCTGATGAAACACAAATTTGGTAGATTCTGGAAAGTAATGGGTACAAGTCTGTACTTTTCTGTATGTTTTGCAGTGAAAGACAAAAAGTTACACAATTACAGATAGGGTAGTTGATAAAAAGTTTTGAATGCTAAGTTTTAGATTTAAGATGATTAGCAATGGGTAGTCAGTAATATTCCAAAGTAGAGCAATTAAATGATGAAAACAGTCTTTGAGGAAAATTATTCTAGGAGTTTCTGTCGTGGCTCAGTGGTTAACGAATCCGACTAGGAACCATGAGTTTGCAGGTTCGATCCCTGACCTTGCTCAGTGGGTTAAGGATCCAGTGTTGCCATGAGCTGTGTTGTAGGTTGCAGACGTGGCTCAGATCCCGCGTTGCTGTGGCTGTGGCTGTGGCAGTAACCGGTAGCTACAGCTCCTGTTAGACCTCTAGCCTGGGAACCTCCATATGCCGCGGGTGCGGCTCTAGATAAGGCAAAAAGACCAAAAAAAAAAAAAAATTATTCTGTTTACGTAATTAAGTGGGATGCAGTAGGGAGATATCAAAAAAGGGGTCTATCCACCCATCAGGCATAAATGAGAGTATAAAAATAATGTGAGTATAAAAATACCAACTGTGGACATGGAAGTAAAGGGGGAAACCTGACAATTTTTTTAAGAAAAAGAATGAGTATGATGAAGGAGTTTCTTCTATAGCACAGTGGGTTAAGAATATGACTACAGCAGCTCTGGTCGTTGCAGAAGTGTGGGTTCGATCCCTGGCCTGGCTCAGTGGGTTGAAGAATCTAGTTGCTGCAGCTTCAGCAGAGATCCAGTCCTTGGCCCAGGAACTTCAATATGCTATTGGTACAGCCATTAAAAAAAGAAAATGAGTATGATGAGATTATGGAATTTGCAAACTGAAAGAGTACAGAAAAAAAAGTCCATCATATTTTTAAACATGGAAAAACTAAATAAAGCTCACACTGAACTAGCTTATGTAAGGTTACAGGCCGAGTGGCAGAGTTGACCCTAGAATCTGGGTCTTCTGATCACCATATTGATTCACATTGGAGTGAGAAAGGAAATAGAATTTAAATTCAGTATTTAAAAACACTTGATTCTAGATAATGGTGATTCAGTTGATACTAATAAGACAATTTAGAAATGACAGCACTTGGCTTATAGGGATGGTTGATGGATTCTTTTCAACACTGTTTCCTTGGATTCGATAGAAGTGTTCACTGAATCCTTAGGAAGAAATAATACCAGCAAAAATAACCACATAGGTAAATTTAAAAGACAGTAGAAGTATATTTTTTGTTTTTAATTATTTTTTTTCTGGTCTGAGTCAAAAGACATTTGCAAAAAGCATTAATTATACACTGTTCCTTATTAAATATAATGATGTAATTAGTATTAAAATAATTGCACAAAGTAAGGGACAAGGAACTGAGCTACAGAGGAGCAGAGTTTCTATATACAACTGAAAATAAGTTGGAATTAATCTGATTTAGATTGTTAAAAATTAAGAAGTTAATTGTAATCCCCAGGTCCTCTAGTAAGAAAATAACTCCCAAAAGATGTAGTGAAAAAAACAATAGAATTAAAATGAAACACTAGTAAAAAACATATGTACAAAAAGGGGCAGTAATGGAGCTGAGGAACAAAAAAAGACATAATTATATAAAGAAAACAAATTGCAGAATAGCAGTTATAAATGACATCCTGTCAGTGATTTCATTAAATGTAAATGAATTAAACATGACAATGAAAAGACAGAAATTGACAGAATGGATAAAAACCTGTGATCTGTGTGCTGTATGTCCAAGGAACACTCTTTAAATCAAAGATACAAATAGGCTGGAGTTCCCTGGTGGTGCAGTGGATTAAGGATCTGGGGTTGTCACTGCTGTGGCTCAGGGTGCTGCTATGGCATGGGTTTGATTCTTTTTTTTTTTTTTTTGCCTTTTGTCATTTTATGGCCGCGGGTTTTATGGCCGCACCCGCGGCATGTGGAGGTTCCCAGGCTAGGGGTCTAATCGGAGCTGTGGCCACTGGCCTGCGCCGCAGCCACAGCAACGCAGGATCCGAGCCGCGTCTGCAACCTACACCACAGCTCACGGCAACGCCGGATCATTAACCCACT
>PVHT020004944.1:27219939-27234824 GCA_004024745.2 Catagonus wagneri
TGGGTTTGATTCTTGATTCCAGAATTTCTGCATACCAGGGATGCAACTAGGGAAAAAATAAGATACAGATAGGTTGAAATGGAAAAGGTGGAAAGAGACATACCATGCAGACTGTAACCAAAAGACAGATGAAGTGGCTATATTAATAAACTAGTATCTGGATACCTAGTAATAAAAAAATGTTACTAGAGACAAGTTCAGAGTAAAGCACAACTTTTAGCTGGTGGTGTTGTAATCATCCTCTTGACACCTTGAACTTATTTTATTTATTTATTTGCTTTTTAGGGCCGCAACCATGGCATATGGAGGTTCCCAGGCTGGGGGTCAAATCCGAACTACAGCTGCCGGCCTATGCCACAGCCATAGCAATGTCAGATCCAGGCTGTGTCTGCGACCTACACCACAGCTCATGGCAACGCCAGATCCTTAACCCACTGAGCAAGGCCAGGGATTGAACCCACAACCTCCTGAGTCCTAGTCGGATTCGTTTCCACTGTGCCATGACAGGAACTCCCTTTGAACTTAATTAAAATGCCAGTCTTTAGTGAATAGTAGAATGATTAAAAATATATGGATTTGTCAGACCCAAATTAATGACATCTGGAAATTTGAAGTGACAGTGATGTGTTAGTTATTGTGATGTCCATATAATTTTTCTTTTTTTTTTTTGTCCCTTTTTTTTAGGGCCATACAGCATATGGAAGTTCCCAGGTTAGGAGTGGAATCGGAGCTCCAGCTGCTGGCCTATGCCACAGCCATAGCAACACAGTATTCTACCTGCATCTGCAATCTAAACCAAAGCTCACGGCACCGCCGGATCCTTAACCCACTGAGCAAGGCCTGGGATCCAACCCACATTCTCATGGATACTAGTTGTGTTCATTAATGCTGAGCCATGATGGGACCCCCATATAATTTTGTTTAAAAATAATTTCATTTTATTTAAAATGAAAAAATTTAAATATGACCTTTTAGCAGAACTGGCTTTAGAAATTAAAAATGTAATTGTTTTCAATTAAATAATTATCACTGGGATACAAGGTGCCTTGTGCTGATATGACCCATTTTAGTAGGATTAGTAGGAGAATGAATTATATGTAGAAGTAGTTGAAGAAAAAAAATCCTGAGTTGTATATATACACACGAAAACATGGTATGTATGTGCACGTATACCTTAATATACACACGTGTACATACATTGTCTGTATTTTGGGGGGGTGTTATGTCATTTTTCTATCATTGTCAGTAAATGAAGTATTTACAGAGTTTAGATGTTTAATTAGAATTCTCTTTGTACTGGATTTAGAGGAAATATTAATTATTTTTATGGTCTACTGTATATCAGGCTCTGTACTTTTGTTTTTCACAGTGTTTTCCTTAATCCTTCAAAAACAATAAATATTAGAAAATAAGACACTAAAGTTCATAGAGTTTAAATAATTTGCCTAAAAATCACACATTTATTAAGCAATAGTGTAGGAGTTAAACATAGAATTGCCTGCTTCCAAATATATATTTTTTCTGTCACAGTGCTTTTATTTCTAAAAAGCAATTGTGAAGACAAATGAGCCTAATAGAAAAGAAAAATTTTAAGTGTTTTCTAATTATCATATATTATACCTTGTATTCTTCTATCTTAACACTGTAATTGGCTTTAACTGTCTCCCTTACTAGTTCATCCTTGTATCCTCAACTTCAAAAAATGCCTACATGTAGTATTTGTTCATTATTTGTCAAATAAGTAAATTAAACGTGTGGGTAGTTGACAGATCTCAGTTGTTTGTCTACATGCTGATATCAAGCATATATTCTTAGCTAAGTTTGAAAATTATTTTCCTTTGTAGGATTAAAAACTAAACTCAGATTCATTAGGTTGATCATTGTACTTTTAATCTCTATTTAGACTTCACCTGAAATATGTTACATAAGCCAACCCATCTACAGATTGACGAGACCTAGTGTAGTACGAAGAGTGATTCAAAGTTCTTATAGTGAAGTCAGTTTAATAATACTTTGATGTGTAAATAATTCAGACTTGTTTGTGAATTGATAGTATATTCAAATGAAGTGAATTTCCCAACTTAATTTCTCAGGAAAATCAGATAATGGTTTCATATTCAGACATAGTAAGATTGGAATGCCTGCAGCTTATCAAGGTAAATAAATCCAGAAATTAGTTGGAAACTAATTTTAGAGCTTGGGGAATCTAGAGCTAAATTGTCTAATATAGTAGCCACTTACTACGTGTGGCTATTTAATTAAAATTAAATCAGATCACAGATTTAGTTCCTCATTCTCACTAGTCACATTTCAAATGCTCAGTAGCACATGTGTGCATACTCAGACCATGTATTACCAAATACAGCTAGAAACTCTTCTATAGCACCAATATAGGGCACTTCCATCGTCATAGAAAATTCTTTCAGCTCTCCATGGTCTCAAAGCCATAGGAAAAGACTTAGGAGCTATTTAGAAATTGAACAGTAGTTAATTTAGCAAACATTTGTTCAACTTCTTTAGTTTCTGTAACTGTGTATAAAAATAAGTAGACTGAAGTTAACAAGGGCTCATGTTGTAGAGGAGTTGACAACATGCAAACAAGTGAACACAGTCATGTGCTAATTGTTATAACAGAAGGATGTACAAAGTGCTGTGGGCACTACTACAGGAATAGTCTAATTCTGCCTTAGGGTGTTAGCATCTTGAAGGATGAGTAGTATTTCCTGAAGAAGGAAATAGTTCTTCATAGGAAAATGTCAGCAGAAGTCAGGTGTGAATCAAACGTCATGCTAGAGAATAGTAAATAATCACAGACCAAGAAATGAAGATGAATCTACTGGCTATGGAAAATGAGATTGAAAGGAATAGAGCAGATAGATAGCTGGAAAGCTATAGGGTAGTCAAGTAAAGGAAAACGTGAAAAGGAAGAAGGCAGGTCTCCCTCATTCAGAAAAAATCTAATAGACATCGTGTCCTGTGTGTGTTCTCTCTTTTGTGTAAATTGGTCCATTTCTCCTAAGCTAGAGGGCAAATCCTTAAGGCAACAAATCTGCACTGATAAAAATATAACACTAAGAGCTACACATACAGTGCTTATAATAACAATGGCTAACATACATAAGTAGTGCTTACAACCTGCCAGTTGCATGTTGGTACCCTAACCTCTTTTTTACTCTCAGCTTCAAGTTGGTACCCTCAAACAAACATGAAGAAGTAGTTTGATAAGGAAGAGGGAAAAGGATTAGGCATTCTAGACAATTTTGTTCAGGTGTCCTTAGAATAAGAGGATACTAGGACATGGGCAAACATAGAGGGAAGACTGTGAAAACACAGGAAGAATATAGCCATTTATAAGCTAAGGAGAGGGGCCCTAGAAGAAACGAGCCCTGTCAACACACCTTGATCTGGAACTTCTAACCTACAGAACTCTGAGAAAACAAATTTTTGTTTAATCTCTCCAGACTTGGTACTTTGTTAGGTAGCCCTAGCAAACTAATACAGTAGCCAAGATAATACATCTGTGAATACTGGAATGCATGAATATGTTTTTGGTTTCCAGACTGATTTTCTTGCTTTCTCTGCTAAATCTTCTACTGAGAAATAGAGCTGTGAGGTGCTCGCTTTGTTCTCCTCAGACTTATGTACAGTAGAGAATGCAAGTCGTGTGTCCTTTGAGTTAGAAAGGAAAAAATTAAGTTACATATGCAAGATTGATGCTGTCCATAAACATTTTCCTCTTTAATTTATTCAATGATTACTTTGGTTTTATAGATTATTTTTATAAAAATATAGGTGAACATTTTTAGAAATCAATACAGCCTTAAATATTTCCAAGGTAAATATCCCTCAAAATAAACAGTTTATACTGTTAGAGTTTTGTCAAAACAAACTTTAAAATTATTTTGTAAATTCAGGAGGTTAAATTCTGTTAACTGCACTGAACAAGTTACTTAAAATAATTTGGCCTTTTTTTCTGTTGTTTAAGGATTACATGTAGAATATTAGCACTAACTTTATATCTTTTACTAAATCCTTTAGAATTTGAAATAGTGGTAATTTATGGCACAATAAATAATATTAAAGTTTTTCTGATGGCCATCTTAGCAACTTATGAGTAATTGTATTAGAAAACTCTTTATTTTCCTGAGATTCAGGTTAGAGGGAAAAATACCGGACTCCTCACCCCCTGGAGATGGACCTAAATATCTATATGGTACTTTGAAAAATTCCATGGTGATTCTAAGAAGTATTCCCTTTCATCTAGTTTACATCTTCTCATCTAATACACTTTATTGGTGCTGTGGGTCATGTGAAATATTGCTATTTTTTTTCTTTTTATGGCTGCACCTATGGCATATCAAAGTTCCCAAGCTAGGGGTCAAGTTGGAGCTGCAGCTGCCGGCCTGGGCCACAGCCGCAGCAACACCAGATCTGAGCCACATCTTCAAGCCATGCCACAGCTTGTGGCAATGCTAGATTCTTAACCCACTGAGTGAGGCCAGTGATCAAATCTACATCCTCATGGACACTATGGCAGGTCCTTAACCCACTGAGCTACAACTGGACCTCCATTACTTTTCTTATTCTCCTTTTACGTGTAAAGAACTTTGACAGCAGTTAAGTAAAAGTGAAGTATATGGTCAAGGAATTTTGTATTTTTGAAATGCAAAAGAATATTTTGAGAGTTATATTTAGCAATGATTAATAGCAATTGAAAATTTGATAGTAAGATACACAATTTATATGTAGGTGGTTGTTTTTTAAAAAATGTTCAGTCATTATGTTTCCTTTAAAATATCTGCAAATACTTTTAATAATTATGCCCTGACATTTGAATAAAGTCAATTTCTTATATAATAAAGCATTGATAAATAAGTGAATTATGGCACTTCTAAATAAGTGAATTATGGCACTTCTATTTCATAGTTCAGATTCCAAGGTGGTACCTAAGTCCTGTATTTTTTATTGTAAATGTTCATTTGAATTTGACTCACTTCAAGTGGCTAGTTGATATAAATTAAGTTTTAAGTCTGATACACTGGGACTTCATTATGTAAGAGAACAGTTGTTTAAATGGTTTTGTAAAATAAAGCAACTTTTTCAGTAACACCGATAATCATCTCTTAGGTTGCATTTTAAAAAATAAATCTGCATTGTACTAAATAGTATCTCAGGTTTCCTTAGCTCTAACTTCTCCCAGGTTGTATGCTCTGTTTGGAGGTATTCATGCAAGGCTCACAATCTCTTAGGTTTGTCTGTGCGTTTTGATCCTTCTCTTTCCTTCCTCACTCCAGAGATAGCTTTTTCTGCTACTCTGCTTTTTGTTAAAAATCATTTCCTTCTCTGAGGAAATTATTTTATATTTGCTCCTCCTAAATTTTATGTCTTCTTCCATAACTCCTCCAAGCCATTATATGTTTTTTATTATTTTAGGGGGAATTTAGGTAGCATTAAATTTTAATTACATTTTTCTGGATTTTTCTGGTCTTCATTAATGTATATACTGGGCATAGTTATAGTTTTAATCAGTGACATTTTGATTATAGTATTACTTCTTTGTATTACTTGTTAAGTGTAACATTTTTTATAAATATTTCCATGAATTATGTAGCCTACTTGTAAGAATCATATAAAAGTCTACATGGTTTGGCATTATTTACAGTCATTGTGAACTTTAATCTGCCCTTTGATGGTAGCCATCTTATTCAAAAACATATGTTTCAATCATATGTTTATCTGTTATTCAAGAAGTAATGTAAAGATTAGTAGTACTGAATATTTAAGTTCAGAATACACTTAAAATGTTTGGTAGCTCTGCATATCTCCATTCATAATGCCAGAAGGTGCACTATTGCCACATTTCAGGCAATTACTTTTATCAGTTGTCTACTCACCCCCCTGTTGACACCATTAACTCAAGCATTTTCACTAAATAATAAAAGCATTTTCACTAAAGAATGACAAAAGAAAACTGCCTGACTGATGTATGTTGTGAGTAGAGTGAGGACTTAAGCATGGCACCAAATCTGACATTTATGGATATAAAGATATAAGAAGTGGAAGAAACTGAGTGGAGAAGAAAAATATATTTGAGCGGTTTTACAAAGAGTGTAATAAAACTGTTAAGTTTGGACTCTGGTTTCTTTAAAGGGGTTAGGAATTCGAAGAGGAGCAGTGCATTTGAGTTATATGCAAGCATGATCATATGTTTTTGTGAAATTTGAAGATTTTGAAGGTTCTCTCTCTTTTTTTTTTTTTTTTGCTTTTTAGGGCTGCACATTTGGTATATGGAGGTTCCCAGGCTAGGGGTCAAATTGGAGCTGCAGCTGCCAGCCACAGCCACAGCAACACAGAATCCAAGCCATGTCTGCGACCTACACCACAGCTTACAGCAATGTCAGATCCTTAACCCACTGAGAGAGACCAGGGATTGAACCCACATCCTCATGGACACTAGTTGGGTTCATTATCACTGAGCCACAATGGGAACTCCCTGAAGAATCTCATTATTGAAAGTCCAAAGATTTGGACTTCGTAATCATTTTATAATACTGTATTTGTAAAATATGCCCTGTAACATTCCCCTATGCTGATAGAGACATCAGTGATATGAATCACAAAATGATGGATAATTTACCAGAATTCCTCACCTGGCAGGCTTCTGAGAGTTACTTCGTCAAGATTTCTGTGTTCACCAGATTAGATAGTGTATGTCAAACTGTACTAACTCATTTATGATAGTGCTGGAAACAATTTGGGAACGTTTTATTTTAGATGAAATAACTGGTCTATCATATTTAGTTATCTTTCTCCTTATCACATTGTACTATTGTTTATGATGAGATTATGGAAAATTGTACTGCATTTGTGCAAGTGAATGTAAAATGTCATAGGAATCCAGATAATTTGAAGATATGTGAATTCTTTACTTTGAATCTGAACAAAAATATCTCTGTGATTACTTGCCAGAAACCAGTTAAGTGATCCCAGAATTCACCCAGGCACATTTATTGCAAAGTAGCCCTGGTTTGATCTGTGATGTTGGCAACAGTGAAATGATTCTCAACCACACATATATGTATCTATCTACCTGTCTATCAATATGGTAATTTCTTCTAATCAGTCTACATTTTCTTTTCTTTCCCTTTTTTTTTTTTTTGTCTTTTTAGGGCCGTACCACCTGCAACATATGAAAGTTCATTTTCACTTAGACCTTTAAAAGTCATTCTCTAAATTGGTATTTCTCAGTGACATAACTTGAATCCTGTAACTGTCTTCTTCTGCCATAACATAAAGGCTGATATTTTTGTCTATTTTATTTACTCCTCCAGCTCCATTACATAGAACAGACCCTCACACTGTAATAAGACCTCAATAAATATTTATGGAATGAATGAATTCCACATACTTACCAGTCCTCACTGTTCATCTATTTATTCATTGAACAGAAGTTTTCTGAAAACCTACTGTGGGAGTTCCCTGGTAGCTCAGTGGGTTAAGGATCTGGCATTGTCACTGCTGTGGCTCAGGTCACTCTGTGGCGTGGGTTTGATCCCTGACCCAGAACTTTCATATGCCACAGGCACAGCCAAACAAAAAAGAAAGAAAATCTATTATAAGCCAGGCTCTGGGGGCATAACATTTTATAAATAAGACAAGTTATGGTATTTGCTTTCGGGGAGCTCTGTTCTAGTAGAGTAGAAGTGGCTCAGTAAACAACCAGAGAACTGCACAAAATAATTTCAGATAGTGATAAGTGCTAGATTAAAGAATAAAATAGATTGATTTGATAAAAAAATGTTTGAAAGTAAATATACCCTAAAATTTGGTGGGCAAGGAAGGTCTCTCTGAGGAAATGACATTTGAGATACCTGAGTAATAAGGAGCCAGGATTATAGAGATCTTGGGAGAAGAGCCATAATTTTTCTGTGTCCCTAAATGAAACCTATATAGAGAGATAATTTGTTAGAAATTATAAAATGCATTTTATAGTTAACTACCTGCATCTCCCAAGATGTGGGAATCTTCTTGATGGGGGAGGGAGGTGGTGGAGGTGGGGTGGAACCCAGCTGGAAAAGGTGACTGTTCTTTACTCCTGCAATTTTTCCCTCAGTTATCTTTTCACTATGATTCCTGTTAGAGCTCCTTTTTCTTCCTCCAGCGTTTCTTGGTTTTCTGATTCATTATTTCTGCTCTTTTGTTTCCTTCCTTTTATTTTCTTGAGTTAGCTCCACCTTTTCTCGCTCACTCAGTTGAACACTTAATATATTCGTTTTCAGTTTTTTCTGTTGTAAGTTTTTAAAGTTCTTTGGGTTTTTTTTTTTTTTTTTTTTTTTTTTTTTTTTTTTTTTTTTTTTTTTTTTTTTTTTTTTTTTTTTTTTTTTTTTTTTTTTGATCAGTGTAATCTTGCCTGTATTCCAAGATTTTAATTTATCTTGGCTACAGTTCACTTCTGTTCATTTTTATTTTTCATTGTATTTTCTTCCTTGATCTACAAATTATTGAAACCTTTTTAAATTTGTAAACATTTTAAAGTTTTTTAAAAATTGCTGGTTTCTAGCTTAATTGTATAAAAAGGACATACAGTACTGATTTTTTGAAATTTTTAAGACTTGGTCTATAGTGTTCTATATGGTTTATTCTTGTAATTTTCATTTCATTCCAATTTCTTGAAAAGAATGTATATTCTCTAATTGATGCAATATGCTTTATGTGGCCATTGTGTCAGATTATTAGTGATGTTGTAATAAAGAACAACATTACAAGAAAAAATGGCAAATTATCTTCCTTCGTAACTCTTGTCTGTTCTGTTATCACCAAGAAAGATACTAAAATAGCCTACACATTATTCAACATAGTATTGGAAGTATCAGCCACATCAGTCAGACAAACAAGAAATAAAAGTATCCCAAATAGGAAAAGAAAAGAGGTAAAATTGTCACTACATTCAGATGACATACTACTATATATGGAAAACCCTAAGGACTCAACTCAAAGACTACTTGAACTAATCAACAAATTCAGCAGAGTAGCAGGATATAAGATTAACATTCAGAAATCTCACATTTCTGTATACTAACAATGAAATACTAGAAAAGGAATATAAAAATGCAATACCTTTTAAAATTGCACCCAGAAAAATCAAATACCTGGGAATAAACCTGACCAAGGAGGTGAAACACTTATATGCTGAGAACTATAAAACATTAATCAAGGAAATTAAAGAGGTTGCAAAGAAATGGAAAGATATTCCATGCTCCTGGGTTGGAATAATTAATATTGTAAAAATGGACATACTACTCCAAGCAATCTACAGATTCAATGCAATCCCTATAAATTACCCATGACATTTTTCACAGAACTAGAACAACAACAAAAAAAAATTATGTGGAACCGCAAAAAAAAAACAGAATTGCCAAAGCAATCGTGAGGAACAGAAACCAAGCAGGAGGCATAACTCTCCCAGACTTCAGGCAGTATTACAAAGCCACAGTAATTAAAGCAATGTGGTATTGGTACCAAAACAGATATACAGACCAATGGAACAGAATAGAGAACCCAAAAATGAATCCAGACACTTACGGTCAATTAGTCTTTGACAAAGGAGACAAAAATTTAAAATGGGAAAAAGGCAATTTGTTTCAGTAAGTGGTGCTGGGAAAACTGGACAGCTGCGTGTAAATCAGTGAAACTGGAACACACCCTTACACCGTGCACAAAAATAAACTCAAAGTTGCTCAAAGGCTTAAATGTAAGGCAAGACACCGTCAAACTCCTGGAAAAGAACATAGGGAAAACATTTTCTGACATCAGCCTTACAAATGTTTTCTCAGGTCAGTCCCCTAAGGCAACAGAAATAAAAGCAAAGATAAACCAATGGGACCTAATCAAACTGACAAGCTTTTGCACAGCAAAGGAAACCATTAAAAAAAGAAACCCAAAAGACAGCTTACAGAATTGGAGAAAATAGTTTCAAATAATGCAACTGACAAGGGTTTAATCTCTAAAATATACAAACGACTTATACAACTCAACAGCAAAAAAGCCAACAACCCAGCTGAAAAATGGGCAAAAGACCCGAGTAGACATTTTTCCAAAGAAGATACACATATGGCCAACAAGCACATGAAAAAATGCTCAACATCACTGATTACTAGAGGAATACAAATCAAAACTACTATGATGTACTACCTCACCAGTCCGAATGGCCATAATTAATAACTCCACAAATAACAAATGCTGGAGAGGATGTGGAGAAAAGGGAACCCTCCTGCACTGTCGGTGGGAAGGTAAAATGGTGTAAACACTATGTAAAACAGTATGTGGAACCCTAGAAAACTAAATATAGAACTACCATATGACAGAGCAATCCCACTCTTGGGCATGTATCTGGACAAAACTCATTGAAAAAGACACGTGCACCCTTATATTCACTGCAGCACTATTCACAATAGCCAAGATATGGAAACAACCTAAATGTCCATTGACTGATGAATGGATTAAGAAGATGAGGTGCATATAAACAAAGGAGCACTGCTCGGCCATAAAAAAGAACAAAATAATGCCATTTGCAGCAATATGGATGGAACTAGCGACTCTCATACTAAGTGAAGTCAGAACGAGAAAGTAAAATACCATATGATATCGCTTATATCTGGAATCTAATATATGGCGCAAATGAACCTTTCCACAGAAAAGAAAAGCATGGGCATGGAGAACAGACTTGTGGTTGCCAAGGGGGAGGAGGAGGGAGTGGTATGGACTGGGAATTTGGGGTTAATTGATGTAAAGTATTGCCTTTGGGATGGATAAGCAATGAGATCCTGCTGTGTAGCACTGGAAACTATATCTTGTCACTTATGATGGAGCATGATAATATGAGAAAAAGGAATACTTATGTATGTGTGACTGGGACACCTTGCTGTACAGTAGAAAATTGGCAACACTGTAAACCAGCTATAATGGAAAAAAAATCATTAAATAAAAATAAACAAATAAAATAGCCTGCCATATTACTGAGTTTGGATTTCTCTCTGTAGTATTTTTTAAATTCAATTTTATTTTCTCTTTAAGCTAATTTAGTCCATTTATATTTTATTAATGTATTTGGATGATTTCCTAACAGTTTATTTTGTGTTTTCCATTCATCCTACTTTTTGGTGCTGAATTTCTCTCTTTTATACTTTCTTTGAAATGAGGTCTTTCAGTCTCATCTGAAACATTTTCATTTCATTCTCTGATTGAATGATGTCTTAGAAATTGGAGTATATATTTCTAGGTGGATAATTACTTCTTAAGATTTTGAAAATATTAGTATACTGTATTATTTTACATTGTAGTTGAGAAATTTGCTGTTCTAATTGTTTTATAAATAATATATATTTTCCTCATTCCTTGGATGCTTTTAAGATCTTTGTTTTTGGTGTTGTACAGCTGTACTACAGAGTTTTTAGACAGATTTTTTTTCACCTTTACTGAGATATTATTGACATATAGCACTGTATAAGTTTAAGCTCTACAGCATAATGACTTGGCTTATATATATTATGAAGCAGTTTCCATAAAAAGTTTAATTAACATTCGTTATCTCATTATAGATACAGAAAAAAAGGAATGTTTTTCTTTTTGATGAAAACTTCTCAGATAAACTCTATTAGCAACTTCCAAATATATTATATAGCAGTGTTAATTGTAGTCACCATGTTGTATATCACATCCCCAGTAGAGTTACCTTATAAGAAGGGCCATTCTTTTTTTTTTCTTTCTTTCTTTTTTTTTGTCCTTTTGTCTTTTTAGGGCCGCACCTGCGGCATATGGAGGTTCCCAGGCTAGGGGTCAAATTGGAGCTGTAGCCGCTGGCCTACACCACAGCCGCAGCAACCCCAGATCCAAGCCGTGTCTGCTACCTATACCACAACTCATGACAGTGCCGGATCCTTGACCCACTGAGCGAGGCCAAGGATTGAACCTGCAGCCTCATGGTTCCTAGTCGGATTCGTTTCTGCTGCGCCACAACGGGAACTCCAGGAAGGCCATTCTAATCCGACCCCAGCTTCACTTCTGGTAACCACAAATCTGATCCCTTTTTTTGTTTTTTGTTTGTTTGTTTTTGAGTTTTTTAAAGATTTCACATGTAAATAAGGACAGACAGTTTTTGTCTTTCTCTATCTGACTTATTTCACATAGCCTAGTGCCATAAAGGTACATCCACATTGTGGCAAATGGCAGGATTTCTTTCTTTTTATGACTGAATAATATTCCAGTATGTGTATGTGTGTGTATTTGTGAGTGTATAGCACAACTTCTTCATCCATTCTCATTTGTCAGTGGACTCTTAGGTTGTTTCAGTGTCTTGGCTATGATCATATGATAGTTCTATTTTTAATTGTTTGAGGAACCTCCATAATGTTTTCTGTAGTGGCTTCACCAATTTATATTTCCATCTACAATGCACAGGGGTACTCCACATCCTACACTGCATTTGTTATCTTTTTTATTTTTGATAATAGTTATTCTAACAGTTGTGAGATAATATCATTATGGTTTTGTTTAGCATCTTTCTAATGATCAGTGATGTTGAGCACCTTTTTATGTACCCATTGGCCATTTGTGTATCTTTGGGAAAATATCTGTTCTGGTCCTTTGCCCATTTTCAATTGCATTATTTGGTTTTTTGCTCTTGAGTTGTAAGAGTTATTTATATATTTTGGATGTGAACTCCTTGTCAGATATATGATTTGCAAATATTTTTTTTGATTCTATCAATTGTCTTTTCATTTTGTAGATCATTTCTCTTGGTGTGCAGAAGCTTTTTAGTTTAGTCCCAGTTGTTTATTTTTGGTTTTGTTGTTTGTGCTTTAAGTGTCATATCCAAAAACTCACTGCTAAGACCCATGTCAAGGAGCTTTCTTCCTTTGTATTATTCTAGTAGTTTTGTGGCTTCACGTGTTACATTTAAGTGCTTAATACATTTTGAGTTAATTTTTGTGAGTAGTATAAGAGAGAGGTCTAGTTTCATTCTTTTTCATGTGACTATCCAATTTTCCTAGCCCCATTTATTGAAGAGACTGTGGGTTCTGCATTGAGTATTTCTGGCTCCTTTGTCAAACATTAGTTGTCCATATACGCATAGGTTTGTTTCAGAGCTCTTGATTCTCTTTCATTGGTCCGTGTTTCTGTTTTAATGCCATGCCAGTACCATTCTGTTCTGGTTATTATAACTTTATACTACAGGTTGAAATCAGGAAATGTATGTGATACATCCCACTTTGTTCCCCATTCTCCGAATTGTTATTGTTATGGTTATTCAGGATCTTTTGTGGTTCCATATAAATCTTAGGATTATTTTTTCTACTGTTAAAGAAAATGCTAGATCAGCTTGGAATTACTGGTCGTGGCGCAGCGGTTAACAAATCTGACTAGGAACCATGAGGTTGAGGGTTCGATCTCTGGCCTTGCTCAATGGGTTAATGATCCAGCGTTGCCGTGAGCTGTGGTGTAGATTGCAGACGCGGCTCGGATCCCGCGTTGCTGTGGCTGTGGCGTAGGCCAGCAGCTGTAGCTCTGATTCGACTCCTAGCCTGGGAACCTCCATATGATGCAGGTGTGGCCCTAAAAAGCAAAAAAAAGAAAGAAAGAAAATAGTAGATCAACTATAATGGAAAAAAATAAAAGTCTTAAAAAAAATACCCTTGAGGCAGAATATTGTATTTAAAAATCATGAAACATAAAACGGACACACAAAGAAACTAATATTCTGACATTCCTCCCTACAAAAGAACACCTCTGGCCAATATGCTAACACCTAGTTCTAGATACCAATTGGGGTTAGTTCAGACCCTTCCTATCATCATCTGGATCAGTCTTCTGTCTGGTGGAAAATGGAACCTCATCAACATCACTTTTTAGGTCACAGACTAGTGTGGCATTATATTATTTTGCGGTACTGAAAGTTCTTTGCTGATTAACGAGTTTTGTTCACATTAACATTTTTGCAAAAATTCATGAGCTATAAAACTAGAATAGTTAATATTCATGCTTGTTGTACTGTAATATCTTGCCTAAGAGTTCAGAGACAAAATGGCATTTGTGGCCTGCATATGCCAGTATTTCTAAACCTTTCCTTTAGTATTCACATTAGAGATGAGTGAATGAAAATACAAATTATCTGGTAATTGAAAAAAAAATGCCATTGGAATCTTCATAGAGATTGCATTGAATATGTCGATAGCTTTGGGTATTATGTACATTTAACAATATTAATCTTCTAATCTATGAACACAAGACACCTTCACATTTATTTGTGTTTTATTTGTTTTTCATCAGTGTTTTATAGTTTTCAATATAGAGATCTTTTACCTCCATGGTTAAATTTATTCCTAATGATTTTATTGTTTCTGATGCTATTATAAATGGGATAGTTTTAAAATTTTTCTTTTTCAGATAGTTCTTTGTTAATGTATAGAAATGATCCTGTTTTTCTATATTAATTTTGTAGCCTACAACTTTACTGAATTTATTAATTAGACCTAGCAGTTGTTTGGTGGAGTCTTTTAAGATTTTTTTTTTTAATTTAATTTTATTTATTTATTTTTCCTCTTAATGGATTTTACTTCAATTATAGGTGTGCATAAATCATCACAAGTCAATTTTACAGATTTTGTATCCCAAACCCCCAGTGCATCCCCATCCCCCCACCCCCCCAGATTGTCTTATTTGAAAAACCAAGGTTTTCCAAAGTCTGTGAGTCATTGTCTGTTCTGTAAGAAGGTTCATTGTGTCTTTTTAGTTTCCACATGTAAGCGGTATCATTGGGTGTTGCTGTCTAATTGTCTGACTGGTTTCACTTTGCATGATAATTTCTAAGTCCATCCATGTTGCTATAA
>PVHT020004944.1:27235824-27266784 GCA_004024745.2 Catagonus wagneri
CCGATCCCCAGGCGTGGGGTTTTGACGTGAGGCTCAGAACTCTCAGTCCTGTAGCTGAGTCTCTGTGATGCAGTTACTTTCCAGTCTGTGGGGCTTCCCACCCGGGAGGTATGGGGTTGCTTCTATCGCGTAATCGCCCCTCCTACCTCTTGATGTGGTCTCCGCTGTGTCTTCTGGAGCAGAGTATCTTTTTTTGGAAATTTACAGTCCATTTGGTTGAAGGTTGCTCGGCATTTGGTTGTATTTTTGCTGTTATTTGGGAGAGAAGTTGAGCTCCAGTCCTTCTATTCTGCCATCTTAATCCAATCCCTGGAGTCTTTTAAGATTTTCCAAATATAAAGTTATGTCAGAAAGCCTCTGGGCTCCACCTCTACCTCCCTGAGGGTTACTGCCACTGCCCAGGGTATGCCATCAGGAGCAGCCTGCACCCCCACTTACGGGTGGGTCCTCTCCTCTGTCAATTGCCTGGCAACTAGGCACTGGCTACAGACCCTGCCCATTGCCTCTATTTCCCTGGAAGCACATACACTGGCACACCTCCTGCCAAAGGGATAATAGCCTGCACGCACTGAGAAAAGAGACAGCAAGCATCCAAACCAAAAGCAGCCCTCACGCCAAGGAGAAAAAACATAGTAAGCCCACACAGCTACCCAGGAGCACTCCAGTATATAAATAGCCCTTCACAATTACCGTAGATAATTGTTTTCCTTAAACCCACAGAATAAGAAAAATATAAACAAAATGAAGCACAGAAACCATTCCCAGTTAAAAGAACAGGAGAATTCCACTGAAGGAGCAAACAACGAAACAGACCTAGACGCTGAATTCGAAATGGAGGTAATGAAAATACTGAAGGAATTAAGAGCAGATATGAACAGTAATGCAAATTACTTTAGAAAAGAACTAGAAACTATAAGGAAGAGTGAAGAAAAATAGAAAATTCATGTTCAGGGACGTGCTGAGTTAAAGGCATTGAAGAGCAGAATGAGTAATGCAGAGGAACGAAAAGGTGACTTGAAAGATAGAAAAATGGAAATCACCCAATAGGACAGCAGACAGATAATCAGATTTAAAAACACGAAGGCAGTTTGAGAGATCCATGGGTTAACATAAAGCATGCCAATCTACATGTAATAGGGTTTCCAGAAGGAGAAGAAAAATAAAAAGGGATTGAAAATATATTTGAAGAAATTATAGCTGAAAACTTTCCAAGTCTGAAGGAAACAGATACCAGGATCCTCAGAGGGCCCAATCAAGTTGAACCCAAACATACCTACATCAAGACATATTATAATAAAAATGGCAAAAGTTTATAGATAAGGAAAAGGGTTCTAAAGGCAGCAAAAGCAAAGAGTTAATTAAAAGAGAGCACCCCCATACAACTAAAGAGTTCATTTAAAAGGACCCCCCCCATATAGCTATCAGCTAATTTCTCCACAAAAACACTATAGGCCAGAAGTGAGTGGCAGGATATATTCAGAGTTCTAAAAGGGAAAAAATTTGCCACCTAGACTACTCTACCCAGCAAGCTTAGTCTTTAAAATAGAAGGGGAAATAAATTTCTCAAACAAAAACTAAAAGAAGGCAGCAATACTAAACCCATTCTAAAAGAAATACTGAAAAGTCTCCTCTAAGTAGGAAAGAAGTAAGAAGATATAGGATAGAGGAAATCAGAATTGGAAAGTAATCGCTTAAATAAGCCAGTATACAGATCTAAAAAGGGAAAAAACCCACCTATTTGTGAAAACCATGATATATACAAGGAACAGCAAAAAGATAAACATGAAGGTGTAAAAAAGGACATCAAAATCATAAAATGTGGGGAAGGAGAGTAAGAAAATCTAGACTTTTTTTTTTTTTTAGAATGTGTTTGAGCCAATATGACTGTCAGGCTAAAGCAAGCAGATATAGGAAGGGGTCAACATATTGGAAAAACAGGGCAACCACAAGGCAATATATGCACAAAAACTAAAAAGAACACAACTTAAGCTTAAAATAAAAGGAAATCATCCAACCAAAAAAAGAAAGGAACAAAGGATAAACAGAATCAACTGGGAAACAAAGTTTAAAATGTCAATGAATACATATCAATCAATAATTACCTTAAATGTCAGTGAACTGAATGTTCCAGTCAAAAGACATAGAGTGGCAGACTGGATGAAAAAAAACAAGAGCCTACAATATACTGCCTAGAAGAGACTCACTTTAAGGCAAAGGACACATATAAATTGAAAATGAGGAGATGGAAAAAGATACTTAAGGCGAATAGAAATGACAGGAAAGCAGAAGTTGCAATACTCATATCAGACAAAATAGTCTTTGTTTTAAGTCCAGAGTTCCCATCGTGGCTCAGCGAAAATGAATCTGACTAGCATCTGTGAGGACACAGATTCCATCCTTGGCCGCACTCAGTGGGTTAAGGATCTGGCATTGCCTTGAGCTGTGGTGTATGTCACAGATGTGGCTCGGATCCTGTGTTGCTGTGGCTGTGGTGTAGGCTGGCAGCTACAGCTCTGATTTGACCCCTACCCTGGGAACCTTCATATGCCACCGGTGCGGCCCTAGAAAGCAAAAAAAAAAAAAAAAAAGTCCATAAAGAACGATAAAGAAGGATACTATTTAATGATAAAAGGATCAATTCAAGAAGAGGATGTTACACTCATCAACATATATGCCCCTAATATAAGAGCATCCAAATACATTCAACAAATACTAACAGACATAAAAGAAGTTGATGGTAATACAATAACAGTAGGAGCTTTCAAAACACCATAGAGATCATAAATGACACAAAAGAACAGTTGAACTTAATATCTTCAGGACATTGCATCCAAGAAAACCAGAATATATATTCATTTCAGGTACACATGAAACATTCTTAAGGCTTGTCCACATACAGGGGCACAAAACTAACCTCAACAAATTTAAGAGTATGGAAATTATTTCAACCATCCTCTCTGACTACAATGGCATGGAACTAGAAAATCAACCACAGGGGGGAAAATATGGAAAAAAAAAAAACTGGCTACATGGAAACAAAAGCATGCTACTGAAAAACAAATGGGTAAAGGAGGAAATCAAAAAGGAAATTTAAAAAAATACTTCGAGACAATTGACAAAACACAACCATTCAAAATCTGTGAGATGCCACAAAAGTGGTTCTTAGCATCTCAAATCAACAGCCTAACCTACCACCAAAAAAGTATTAGAAAAGGTACAGGAAGGAAAGAAAGGAAGGAAATCATGAAGATCAGAGAGGAAATCAATAAAGTGGAGATCCAAAAAACAATGGAAAAAAAAATCAGTCAAACCAAGAGCTGGTTCTTTGAAAGGGTAAGCAAAACTGACAGGCCTCTGCGGAGTTCCCTTTGTGGCTCAGTGGTTAATGAATCCGAGTAAGAACCATGAGGTTGCGGGTTCGATCCCTGGCCTTGCTCAGTGGGTTAAGGATCCGGCGTTGCCGTGAGCTGTGGTGAAGGTTGCAGACGCGGCTCGGATCCCACGTTGCTGTGGCTGTGGCGAAGGCCGGCAGCTATAGCTCCTGTTAGACCCTTAGCCTGGGAACCTCCATATGCCGCGGGTGCGGCTCTACATAAAGGCAAAAAGACAAAAATAAAAAATAAAAAAAAATAAAACTGACAGACCTCTGGCCATACTCACCAGAGGTGAGAGAGAGAAAGAACCCAAATAAAGAAAATAAGAGATGAAAAAGGAGAAATCTCAACAGCTAATGCAAAAATACCCCAAAAAAAAAATACTATGAACAATTACATGCCAACAAATTTGACAACCTAGAAAAAAAGGACACCTTTCTAGAGACATACAGCCCACCGAAACTGAATCAAGAAGAAATAGACCATTTAAACAGACCAATCACTAGAAATGAAGTTGAATATGGAAAAAAAAAAAAGTCCTACAAACAAAAGTTCAGGACCAGATGGCTGCACAGGCAAATTCTACCGAACATACCAAGAACTTCTCCCCATCCTTCTTAAACTTTTCCAAATGATGAAGCAGAAACACTCCTAAAGACATCCCACGAAGCCACCATTATCCTAATACCAAAACCAGACAGAGACACTACCAAAATAGAAAATTTTAGGCCAATATCTTTGATGAATATAGATGCAAAAATTTTAAACAAAATTGTAGCCAACCAAATCCAGCATCACATAAAAAAGATCATACACCACCATCTAGTAGGATTCTTCCCAGGTTTACAGGGATGGTTCAATATATGCAAATCAATCAACATCATACACCACATTAACAAAAGTTAAAAATCACATGATCATCTAAATAGATGCAGAAAAAGCATTTGACAAAATGCAACATCCATTCCTGGTAAAAACTCTTACCGAAGGGGGTATAATGGCTTAACGTAAAGCCATTTATGATAAACCTACGGCCAGTATAATACTCAACAGAGAAAACTGAAAGCCTTCCTACTAAAATCTGCAAGAAAACAAGCCTGCCCACTCACACCACTTTTATTCAGCTGAAGTCCTAGCCACACAATCAGACAAACAAAAGAAATAAAAGATATCCAAATTGGAAGAGGAGAGGTAAAATTGTCACTATATGCAGATGACATGATACTGTATATAGAAAACACTAAGGACACAAAAACTATTCAAACTGATCAAGAAATACAGCAAAGTAGCAGAATAAAAGATTAACATTCAGAAATTAGTTGCATTTCTGTATACTAACAATGAAATATTAGAAAAGGAATATAAAAAATACCTTTTAAAATCACACCCAAAAAATTAAATACCTAGGAATAAATCTGACCAAGGAAGTGAAAGATCATATGCTGAGAACTATAAAACATTAAAGAAATTAAAGAAGATTCAAAGAAATTAAAGAGGATTCAAAGAAATGGAAAGATATCCCATGTTCCTGAATTGGAAGAATCAATATTGTTAAAGTGGCCATGCTATCGGAAGCAATCTACAGATTTAATGTGATCCTGTCAAACATTAACAAACAGTACAAAAATTTGTATGGAACCATAAGAGACGCAGAATGGCCAAAGCAATCCTGAGGGGGAGAAAAAAAACAAAGTAGGAGGCATAACCCTCCCAGGCTTCATACAATATTACAAATCTACAGTAATTAAGACAGTGTGGTACTTGGACAAAAACAGACATATGGACCAATGTAACAGAATAGAGAGCCCAGAAAAGAACTGAGACACCTACGGTCAGTTAACCTTTGACAAAGGAGGCAAGAATATAAAACGGTAAAAAGGGAGTTCCTATCATGGCTCAGTGGTAACGAACTTGACTAGTATCCATGAGGGCACAGGTTCAGTCCCTGGCCTCCCTCAGTGGGTTAATGATCCAGCATTGCTGCGAGCTATGATGTAGGTCGCAGACGCTGCTCAGATCTGGCATGGCTGTGGCATGGGCACACTTGTCTTATTATTAGAGGAAAAGTTTTCAACTTTCCATCAAGTCGGCTTCGTATATAGCGTTTATTATGTTGACATACACTCCTTCTGTACCTATCTTTTTGCATTTTTATCCTGAACAAATGTTGAATTTTGTCAAATTTTTTTTCTGTATCTATTGAGATCTTTTAAATTTCATTCTATTAATATGATGGATCACATTTATTGATTTGTGTGAGGTGAGCCATACTTGTTTCTCAGCAGTAAATCTCACTTGATTATGGTGAATGATCCTTTTAATGTGCTGCTGAGTTTTGTTTGCTTGTATTTTATTGAGAATTTTTACATCTGTGTTCATCAGGAATATTGCCATATAGTTTGTTTTTAATATAGAGTATGCAACTGAAAAAGTTAGAAAATCAGTGTTAAGCCTAAGGAAAACAAAAGAAAGGAAATAGAGTTAAAAATAAATGCATTATGGAGTTCCTGTTGTAGCTCAGTGGGTTAAGCACCTGACATAGTTTCTGGGGAGATGCGGGTTCAATTCTTGGCCTTGCTTTTAGTGGGTTAAGGATCCAGCGTTGCTGCAAACTTTGGCATAGATTGCAGATTCGGTTGGGATCTGGCATTTATGTGGCTTTGTTGTAGACTGACAGCGGCAGCTCTGATTCCACTCCTAGTCTGGAAACTTATATTCCAGAGGTGTGGCCATAAAAAGAGAGAAAGAAAAAAGAAAGTAATTCTTTGAGATAAACCTTCTTAGATGACTACTATAACCTTCTGACTGATCTTTCTTTATCTGGTTGCTACAATGTAGCCAGAGTGATCCTTTATAGGACTGCCTGCCTCAGTAACTTTTCTTTGTGCTTAGAATAGCTCACAGGGCTCTTTTTTTTTTTTTTTCCCCCTTCATCTTTTGTCTTTTTGTCTTTTAGGGCCACACCCGCGGAACATGGAGGTTCCCAGGCTAGGGGTCCAATCGAATCTGTAGCCGCTTGGCCTACACCATAGCAACACTGGATCTGAGCCGCATCTGCAACAGCAATGCCGGATCCTTAACCCACTGAGGGAGGCCAGTGGGATCAAACCTGTGTCCTCATGTATGCTAGTAGGGTTTGTTAACTGCTGAGCTAAGACGTGAACTCCGGCTCACAGGACTCTTGAAAACCCAACTCCTGTCTACCTTTCCCCACATTTCTCACCTTTTTCCTGTATCCCATATCTGCAATCCTTATCTTCTCCTGTCCTATTCTGCAGACATGTAGAACTACAGAACTTCTTTTGGTTCATTGAATGTTGATAACATTTCCTTTCCTGGAGCTTTGCATTTGCACCTCGCTGTACCTTAAAGGCCTCCCCACTCTTCTTGCCTAACTAGTTCCTGCTCAGTCTTCAGGACTCAAATTTATTCTCTGCAAAGCCATTTAATACACAAACATACACATGTACACACACATTCTCAGGTAACAGACTGTTTTAGATACTTGGATCCTATGTGCTCTGATAACTCTTAACTTCTATCATAGCACTTATCACTGGTAAATATCAAGGAAATGTTTGAAAAAGGTACTCCATCAGAAAACTTATTTCTTTGTCTTTTTCTCTTTTTTCTTTTGTCTTTTTAGCGCCACACTCACGGCATATGAAAGTTCCCAGGCTAGTGGTCAAATTGGAGCTGGATCTGGAGCTGCCAGCCACAGCCATGCCAGATCTGAGCCACATCTGTTACCTACACCATAGCTCAAGGCAGTGCTGGATCCTTAACCCACTAATCGAGACCAGGGATACTAGTTGGGTTTGTTACCACTGAGCCACAAAGGGAGCTCCCAGAAACATATTTCTTGGGCATTCCAGTTGTGGCAGAGCAGAAAGGAATCCATCTAGTATCCATGAGGACCCGTGATCGATCCCTGCCCTTGCTAAGTGGGTTGGGGATCCAGCATTGCCATGAGCAGTGGTGTAGATTTCAGACACAGCTTGGATCCCATGTTGCTGTGGCTATGGCACAGGCCAGCAGGTGTAGCTCCGATTCGACCCCAGCCTGGGAACTTCTGTATGCCACAAGTGTAGCCCTTAAAAAAAGCCAAAAAAGAAAAGAAAGGAAAAGAAAAGATATTTCTAAAGTTACAGTGTTTATAATGATTAAAATAAAAAATTTCCAAAGCTACTTTTGCCAAAGTAGATAGCATTATGGATGAGATACGCCAGCAGAGTATATTGTGTGCTAAAGGAGCTATCTTAAAGTTAGCAAACAGAATCAGTTTGCTCTCTAGGGAAAGAAATATTTTTTGATCATCTCCAGATAAATTTTAGGTACATTAAAGGAGTAAGTATAAGCAATTAAATTATATAAAACTATAATAAAAGAGAAACTAACATTTTTATCAAACCTATCGGTCAGCATTGTCCAATGGAAATACAATGCCAGTCACATAGCAATTTAAAAAACTTTAGTAGCTATGTTAAAGTAAAAAAAGGATAAATTAACTGTAATGATTTTTTATTTAATCCAGTATGTCCAGAATATTATTTCAATATGTAATCAATATTAAAATTAGAAAAAATTATTTCACATTGTTGTTCTTTTGTACTGAGTCTTTGAAATCTGATGTGTATTTTGCACTTATGGCACATCTCCATTTAGTCAAAGACAGGCCACATTTTAAGTGCTTGATGACCAGCCACAATTTAAACTTAGAAATAATAGAAGATGTCACAAAGGGAAAAATACCTAACATTGGCTATGGGAAAATAAGCGCTTGTATTAGAAAATTAAGACAAAATGGGAAATATTTTCCGCATAATATAGTACAATATTATTATTATTGTTGTTATTATTATGCAAAGAGTTCATATGAGTTACTAAGAACATGTAAGACCCCAGAAGATAACAGGGTAAGATGATAGCGAGTTTACAAAAGAGCTGTTAACGAATGTATAAAGATAGCATTTAACCTCATTAATAAAGTACAAATTAAAACAGTAATAATATACTATTTTCATCTACCAAGGTAGAAAAGATTTTAAAACTATAATTTCCAGGGTTGCAGAGAATGTGGTAAAAGGGTATTCTCATAGACCATGAGGGGAAGTGTCAATTTGTAAAACCCTTTAAGAAGCAGTTTAGACACAGGCTCAATGAGAATTGTATTTCAGGGAATATGTCATAAGGAAACTAATTATAGAGAAGGGAAAACTACTCTCTACTAAAATGCTCCCTTTGGCATTATTTATAATCCAAATTGAAAAATTACCTAAACTCCTTAATTAAGAGAATGGTAAATTAGTTTATGATATAGACATTTGATAATATACTTTGAGTAATAACATGGAAAAATCTTTGTTATAGTATTGAACCAAAAAAATACAGAATTGGAGGTCTTCTTTTTGCCCCTTATATTTAATGGGGAAATTAAGCCTATGCATAGAGAACAAGACTAAGACATTTATTGAGCTATTAATAACAAAATGTTTATTGGGATAGAAGGACTTAAGGATTTTTTGGGGGTTTTTTTTTGTTTTTCTGTTTTTTCAAATGTCATAGAATTAGTTTGTATTACCTAAAAAATGAAAATCGCTTAAAATTATGAGGTTAAGGGAGTTCCCGTCGTGGCTCAGCAGAAAACGAATCCAACTAGAAACAATGAGGTTGTGGGTTTGATCCCTGGCCTCGCTCAGTGGGATATGGCGTTGCGGTGAGCTGTGGTGTAGGTTGCAGACACGGCTTGGATCCCGCATTGCTCTGGCTGTGGCATAGGCCAGCAGCTGTAGCTCCAGTTCGACCCCTAGCCTGGGAATCTCCACATGCCGCGGATGTGGCCCTAAAATGACAAAAGGCAAAAAAAAAAAAGAAAAAAAAATATATATGGTTAATTTAATATATCAAGTATAATTTGAGATGTCATACTAATTCAGGTGTGTTCATCTCAATGTTTACCTGTCAATTTATACTGTATAGAAAAACACAATACTGTACAACTGATGAAGTAAGCATAAATTATCCAAATAGTCTGTGGTTTAACTGCATCTTCGTTTTAGAGTGAAGTTTATTGACTTTCCAGTAAAATTGTGCCACTATCTTTTTTAGCCTTATTTTTGTCTTAAGACTGACTTCCAGAAAAGTGAAGTAATACTTTTTAAACAAATGTGTAATCTCTATTTTCCTTCCCAGTTTCATATGATTAAATAGTTTACATCTACTCTCTTACCAGCAACATTTAATATCTTGATATACTGATTTAGTCTGTTGTTCTTTGGACTAATACATCTTCTTCTCATTTTAAGGTTATTCTGGTACAGGTTAACCCAGGGGAAGCATTTACAATAAGAAGAGAAGATGGACAGTTTCAGTGCATTACCGGTAAGAATGGTAATTTATTATTTGAGACAAGACTACGATTTATGATACATAGTATATGCTTGTGATTTCTTCCTTTCCTTCTCACTACTTACCACACGAAGGCAAAAACTCTGAACACTCTGTCTCTAAACCTTTCTTGTACTTTTTGTACTGTTCTTCTTGAGAGAATTTACCTATATCATCACCATCCCTAGTCTATCCAAATGCTTCCAGACTGAGCTCAGATGTTATATTTAAAAAGTTTTTTTTATAAAGTCTTTAGTAAGCATCACTTCCGCAGTGCTCACTAGCTAACACACACACACACACACACACACACACGTTTGTGCCAAACAAAAATGTCTCCAGATATTATCACATGTTCCCTGGGAGGCAAAATCACCCCTGTTGAGAACCACCACTCTATGTGAAGATAAGAGCATTAAAAAGGTCACCAACTTTGGAATTAGAGAACCTGAGTTTAAATCCCAGCTCTGCCACTTACTAGCTCTATGAACTCCTGCTTGTAATTTAACCTCTGTCAGGTACATTTCTCATCAGTAAAATTCCCATCCCTCACATCTCTTAGGATACTTGTCAGGATTAACTGATACGCATATAAAGTGCTCTAAACCAGACCTGGCACATATAAGGCACTCAGTAAGTGGTAATGCTGGGTACTCTAATGATATTTAATAGAAAGTGACCCCATCTCCTGTGAGACCTCCAGAAACCAATTGTGCCATTCAGTTAGGAAGAATGTACTTTCTTATAACATTTCTTCTAGTTAATATTATTTAAAGCCATTTGAATTTTGTATGTTTAACTTGGAATGTTTATTTAGTATCTCCAACTAAGTTTTAAGCATTTTTATGGGCAGCTACCATTTCTTACATTTCTTTGTATTCCCTTCACTTCTTGGCCTCCCACATATTGGATAACTAATAGTTGCTACTTTCATATGAAAAGAGCATGCTAGCTGTAGGGTGACCATATGCTTTATCATCCAAGCTAGGATACTCTAAGAGTGAAAGTGGACCCTAGCAATTACTCCAAGACAATTGGTGTCAGCCAGATTGTTCCAGACACACTAAGTCTTATGGTACCCACCCACCCCCAATTTAATCTGGGTTATCAAATCAATTTAAGGAAAGAAGAAGTAGACTGACTTCTTTCTAAAGAAGCAGTTAGCTCCGTAATTACAGTGAAAACTTTTAGCCTGCCATCCAAACCTTTCATGTCTTGGAGTTAGCACTTTCTCTAAGTTAACTTAAATCTTTTGAGCAGCAGTTATGAGATAACTTCATAAATAGAAGGGTCCACATAAAAGCTTAAGAGAAATAAGACAGTAGAGTTTATAAGCAGTATAATAAACTTTGCCTGTCTTCACTTGTCAGTTAGGTTTCCATAAAAATAATTCCATTTTTTTGGAGTTCCCTGGTGGCTCAGCAGGTTATGGTTCTGTCCAGCATTGTCACTATTGTGGCACAGGTTCAGTCACTGGCCTGGGAGCTTCCACATGCTACAGGTGTGGCCAAAAAAAATTTTTTTTCATTTTTATACTAGCTACTTCTTAGAAAGTAAGTTTTTAATAGAGCACACACCTTAGGTTATATGTACATCTCTTTTCAAATTGTTTTCAATGAATGTTGTTTAGGATGGAAATATTTTAAATAATATAACACTGGTGTTTTCAGACTCATCTGCAAATGAGAATACTCATTACTGTTTTAGTGTAACTTAAAATGCAAACACTAATCATTGCAATTGGATAACTAGACTTTGAATTATTAAATAACTTATTTAAAAAGTCAACTTGTAATTGTAATTTGTAAACTCCCTCTCTCATAAAATCTGTTAAATTGACTTTTTTTGTGGCAGTTACCCCTTCAATTAGGACCAAAAAAAGCCTGTCTAGTTTATGATGTGCCTGTAGTACTAACAGTATCCTAATAGTAGGAATTGACTACCATGTAAAGATATTTTTAAGTCGGGACACATTTCTTTGCTTCAGTAGGAAAGGGAGACACTTTTCTCCATACATCAGATTATAAGAGTGGAGATTTGTTTTAAAATTACTACTGGGCAGAGTTTCAAAAACACAGGAAAGGTTAGGGGAACCATATAGAAAGTAAAAATCTCTCCCTTCTTTATGTTTTTTCTTATCCAAAATTAAAAGATGGTGTATAGATGGCAATGAACTACAGACTAGATTGAGGTCTTTGTAGAGATCAATGTGCCCTCCAAGCAGAATACGGTGCAAGAAAAGACTAGGACTGCTGGATCTCATCCTCTCCTCCTTTTTCTTGCTCTTGGCCATCACATGACAATCATCTTGATCTAGATCTAGAGCTAGGTAAAAAGGAAGAGTATAAGTAGAAGTGGAGAAATGTATAAGCAGCATATGAGAGAGAGTCTTCAGGAGGAAAATCTGCCAGTGAAACAGAGAAAAATAGGGTCCCTAAGGCCATCAAGTTAGTAAAACTTTTCACAGCCACTATACCAATAAAAGACCTCTATAGGAAAGCCTAAAGAATTGAAATAAATCTAGTATAAATTAATAAGCATTTGAATTAAAAGCTGTTCTTTTTTTTTTTTTTTTTTGTCTTTTTGCCTTTATGTAGAGCCGCACCCGCGGCATATGGAGGTTCCCAGGCTAGGGGTCTAACAAGAGCTGTAGCTGCCGGCCTTCGCCACAGCCACAGCAACGCGGGATCCGAGCCCCGTCTGCAACCTTCACCACAGCTTACGGCAACGCCGGATCCTTAACCCACTGAGCAAGGCCAGGGATCGAACCCGCAACCTCATGGTTCCTAGTCGGATTCGTTAACCACTGCGCGACGACGGGAACTCCCAAAAGCTGTTCTTTTTAAAGTAGTTTTATTACCTATCAAAAATTTATTCAAACAAAAAGTTAAAGAATCAGAGAACATAACAGATATAAATAATCCTTGTATTTTATTGGAGGTTCAAAATTTGTGTGTCATAGCCAGTTATGGGCAAAGCTCAGTATAAGTACTTTTTCCTACTGTATAGCATACTGTTGGAATAGACAGATTGCTGATATTTTTTTCATGAATTTACTAAGTCTCTGCTGAGGTATACTGTCCCAGCTGCAAGGAAGTTGAAGAAAACTATGACACAATTCCTACTATTCAGGAACACAGTGTAGGAGTTCCCGTCGTGGCACAGCGGTTAATGAATCCAACTAGGAACAATGAGGTTGTGGGTTCGATCCCTGGCCTGGCTCAGTGGGTTAAGGATCCGGCGTTGCCGTGAGCTGTGGTGTAGGTCGTAGATGCGGCTTCGATTTGGTGTTGATGTGGCTGTGGTGTAGGCCGGCAGCTGTTGCTCTGATTCAACTCCTAGCTAGTAGGAAAAAAGGGGGGAAATTAACAATTGTATCAAAATATAAAAAGAACCATTAGAGATATGCGTAGGGTGTTATGGGCACATAGCAGAGCTTAATCACAGAATAATTATGTGGGCAGAGGGAACGCTTCAAAGAAAATGTGACACGTGTCCTGTTTTTAAGGAAAATAGTAGTTGGCCAGATGATCAGAGGGTTCTCAAGAAAGCATTTTAGGCAGAGGGAATAGCGTACAAAAGCAGCAGAAGGAAAGAACAACCTATTTGGATAACTGCAGAGAGGTTGGAATTGCTAGAAAGTTGTGTAAAAGGTGTGTAGAAAGAGATGAATCTGAAAATATAGTCAGCTCTTGAAATGGCCTTGACTGCCAGACCAAGAACTTTGTTATAAAGGCGAGGAAGAACTCTTGAAGGAGATTATGCAAAAGAGGTGACATCCAATTTATAGTTTTAGGAAAGACCAGTAATGTTTTCCAGTTCTGTTTTTTTTTTTTTTTTTTTTTTTTGCCTTTTGTCATTTTATGGCCGCAGGTTTATGGCCGCACCCGCGGCATGTGGAGGTTCCCAGGCTAGGGGTCTAATCGGAGCTGTGGCCACTGGCCTACGCCGCAGCCACAGCAACGCAGGATCCGAGCCGTGTCTGCAACCTACACCACAGCTCACGGCAGCGCCAGATCGTTAACCCACTGAGCAAGGGCAGGGATCGAACCCGCAACCTCATGGTTCCTAGTCGGATTCGTTAACCACTGCGCCACGACGGGAATTCTGAGTTCTGTTAATATGTAGTCCCCTGTTAACCTGAAAATCTTCCTACTTCAAACCTAACTAACAAATACTCAAATCAAGTGTCACAGATACTCTTTTAAATGGATTGCATCGCTTCTCTCTCTTCTCTCCACCCCTAAAATAGAAGAAAAAATTAAATTGTTATGGGCCAGAAACAAGAACTTTTCAATATTTGTCTTTAAAATACAATTTCCATTATAATGAAAATATTGTACTTTGTTTACTTAATTGTTTTTTATTGTTCCATACCATTCTTTCTGAGTCTAATAAAGGATCTGATGTCTGTCTTTCCTTAACTTTTGCCTTATCTCATGTCCTTTTAGACAAAGCCCAACTCTTAAATATCTTAAGAGTATAGTTCCCTGCCTTTTATCACTCTTCAGTTTGCCATTCTGCTCTTTGCTTAGGTTTATTTATACTACCTAATTCTAATATGTACCTCATTTTTGTGATCATACACCATTGTTAATTGGTTGTAGAACAAATATATGTCATTACTTTTGAAATTGAGTACTGTTTTGAATCTCTTTGGGTTTTTTCTATTATTTTGAAACATCTGATAACTCGATATTGTTTTAGTGAAGTGCAGTGATAGCATGTCAAGATATTATCTTATATAATGATAAATATTATGAAAATTCATTTTGCCTGGTAATTGTGTATAGGAATATAAAAATTTATTAATTGAAAAACCTTAGGGCTTAATATTCATATATCTTTGTAACGTGCTAAAGACTGCCCTTCCTAGTTTTGTTTTGTGGGGAGGTATACAGAATAGAGAATTAACCAAAATTTCTGAATTTGGGCTACTGGTAAAGCCCTAGAAGCATATTTTATAGGGAATATTTGGTGAACTCTTAAGATCTCTGGTGCAGAGCTGCCTTCCTGGCAGTAAATAGGTATCCATCCTTCAGACATCATCTGTTCCATGAAGTGTTTGCAGACAAGATCTTTCTTTAGTTTCTCTCTTCTGCACATGGGATACACATACAGATCACTGAGGGAAGAAATAAAGTTTTACATAAAATTTGTAGTCCTGGTACCTTGCATATCATCCAGCACATAGAGAATGCTTAGTAAATGTTTAATTAAGTTGATCGAGAAAGAAAAAAACTCACCCTTCTTGAGCATTTCTATATGCCAAGCAAATGGAATCTATATAGACAATTTTATCTGAAAATCCTGCTTATTGAGAGGCAGATTTCTTATTTTTACCTTCTTTTCTTCCATGACATCTCAAAATGAATAAACGGAGTAAAGAATAAGAATTTGTGGTTAAGAATAAGAATCTAGTGGTCTTGCATTGTTACACGACTTCTGTGGTGAGATTCCATGCCAGATGGAAAATTATATTAAAAAAAAAAGTAGACTTGGGAATTCTTTGGTGATCTAGTGGTTAGGATTTGGCACTTTCATGACTGTGGCCTGGGTTCAATCCAGGATCTGGAACTGAGATCCCAGGTCAAGCTGCTGCATGCCATGGCAAAAAAAAAAAGAAAAAAAGACCAGCTTATGCTTACAGTTTTTATATATCCTGGCCTCTTCAAATGATGTATTTTCAGATACAAAGATATTGATGATTTTTTAATTTTTGTTAACCTAATTAGACAGTAATTAGACACATGCTGCCTGGGTTTGAGTTTGAGTTCTGCCTTTTGCTGTTATATCAGATTATATTAAGCAGTTTATTTATTATTTTTATGTTCTGTCTTACACCTGTGTAAAGAGAGAGAGAATTTGTCCATCATATAGGACTTGGGATATAACTAGTCGTAGATATTATTATTAGATTGTACCTTTTTATGTATTGTTTACATCCATGAAATCATAGACTCCAAAGACCAACCTCAGATAATTAACAAGGAACTACTATATAGCACAGGGAACTCTACTTAATATTCTGTAGTAACTTATATGGGAAAAGAATCTGAAAAAAAATGAATATATGTATGGGTATAACTGAATCACTTTGCTGTACTCCTGAAACTAACACTACATTGTAAAGCAACTATATTCCAATAAAAAATAAAAATTAAATTTTAAAAAAGAGGAGTTCCTATTGTAGCTCAGCAAGTTAAGAACCTAACTAGTATTCACGAGGACTCAAGGTTTGATCCTTGGCCTCGCTCAGTGGGTTAAGGATCCAGCTTTGCCAGAAACTGTGGTGTAGGTCGAAGATGCTGCTGAGATTCAATGTTGCTGTGGCTGTGGCATAGGCCAGCAGTTGGAACTCTAGTTCAACCCCCAGCTTGGGGGCTTCCATATGCTTCAGGTGTGGCCCTAAAAAGAAAAAAAAAAAAAATTTTAAGACCTACTTCAGATATATAAACAATGATAATGGATTAATTAAGTCTACATTTTGATGATTTGTTTTGCAGCATTGCTTCCACAGTTGCATTTCAGCACCAGTGATGTTTTCCTATACTGCATCCATTCATTCATTCATTCAGTATTCAGTAAGAGACAAAAGTTGAATAAGTAAGCACTCTTTACTTATTTCCTCAAAGTTATTTGACAGACTTTTATCATAAATCTTTGTGGAAAGATAAAATAAAATTTGGTCACTGGCCCACTGCCAGTCTAAATCTTTAATGTTATATTAGCCAGGACTTTGTTCTTTAGGTCTCTTTATGTGTTTTTAATAATAGCTTTGACAAAAATAAATGACATATTTATAAAATCACCAAGTATCAGAGAGTACCAAAGACAACTAATTAAATAAATGCCAAGCTCAAGAAGACCAGAATATATTGAAATGATAGGTCAAAACCAATAGGATAAAATTTAATAGGAATAAAAACAAAGTTCTACAATTTTATTTAAAAAATTAAATGAACCATTACTGTATTAGATGTGTATTAGAGTTCCTCTTAAAAACTGACTCAAGGATTTCCCGTCGTGGCTCAGCGGGTGAAGAACCCATATCCATGAGGATACGGGTTTGATCCCTGGCCTCACTTGGTGGCTTAAGGATCCGGTGCTGCCATGGGCTGTGGTGTAGGTCACAGATGCGGATAAGATCCCATATTGCTGTGGCTGTGGCATAGGCTGGCATCTGCAGCTCCGATTCAACCCCTAGCTTGGGAGTTTCCATATGCCACTGGCGCAGCCCTAAAAAGAAAAAAGAAAATTGACTCAATCACAAAAAGCATTTGTTATGGTGATATTGAGACTCCCTCTCTTCTTCCCTTTCCTTCCTAGCACTTAAGTCCTAAAGCCATTAGGTGGGTCAGTACTCTGTAGACACTTGTCTTAATCCATTAGGGCTACCATAACAATACCATGGACCGAGCGGCTTATAAATAACATAAATATGTTTCTCACAGTTCTAAAGGCTGAAGTCCAAGATCAGGGTGACAGCATGTTCAGGTTCTGGTAGGAGCCCACTTCCCAGTTGCATACTGCTGACTCTCGCTATAACCTCACATGGTGGTAGAGATAAGGGAGCTCTCTGAGGTCTCTTTTATAAGAGCACTAATCCCACTCATGAGGGCTTTACCCTCATGTCCTCATCACCTTCCAAAGACTTTACCACTTCATACCAGCACATTGGGGTTAGGGTTTCAGTATAAGAATCGGGGCGGGGCGGGGGGCACAGGCATTCGATCTATGGCAGCACTGCACTGGTAGGACCTACAGTGCCACAGAGCAGGATATCAGAACTAAATTGGGCAAGGAGTTCCATCACATAGGCCTAGTGTAGAGAGTCAAACAATAGGGAAAGAATTCACACAGCGAGGTGGCCTGCTATATGGATTCATAGCCTAAACAGGCTGAAGAAGGTGTCCTCAAGAAGGAGTGACCTGATGTGGGGTGTAAGAATCTAAGCAGGATGAGATCATCAATATACTGGGGTGGCCAGCATGTGGAATCAGTGCCTAAATAAGGTAAGAACATGCACATGTGAGAGCAACCTGATGTAGGGAGTCAGAGCTCAGACAGTGAGGAGCCATCTGTGTGGAGGGGTAGCCTGACATGATGATGGGTGGTTGGAGCCCCAGGGAGGGTCACATCACTCCCATGCTGAGGGTGGTCTGGAGTGGAAAGTCAGAGCTTGAGTCATGTAAAAGGCTATCCACACAGAGAACAGCCTGCTGTTCAGTGGGGAGGGCATCTGGCAAGAGAGCAGCCTGGCATGGGCTGTCGCAGCCTTAGCCGGGTGAAAAAAGTGTCCACATGTTGGAGGCAGTCATCGAGTCTAAGCCCTGGCACTATGAAAGCAGTGACTTGGTTTGAAGTTTCAGAGCCCAAATGAGGTGATGAGGATGTTGTCCACATGGGAGATGAGAGATTGGAGAGCAGCAAGGAAAATCAGATCCTGAGCATGTGAAGAGGGAATCCTCATGGCAGGCCAGGTGGTATCAAAGCCCAGGGAAGCCCCCAGGGATACTCGGGAGGCAGCTCAGCATAGGAAATGAGAGTCTCAGTGGGATAAGGAAGGTATCTTCATAGAGGACTGGCCTGGTATGGATCAGAGCCACCTTTCTGGATGGCAGAATTTAGACTAACACGTGAGTTACAGGGAAGCAAATTTTGAGTCACAGGGAAGAACTGTCTAACAATTATGACTGTGTAAAAGTGAGGACATTGCTTTGTTATACCTGAGTCCCTCATTGTGTTCTTGGTTACTGATTGGATGATATTATAAAAGTAATTCTTGCATAGTAAAAGAATTTTGAATGCATTGTTCCAACATTCATTCTAACTAAAGATTCTTTGATTCCAAAATAACCTATTAAACTGAGATCTCCTTAGTTACATTTGGAAATGAGTACTTTGAATGAGAGTCTTAAATTTAACAAGTATATTTGTGTACAGGCACAGGCACATTTAATAGAGTAATCAGCCTGGTGAATAGTTATTGCTCTTAATAGACCTATAAACAGGAGGCCAACTAGCTGATTTGCTAATCCAAATTCCTAATAAAATAAACACTTGTGAGAGAAATTTCCACTAAACTTCCGAATCTTATAAAGGTAGAAACAGTGATGCTGTCTTTATTTTGATACGTAAAACCTTACTTAACAGAAGTGTTTAGGGAATATTAGTTTCCTTCTGTTTTGTTTCCTTAACTACAAAAATTGTCTCTGTTCTAAAATAATGCTCTTGTTTAGTAGGCATGCTGTTGATATTTATTAAAATTAATTGCTAAAATATTTTTAAGTATACTGGTATAGTTTTTTGCCTTGGTAACTACTACATACTGAAAATATGCTTTTAAACTTAGGGGTATTTTAGTACCTCAGAGTATTCAATATGAGTACCAGGTAAGATTGTAGAGTAATATGAAAATTTTAATTTTAAAATGTTAAAAAAAATGCCTAGTTAATCATTTAGCCATATTCTGGATTTCTGCCTATTTTCTTTCTTTCTTTCTTTTTTTGGTCTTTTTAGGGCCATATCAGCAGCATATGGAAATGCCCAGGCTAGGGTTCTAATTCGAGCTGCAGCTGCCAGCCTATGCCACAGTCTTAGCAACACAGGATCCAGGCCCTGTCTGTGACCTACACCACAGCTCATGGCAACGCCAGATCCTTAACCCTCTGAGCAAGGCTAGTGATCCAGTCTGCTTCCTCATGGATACTAGTCGGGTTCGTTACTGCTGAGCTACAATGGGAACTCCTTTGCCTATTAGGATTTGACACTCACATGTAGAAAAGTTGTCGTAGTGAATTCAGGTTTGTTGAAAAGTATTAACCTTTGTTTTTTCATAGCTCACCTTAGGGAAGTCAAGAACCCAACTGGCTATCCCAGAATATGTTGATCCTGAGCCCCTCACCCACTAGAGTTATTATGACCTCTAAATCTTGCTTGCTTTCCCTTTTGCTTCCAGGTGTCTTTGACTAGCTTCTTAGCAGTTACTGATTTTTCACCATTGGTATCTCGTATCTTTTTCCCATCTGCCAGTAGGAGGTTGTTGGGCCATTGTTGCTTCTACTGTCACCTTATTCGAGGAGGGACTGGCACTATTGCTTGTGGGGCAGTTGTTATCACCACCTCTCTTCCACACCGCTGCTAGTGTTTATCCCTGCTTTTCTGCTCTCCTATCTCCTCATGCACCTGATTCTGACTCTTCTTGCTATTATAGTGGTTTGTCAAGTTAAGGAAAATTTGTCCCCACCAGTACGTACCACTCTGTCCTTCTCTGTGGGTTTTGGGATGATGGTGAGTATAATCCCACATGTGTGTCCTCCCTCCCGTAATTGGTCTACTCTTTCATATTTACCATCTCCTTTGCAGAACATTTTATTAACAAGTCTCCTCCTAGACTGAGCCAGATGACTTCCGAGGTCCTTAATAAAACAATATTTTGTTACATACTTAAGTGCTCTGTATCCCATTAATCCCAACTCTGTCACTGCGGGTGAGTTCTCTGCACTCCAGAGTTTGAGCTCCTGATCTTGCTCTTCTCTGTGTTCTAGTCTGAATCCTTATACTCATCAGATCTTATCAAATCCCTTTTCTCCCAGGATGTCTTTGTTGGGGATGGGAGAGGAACGTGGAGTTTTCATGCAAGTAGGACTCCTAGTGACCTGTTCTGATATTCTGGAATCTCTGTGACATGTATGCAAACTATGACTCAGGCCCCATGAATCTTGTTAGATATGTCAGGTCTTTGATATTAAAAATACCTTTGAAATTTATTAAAGGTTAAATGTCTGTTGTTTTATATATCAAGATCATAGTTATCATAACTAGCAGTATGAAATAGAGTTTTTCTTCCTAAATTCACAACAAAACTTCAAAGAAATAACAAAATAGGTGAATGACTTAATGGTGTGTTTTCAAAGTGTAGGTCTGGGAATAAGTCAACTTGAATTCTAGGACCAGTGGGCAGGAGTTAAGAGGAAAACAGATTTACCTCAATACAAGGAATAACTTTATAATAAACAGAACTGTTAAAGAGGCTCAGGAACAGTTTCCCATCTGCCTCTGTAGGTGGTAATGCATATGTGGACTCCTCACTTGATAGTGCTGTTAGGAGGTCTGATTTCTTTTCAGTGGATGGTTGGAGTTGATGCCTTTTTTTTTTTTTTTTTTGTCTTTTGTCATTTTAGGGACGTACCCCCGGCATGTGGAGGTTCCCAGGCTAGGGGTCTAATCGGAGCTACAGCTGCCCATTACACCACAGTCACAGCAGCGTGGATCCGAGCTGTGTCTGCAATCTGCACTGCAGCTCATGGCAACACCAGATCCTTATCCCACTGAGCGAGGCCAGGAATCAAACCTGCAACCTCATGGTTCCTAGTTGGATTCATTTCCTCTGAGCCACGATGGGAACTCCTTTTTTTTTTTTTTTAAATAAGGTCATACCTGTGGCATATGGAGGTTCCCAGGCTAGGGGTCAAATTGGAGCTACAGCTACTGGCCTATGCCACAGCAGTGCTAGATTCTTTAACCCATTGAGTGAGCCAGGGATCGAACCTGTGTCCTCATGGATACTAGTCGGATTAATTATTGCTGAGCCACAGAGGGAACTCCTAGAGTTGATGCTTTTTGAGGTTCTTCACAAGTCTAAAATTTTATGATTCTATATCCTTGGGTAGATTACTTAAATGCCATTATTTTGCATGGATATTTGCATATATATGAAATTTGGATGGGCTAGTGTGAATTAGATTCGAGAATTTTCCTCCAGCTCTCAAGTTTTTGGGTATTCATAACTATGCTAATAATATCTTATGCCATATCTTAAATATATTTTAAGAAGTAGATCAAAAGTCTAAGAATTTTTGTAAGACCACTGATTATCTTTGGACTAAACAGCTTTTTATTACCACAAGTCTGACTGAACTTAATGAATTTCTTTAGGAACTACAGAACTTACAGGTAATTTAAGATTATATGTAGGAGTTCTCCTTGTGGCTCAGTGGAAACAAATCTGACTACTATCCATGAGGATGTAGGTTTGACCCCTGGCCTCACTTAGTGGATTATGGATCTGGTATTGCCGTGAGCTGTGGTATAGGTTGCACACGTGGCTCGATCCTGTGTTGCTCTGCCTCTGGTGTAGACTGGCAGCTGTCGCTCAGGTTAGACCCCTGGCCTGGGAACTTCTGTATGTCACGGGTGCGGCCCTAAAAAGCAAAATTAAAAAAAAAAAAAAAAGATCATACGTAGTAGATTCTCGTTCCTGTTTGAGTAGCCATTATTTACTTTTTTCACAATTTAGCAAAATAAACATGGAGAAGTTATATCCTTTATACTTTATTTAGCAAGTCTTAACTACTCTTAGAAAATACTCTAAAAGCATAGATAACTATTTTTCATACTGGTAGAAATCACATTATGATATTAAAAAGTTTATTCTTTATATTTTCTCCTTCTAAGGTAAAAACATCAGTTCTAGTGGAGAGGCTCAAAATACTCGTTTTGAAACATTAATGAGTCTTATTTGTGTAAATGAATCATAATAGATCATCCATTCATAAATTCAGCCCATTGTGTGTTAAGTGAATGACTAGGACTAATCCTGAGTACATTGCGTAATAGTCCCTAAACACTATTAAATGTTACTTTTCAGGAAAAACCATGTTATATATGACTTAGTTAAGAGAAAATTGCAGCATTTATACTGAAAAGGAAAATACTGGCAAATTAAGTTGTCATCAGTTCTTTATGTTCCTAATGAATAACATATCACTGTTAAAGTTATTCTCTTGGAAATAGGAAATATAAACCAGTTTAGTGAGTTTTGTTAAAATAAGTGATAAAAATCTCAATTTGAAAAAATTTTAATGAGTGGTGATGGCAAAAGGAAATTAAGACCCATAAATGTAATTGTGTAAACCAGCTTGTATTAACTTTTCAGTAAATATTTATAAACCGGTTGCATACTTTTTATATTGATTAGAAGCTAAAATGAACCTATCAGGATCTTTACCTTCTTTGAACTGGCCTCACGACATGGTATTTTATTACCTAGGCAGAAATATGAATATAAAATGTTTGAAGTGCACTTCTCTCTGCCTTTCAGTTGATCCTCTTTCCCTTTTGGGAAAGAAGCTGTCTATCAAAGATAGGTAAGAGCTGGAAATTGAGGAAGATAGAAAAATAGATTGATTTAAAATGGAAAAATGGAAAGATTAAATAATTTTAAAGGCAAGAAAGAAAAATGTTTTAGCTGCTTTAAATGGGATTATTTAAAGGATCTTTAAGTAGATATTAAACTAATAACACTTAAAAATTACATATCTAGTACAGTTACTGTTTAGTTTGGTTGTTAAATCTCACTTTTGAATCCGTAATACTAAACAGTTGTAAAATAAGTATATCTAAGTAAAAGAAAATGGTAACGTGTTTTTGTGAGGGAGAGGCTCATTCATTTTCAAAATTAAGTGACCATTCACATGGTCACGTTTTGTTTTTTTTTTAAGTGGTTGTTATATTTTGAGGTAATGGATAGAAAATTAGAAATAATCTATTTTCTAAGAATAATTTGCTCTCTGTTCTTAATCTCACATATTTGGATCTCCCTAGATTGTCATTATTGGATTTTTATTAGAATCAGATTTTCTGAAGGCCTTTGATTAGAAGTAATATCATTACTTGTTTGCTTAAGTTAGAGTTAGTCCATTAAATAGATATAGGCTGTACCACTCAATTTCTTTAAGGTTTTGAATTTTTATCTTTTATATCTGAAACAACTAAAGAAATGTGCAGATGTAATGAAGTCTATTCCTGCCTGGAACTATATAGGCATTCAGTAAATAGTATTTGTTAATTGAATAAATGATCTCAGATATTTACATGAAACAGAAGTAAACTATTTTTTCTACTACCCTTGTTAGTCCCTGAAATACTTCTTTTAAAATTCCATTTAATCATGAAATGACCTAGAACTGAAGGCCCAGAGGATTGAGTTTTGGCTTTATACCATTTAGCTTGACTCTAGAATTCTTATACTATGGGAAAATAATTCTTTACAGTAGTAACCATGGTGATCATATACTATTACTATTTCTGGAAAATTTCTGTGTCACATTCTTGTGAAGGTCACTAAGTAACCTCTGTGTTTCCAAAATGACTTGGCTCATTTCTCATCATACTTAACCTCTCTAGCAGCATTTGACACAGAGTATCATTCCTTCTTTACCTGAACACTGTTGTCTTGACTTCTGTACTTTACATATTCTCTTGTTTTTCTCCTATTTCACTGGCAACTCCTCCTCAGTCTTTTTCTTTCTTTCTTTTTTTTTTTTTTGTCCTTTTGCCTTTTTATCTGGAGTCACACCCACGGCATATGGAGGTTCCCAGGCCAGGGGTCCAACAGGAGCTGTAGCTGCCAGCCTTCTCCACAGCCACAGCAACGCAGGATCCGAGCCGCGTCTGTGACCTACACCACAGCTCACGACAACGCCGGATCCTTAACCCACTGAGTGAGGCCAGGGATCGAACCCACAACCTCATGGTTCTTAGTCGGATTCATTAACCACTGAGCCACGAAGGGAACTCCCTCCTCTGTCTTTTTCAAAATGTATTAAGATTTAAGTTCAAAAGCATATAGCAGATGGGAGTTTCCATTGTGGCTCAGCAATAATGAACCTGACCGGTTCCATGAAGATGTAGGTTTGATCTCTAGCCTGGCTCAGTGGGTTAAGGATATGGCGTTGCTGTGAGCTGTAGTGTAAGTTGCAGACACGGCTTGGATCTGGTGTTGCTGTGGCTGTGGTGTAGGCTGACAGCTCCAGCTCCGATTCGAACCCTAGCCTGGGAACCTCCATGTGCAGCAGATGTGGCCTAAAAAGCAAAAGCAAAAAAAAAAAAAAAGGTAGCAGATAAATTAAAAAAAAAAGTCACAAAAGGACAAATACTATATGATTCCATTTACAGTAGTCAAATTCATAGAGATAGAAAGAATAATGATTGTTAGGGGTCGGGGAAATATGAGAAGTTGTTTAACAAGTATCGTTTCAGTTTTGAAAGATGATAAAAGTTCTGGAAATGGAAGGTGGAGATGGTTATACAACATTGTGATTATTTAACCACAACCTTAAAAAATAAATTAAAAAAATTTATTCTTGTTTTTAACCAAAAAAAAAAATTGTGTGGAGGACAGACCTGAAGCCAGAGTGTAAATGATGTGGTAGGCAGAATTCTAAGATGACCCTTGAGATCTTTGCCCCCTTTTGTACATACTGTACATATTTCCTGGGACTATAGTTATAATGAATTTTACTTCTATGATTGGATTACATTATATGGTACAGTTGAATTTTAAGAAAGAAAGATGGTCTGGGGTGAACCTCACCTAATCAAGCGAGCCCTTAAAAAGAGACTGGGCTCTTTTGGAAGTAAGAGATTCAGGAAGGGGCCACATGGGTAGCCTCTAGGACTTGAAAGACAGCAAGCGAGTAAATGAGGATCTTAGTCCTACAGCTACAAGAATCTGAATTCTGCCACAACCACATGAGCTTAGAAGAGGACTCCAGTCTCCAAATGAGAACATAGCCTAGCCAATACTTTTTATTTTCACATTTTGAGACTCTGAGTTGAGAACTCAGTCCATACTGTGCCTGGACTTAAGAACTATAGAACTGTGAGTTAATAAATGGGTGTTTTTTAAAACCATAAGTTTGTGCAAATGTTACACAGCAGTGGAGTTCTTTGCCCTATAGTTAATAAAGGGACCCCCAGGTTACTTTTCAAGTTTTTTTTTTTTTTGAGTATACTTGATTTACAATGTTGTGTCAATTTTTGCTGTTTAGCATAGAGACCTAGTCATACATATGTATAGATTCCCTTTCTTACATTATCTTCCATCATGGTCTAGGCCAAGAAACTGGACATAGTTCCCCGTGCTATACAGTAGGATCTGGAGCGCCTGTCGTGGCTCAGTGGTTAACAAATCCAGCTAGGAATCATGAGGTTGTGGGTTCGATCCCTGGCCTTGCTCAGTGGGTTAAGGATCCAGCATTGCCGTGAGCTGTGGTGTAGGTTGCAGACGCGGCTCGGATCCCGCGTTGCTGTGGCGGTGGCAAAGGCCGGCGACTACAGCTCCGATTAGACCCCTAGGCTGGGAACCTCCATATGCCACGGGTGCGGCCCTAGGTAAGGCAAAAAGACCAAAAAAAAAAAAAAAACATACAGTAGGATCTCATTGCTTATCCATTCCAAATTTAATAGTTTGCATCTACTAACCCGAAACTCCCAGTCCATCCCACTGCCTTGGCAACCACAAGTCTGTTCTCCATGTCTGTGAGTCTGTTTCTTTTCTGTCAATAGGTGCTTTTGTGACATAATTTAGATTCCACATATAAGTGATATCATGTGGTATTTTTTGTCTTTCTCATTCTGACTTACCTCACTTAGTATGAAAATCTCTATTTGCATCCATCTTTGCTGCAAATGGCATTATGTTGTTCTTTTTATGGCTGAGTAGTATTCCATTGCCAGTGGACATTTAGGTTACTTCCATGTTTTGCCTATTGTAAACAGTGGGTTCATATAGCTATTTGAATTGTAGTTTTATCTGAATATATGTCTAGGAGTGGAACTGCTAGAGCATATGGTTAGTTCTGTATTGAGTTTTCTAAGGAAACCTCCATACTGTTTTCCATAGTGGTTGTACTAGTTTATATCCCCACCAACAGTGTAGGAAGGTTCCCTTTTCTCCAACCCTCTCCAGTATTTGTTATCTGTAGACTTACTAATGATGGCCCTTCTGACTGATGTGAGGTGGTACCTCATTGTAGTTTCAGTTTGCATTTCTCTACTAATTAGTGATGTTGAACATCTTTTCATATGCCTTCTGGCTATATCTTTGTCTTCTTTGGAGAAATGTCTCTTGAGGTCTTCTGTCCATTTGGGTTATTTGGGAGTTCCTGTCGTGGTGCAACAGAAACAAATCTGACTAGGAACCATGAAGTTGCGGGCTCAATCCCTGGCCTTGCTCAGTGGGTTAAGGACCTGGTGTTGCCGTGAGCTCTGTAGGTCGCAGATGCAGCTCAGATCCAGCATAGCTGTGGCTGTGGGGTAGGCCAGCAGCTGTGGCTCCTACTAGACCCCTAGCCTGGGAACTTCCATATGCCTTGGGTGTGGCCCTATAAAAGCAAAAAAAAAAAAAAAAAATTGGGTTGTTTGGGGTATTTTGGCTGTTGAATTGTGTGAGTTATTTGTATATTTTGGAGAGTAAGCCTTTGTCAGTTGCATCATTTGCAGCATTTTCTACCATTTCATAGGTTGGCTTTTTAGTTTTTTAATGATTTCCTTTGCTGTGCACAAGCCTGTAAGTTTGATTAGGTCCTGTTGGTTTATTTTTGTTTTTATTTCTGTTGCCTTGGGAAACTGAGCTAGAAAAACATTTGTATGGTTTGTGTAAGAGAATATTTTGCCTATATTCTCTTCTAGGAGTTTTATGTTGTCTTGTCTTGGGTTTAAGTCTTTAAGCCATTTTGAGTTTCTTTTCAGTATGATGTGAGGGTATGTTCTGGTTTCATTGATTTACATGCAGCTGTCCAGTTTTGCCAGCACCACTTTCTGAAGAGACTTTTTCCCATTTTATATTCTTGCCTCCTTTGTTAAAGATTAATTGACCGTAGGTGTCTGGGTTCTTTTCTGGGCTCTCTGTTCTGTTCCATTGGTCCATGTGTCTATTTTTGTCCAAGTACCACACTGTCTTAATTATTGTAGCTTGGTAATATTGTCTGAAACCTGGGAAAGTTATGCCCAGGTTTGTGTCTCCCCCTCCCCCCCCGCGCACCCCCAGGATTGCTTTGGCAATTCTGGGTCTCTTATGGTTCCGTACAAATTTTTGTACTATTTGTTCTACTTCTCTGAAAAAGTATCCTGGGTAATTTGATAGTGATTGCATTAAATCTATAGATTGCTTTGGATGGTATGGCCACTTTAACAATATTAATTCTTCAAATTCAGGAGCATGGGATATCTTTCCATTTCTTTGAATCCTTTTTAATTTCCTTGATTAATGCTTTATATTTCTCAGCATATGATCTTTCGCCTCCTTGGTTAGCTTTATTCCTAGACTTTGAGGCTCCCTCTCAGTCCTGGCTGATCTCCCCATCAGTTAGCTGGTCTCCCAATGTTCTGATTCCTTTCTTCTTTCACAGCTCCCTTGCAGTAGTGCTAGTCTGTCCTGATTCCTTTTTTTCCTTCCCCTCCCCTCCCCTTCACTCCCTTCCCCTCCCTTCTCCTCTCCTTCTGTCCTTTTCCCTCCCCTTCCCCTCCCTTCTCTCTTTTTTCCCTTTCGTTCTACCCAGTTATGTGGAGGGTTTCTTCACCTTTTTGAAGGTCTGAGGTCTTCTGCTAGTGTTCAGTAGATGTTCTGTAAGAATCGTTCTTCATGTAGATGGTTTTGGGTTTTTTTTCCTTTTTTTGTTGTGGGAGAAGGTGTACTCCACATGCTACTCCTCCACAATCTTGATCCCGCTTCTATTTTTTACTTTTTACCTCCCCAAATGGAAGATTAAAGAGTTTTATTGGAGTTCCCTTGTGGGGAACAGCAGTTTAGGGATCCAGCATTGTCACTGCAGTGGCTTGGGTCACTGCTAAGGTGCAGGTTCAGTCCCTGGCCTGGGAACTACCATATGGTGCAGGTACAGCACCCCCCCCCCCAAAAAAAAACAGGTTTTATTAATTGGTAGCTTGATTTAATCAGGATTTGAATCTTAAAGTCTTTTTATTTGATGATACTTTACTAAGGATATCAACAGAATTAGCTCTTTTTGTAAAGAAAGATATTTATTTTCATGAATATATGTGCATCAGAAATAATTTGAGCACATCTCTTTCGAGTGCCTGCCCCTGTATGATAGAATTACAGGAATCCTTTTCTTTCTTTATTTTCTGTGTAATTTTGATAATTTTGGCAAATATCAGTTGTTTAAATAATTAGTCCCAATTAAATTTATAAAATTTAGTCCCAATTAAATTTTATAAAATTTTTAGATTTATTTCTCAAACTGAGACCCTAAGCTCGTTAGGGAAATAATGGACCATACAATGTATTTTGGTGCAGATAAGGGGATTTTTTTAAACTAGTAAAAACTTTAAAAATGGGACATACCAAGCTTCTAAGTGCATAATAACAGTCTGACAATTTTTGAAATCAAGGGGGTGGGAAAAAATGTGTAAATTTAATATTATAATTTAGAACTAGCTCAAAGAATTCTAACATTCAGAAGGACAGATAAGAAATCCGGGTGGGGGTGGGGGTGGAGATAACAAAACCAAACCTTAGATGTTGAAATTTTTGTCAACCCTGGTTTAAAAATAAAAAACAGACTCTCTAAAGTTAGCCTCAGTAGGCCAGTCTCCTGGTGAGAAGAGCAACTGAATTACTAATACAGAGATTTACCTTATTTCAGCTTTATTTACCTTATTTCAGTAAGTGCAACCACAGTTTTGGACTCAAGGAAGCACAAATTAAGCAGACTAACCTAGACATAAGCCTGTCTATTTTTTCACCCAAAGCAAGGCTAGGATCTTCAGTGAACATTTATATATAAAGAGACTGCCATGACTTATTAATATAATCTGATTTACATACCCTTGTACCTATCTGCAGAGATTGTCCCAGGAGAAACAGAAGGTATTTTCTTGTTCCTTTCTCTATATGGTAACATACTGAATGGTTTTTGTACTTGCCTAGATACAAAGGGATGAAATAATCGTTCTTTTACAGTTCTCATTTTCCTCTATCACAACATCTGACACTAGGCATAATTTCATTTCTCATAAACACCCTTTTTATATTTACAGAAATATGACTTTGCCCCCGACTGTGGTTATGGTATTATTTTAAGGCACATCCAGACATGCTGCCATTAAACATAAAGGTCAGGCAACAACAGAATAATGGTGGTGGGAAGATTTTGCAGTATTTCCTTGCCAGAATCAGAATTTTAATATAGAACTCTGATCTCAAAATCTGTGCAGTAACTTTATTAGAGGATGTTGATTCACTTTTAGAGGATAAACTTTAATCAAATTTTGTTTCCGTTTTTTATGGATCAGCAGAATTCTCTTGTCTTTGACATCCTCTTCTGCTTTATTTTATCATATAATCCTTCAGCATTTTTGGAAAATCCCTTTATCATTACAGTGAAAGATTATATTTCAATATTTTAACATTATTTTTAGTCTTAATATGTTGGAATCCCTCTTCCTCTTGTACTGAATCTCCCATGCTCAGGTGTTTGCTAGAACACAGAAAACACAATAACTAAAGTGCATGCTCTTTTTCTGGGAAGAGAATTGCCCAAATCTCTCCCTGTTCTGAAGGGTAATTCATTCTTGACAGCCATTTGAAAAACTTAGACCCTGCCTCACAGCCTAGTGGGACAGATAGGCAAGTAATCCACAGTGAAAACAGAGAAGGTAATAGATGCTATGATGGAATTAGTTATGCCCAGATATACGCAGGAGGCCAAAGGAGACATACCTAACCCAGCTTGGAATAGTTGTTGAGTACTTACAGGAAAAGATGATGCTTAAAGAAATAGAAGTTAGCTGGGAGGGGAAAAAAACAGAGAAATATCTTAGAAGTAGAAGGAATAGGATGTACAAAGGTGTAGCACAGAGAAATTAGAGGAGACTGAAAAGGTATGATTAAAGAAATAGATTGGAGAACAGAATACATGGAGGAGTATCTGAAAGTGAAACTGAAAAATGGAAACAGGCTATGTTACAAATACCTTCATATTTGCATGCTAAAGATTTCAGGTGTTATCTAAAAGAACAGGGAGCCACTGAAGGATTGATTTTAAGCAGGGAAAAAACAACAAATAGTAATAGGGATAAGACCTGGGAGCTCATTGTGGAGGGTAAGAAGAGACAAGTATGATGTATAGATTTCACAGTCATTTGAGCATGAAGATAAACAACAGTGTTTTTCACAATGCTAAAATAATGAATGAGAGAGAGGCGGCAAGATGGCGGAGGAGTAAGAGGTCGCGCTCTCCCTCTCCCACAAATACATCAAAAAACGCATCTAAATATAAAACAAGTTGGACAAATCATCATCTGAATGCTGATCAATTTAAACCTCCAAAAACTGCAAGAAACCCCTGAAATAACTGGGTAGAACAAGTGAAGAAAAAAAAAAGGTGAG
>PVHT020004944.1:27269799-27297762 GCA_004024745.2 Catagonus wagneri
AAAAACAAAGAAATAGAAATATTTGCAGCTTATCAAAAAGATCCCACTTCTTAAATGTATAAAGAGTCTTTGCAATGTAGTAGCAAAATAGGCAAGGGCTAGGAACAGACAAATTACCAAAAAGGAAAAATAAATGGCTCTTAAATGTTTAATATGAATGTTCAATCTTATTCATAAGAAAATGCAAACTGAACTTCATTAAGACACTATTTTCACCTTTCAGATTGGCAGGTATCAAAAAATTTGATAACTGCTGGTGAGGGTATATTGATGAAAATTTATGATTATTACAAATGCTGAAATTTGGTAATTTCAAAAGTATAAATTCTCTTTGATATAGAAGTTCCACTTGTAATTTATCCTGCATACATACTGGCATATCTATGAAATGTTGTTTGTACAAAAGGATTCATTGCAGCATTTTTTTTTATCATAGGAAAAGGTTGAAAATAACTTGAGTATCTCTCAACAAAGGAATGATTAAATGAATTATGGTACATTGTTACAGTGGAGTATTATGCAGCCATTAAGAGATTGATGCAGGAGTTCCTGCTGTGGTGCAGTGGGATCAGCGCTGTCTCTGAAGTGCCAGGATGCAGGTTCCTCAGATCTGATCCCTGACCTGGGAACTCCATATGCCATGACGGGGCGGCCAAAAAGGGAGAGAAAAAATGAGAGAGAGATTGAAGCAGCCTTTGCATGTACCAATATGGAAAGATCTCTAAGCTGTACTATTAAGATGCATAACAGTGTGTATATAGTATACTGTCATTTGTATTTTTGAAAGAATATACACAAAATTGCTTTTGTATGCATAGAATGCCTCTGAAAAGAGTTAAAAAGAAATGAAGAATGGTTGCTTTAAGGAGGGAAATTATAGCTGGGGACAGGGTTGAAAATGAAGGCCTCGAACCTGCTATCTAAATAATTCCAAGATGTGTCATATCCACAAGCCAAAAGCCTGGGGAGAGCCCTGTCTTCTACCTTGTTGTGCTTATCTCTTCATAAATGATTACATAAATAAGACTCTGTTTCCCAGTCTAGCAATGTTTGGACCATTGAAGAGAATGCAAGGGAGAAAAGGCCTCTGTTTCCTATCTTTGACTTCGTAGAGTTTTTTTGTAACTCTTCAGAGCCTTTAGCAGTGAGTTTTTAACATTCTTTTTGCCATTTAAGACTGTGTTAGCTGATAAGAGATTGCTCTGAGATGGTTGACATGAAATGAGTAGGGTAAAATAGAAGCTAATAGCAGATGATCAAAATATATAAATCATGATAGAGAAAAATAAGACCTTTACTGTTCAGTCTTCTCCTGATGAGAGTTGATGTGCAGTTTAAAAGTATAGAAATATTTTCAGCTGTGAAATAACATTTGGTTTCTTCTACAGAAAAATCTAGATTTAAAGATAACCCCTCTGGAGTTCCTGTCATGGCTCAGTGGTTAACGAATCTGACTAGAAACCATGAGATTGCAGGTTCGATCCCTGGCCTTGCTCAGTGGGTTAAGGATCTGGCGTTGCCGTGAGCTGTGGTGTAGGTTGCAGATGCGGCTCGGATTCCGCGTTACTGTGGCTGTGGCGAAGGCCAGCAGCTACAGCTCCTGTTGGACCCCTGGCCTGGGAACCTCCATATGCCGCGGGTGCGGCCCAAATAAGGCAAAAAGACAAAAAAAAAGAAGAAAAAAAAAAGATTACCCCTCAAAAGAACTATGAAGTTCAACTGTCTCCATAATTTTTATGTTTTCTAAATATTTCTTTCAGATGATTAACAGTTTAAAAAACTCACTACCCTTAGGATGAGGAAGAACCCTTGCTTTTCCTTCTTTTTTTTTTCCACGTTTTCCTAAGAAACAACACTAGTTGAAGAAACAACATGAAAGCAGGTGCTTGAGAGCATGGGAAAGGCATGTTTTCCTGTTAGTCTGGTTATGTCAGAATAAGTAGAATGAAACACCTCCAGCTCTCATCTCCTTTCAGCTTTGCAGTTCTTCTAGGAAGTGATAGTCTTTGAGGAAAGCATAATAAACTAGAAAGAAAAGTGGTGCTTTAAGTGTAGAGACCCAGTTTCTTTCCAGAAGAACCTACAGCAGGAAGTTCTGTGGCAAGCCTCCAAGGTTAGGTTCTGTTCCTGTTACAGGAGAGGAAGTCTCTAATTCCAGGTGGCTACATGTAATCCTAGCAGAAAATACTTTGAAACCTTATAAAATGGTTACTTATAATAATCCATCCTTTCCAATCTCTGTAAGCATAAAAAATGAATATTTTGATGCCAGTAAAACTAAGAACAGTAAAAGCTCAAAGAAGTGGGTGACAATGGGAAGAAAATTCTGAGGCACTGAATTGTGAGGCCACAGTTGTACTGCTCCAAATCTAAATTTGAATGTGATCTTTTGTCAAGCACAGTGTGTTTATTTTGCTTAATTGGGGGTAGCATCTTTTTCAAAAGATTTGTCTAGGAGTTCCCATCATGGCTCACTGAAAACGATTCTGACTAGGATCCGTGGGGACACAGGTTCCATCCCTGTCCTCACTCCGTGGGTTAAGGATCCATTATTGCCGTGGCTGTGATGTAGAGTGGTGGTTGCAACTCTGATTTGACCCCTAGCCTGGGAATCTCTATATGCCGCAGGCGTGGCCCTAAAAAGGACAAAAAAAAAAAAAGAGATTTGTCTAAAGAGCTTGGCTACAGAGGCCATTTTAAACATAACTCGTGTAGCTGGTGGAACCTTAAAACGTATTTTAAAAGATCCAGACCTTAAACCACAGAAGCTGTAAGAAATTTAAAGATAAATATAGAGTCTATATGTAGGAAATCTATAATTACAGTGAAAAAGGCTTAGCTATTATATAAAAAGAACCTAACACAACCCTTTTCAGCATCAGCAGCACTGTTTTAATATATTAGTTGGTGCATGTTGGATGACTGGTCTGCCCTTTCATGTGGGCGCCTTTTTTTTCAGCCCATGTTTGATCCTGACAGGATTTGCATCATTGAACCATAGCACTGCCAGAGTGATGTCAGCGTGTGGGTGTACAGTTATTGATACACAGTTAACCTATTGTGCTGCAGTAAATCCCAAGCACTATTTCCTACTAGAGTAACAAAGAATGAGTCACCATTGTTCACATTAAACTGATACTAAAAATAGTTCACAACCTGCTGCATCCATGCACCTTAATATTAGAGCCTTTGTAGCTTTCTAAACAAGAGCACTAAAAATAACCCTTGTTTAGAAGCCAATGCTTGGTGAACACATCTCCTACTTAAATTTTCTATCTATATACAATTTGATTTAGTGCTAAAGGTAGATTCTAACCATAATGGTACTCATTCCTCAACCTTTTTCTATTTAGTGTGCTTATCACTGATATATCTAAATGCTTAGCAAATGTAATTATAGAAATTTTCATTTTCTTGTACACAGATAAATGAAATAACTCATCATTCTGGATATACTTGAGCCTCTTTTTTAAACAGTCTACTTTATCCAGCATTAAAAATGAACAATTTTTGAGGAAAAGAAAGACCTCTAAAGCAGTGAATAATAATTATCTTGATCCTTTTCTTCTGTAACCCCCTGCCTCATTCTGTTCCTGAATTTTGATCACCAACTCCTTAAATTCCTAGACTTGAGGTCTGTGCTAATTGCCAGCCTCCTGTGAATAAATGTTGCCAGATATTTTGTAGCCTTAACAGATAAGCATCTCTTATAATAGGGTGTCCTTATTCTCCATTTTGTCTAGGACAGCCCCAGTTTATGCCTCTCATCTTGGTATCAACCAGTTTAACATTTGTCCCAGACCTTTTTTTTTTCCTTCATTTTTGGCTTCCCCGTGGCATATGAAACTCCCAGGCCAGGGATCAGATCTGAGCTGCAGTGGCAACCCAAGCTGTGCCAACACTGGACCAAACCCATGAATCAAACCCGCATCCCAGTGCTCCCAAGACGCCACCTAACGCACTGCATTACAGTGGGAGCTCCCCAGACTTTTTCTTTTTCTTTTGATCTTTTTTTTTTTTTTTTTTTTTTTTGTCGTTTTAGGGCCGCATCTGTGGCATGTGGAGGTTCCCAGGCTAGGGGTCTACACAGCTCACAGCAATGCTGGATCCTCATCCCACCGAGCGAGGCCGGGGATCGAACCCACAACCTCATGGTTCCTAATCAGATTCATTTCCGCTGAGCCATGATGGCAACTCCGAGACTTTTCATTTTTTAACAGAACATGATTAGTAGTTCCATTAAAATAACCTCTGATGTAATGATCAACTGTCATTTTATATTTCCAGCTTCTGCCACAGTCTCCTCCAAGCCAGCAGTTTGTCCATCTTTGTTTTTACTTTACCTGTGATTAAACTTAAAGACAACCAGAATAACCATTTCTCTTTCCCTGACCCTTGTCAGAAGCAAGGTAAGGATGGGGTTAAGGCACTTAGGAGTAGAGCGAAGTACTCTTCTTAGATAAGGAGAACTGGGGACTGTTAACTCCTTCCAGTCTCCTGGTGGTTGTGGCTATGGAAGAAGGATGTGATGCTGATGCCTCTGATGGCCACTTGGTGTCACCAGGCCACGGGTTGGTGGGATCATTGGGAAGCATTTAGGTTAGATAAATCTGAAATAATATGCAGGAAATGAAACCTAAATATTCCTGTCTCAGAATATATAGAAAATAGTCTGAATGGTTTTGTCATTTACTATTAAGCCTATAACTCTCTTTTTATTGGCAGTCTTTTTTTTTATTTTCCGGTAAAGCCTTTCAGCAAAAATGAGCTTTTAAAAAACCCTAAATTTGATGAAATACTCAAAAACATCATAAATAGAATTATGAATTCTGTTTATGAACTTTCTAAGAATGAATTGTGTCTGTAAAAGTAAAGATGTTATAGTACCAGTGAAGATATTTGGACTGAAATATTCACACATTTCAATAAGGAAAAAAATAGGAGTTCCCATTGTGGCTCAGCAGGTTACAAATCCAACTAGTATCCATGAGGATGTTGTTTCGACCCCTGGCCTCACTGAGAATATCCTCTACTTAGTAGAAATTTGCTCCCAGCTTACCAAACAGCATCTCAGAATCATAGTATTTTTAGTATAAACATTATAGTCTTAAATTAGATTTTACAGGAAAGAGTGAATTGAAGTTATCAGTAGTAATTTTTAGTTAAATACCAGTGGTAATGGAATTAGAGACTGATATAGCTAACAAATTGATGAAAATACTTAGATATATACTAAGAATAATGTTCTTCTTATACTACCCTGTAATATTCAGGTATTCAATTTAAAGAAATCCATAAAATGCTACTTAGGGTACTCGCATATGTTTTATTATGTTAAAAACATGTTTGTCTTTAATAGTTTTCATAGAATTCCCTTTTATATTCTGTGCTATAATAAAGCAGTTTTTCAGCCAATAAAGGTTCTTATCCTTTATTCCTCTTATCTTCCTGAGATTATTTGCATGTATCATTGTCAGCCACTCACCTGTAATTGACCCCTACCTGTGGAGCATTTGATTAACTATAGATTTCATTAACCTTTCCTTGGTGCCTTGACTCTGTGGACATGCATCAGTTATGGTCTAAGCTGCATGAGCTTAACACATGTTCTCTAGATACTTATTCAGAACTGTACCTTAAGAATCAGGGTCACTGTCACGGTCAGAGTCAGTCTTTTGGAGAATTAATGTATTTTTAGAGGAGTAGAAGAAGGATGTATGTTCACATCCCCACTCTTAAATTTACATCTTATGTGATTTGAAACCACTTTTTGCTGAGTTGAGTCTGCCTCTTAAATTTCCTGGCATGCAAATGACCAAGACATATTACTGTAATCTAAGAGCAGCCTTAATAAATGTCTGATCGTATTTATTTGTTGCCAGAAAGAATTTTATAAAATCAAAGTCAACTGTTCCAACTTTTAATTTGCCTCATAGCTAATAATCCCTTTCCACTGGTCATCTGATTTAGCTGTCTTGCTATGTTAACTGTTCATGTGGCAACTGGTAGTTATTTTTTGAAGATACATTGCCTTAAATTAGACGTCTATTGATGCTTTACTAAATTTCATCTATGACAAATTCAGCATTATTTTATACCTGCTTTAGCTTTTTTCAGGCCAAATCATTGAGGCCATGCTGTATAGCAGTTTGATACGTACTTGATCTGCAGAAAATGAAGACTAGCTTGACAGCGTTGTCCTTGATATCTTAATCACATTTCAGCTGTACAAACCAGGGTTTATGGCTCAACTAGAAAGTGCATAATACTAGCCTTCTTATTTATATTATTTTTTCTATCTTAATTTTACCTATGTTAATTTTTCCTTTTCTTGAGTTTGTCATCTGTTTTGGGGTCTTTCTATTTGGTTGGTTGATTATCTTTTTTTTTTTTGGTTGGTTTTTGTTTTTAGCTTTTTGGTGCTATAATAGTCTTTTAATCTCCTTGAATTACCTTTTGGAACAGGTTTGGCTATTAGGTAACTCACAGTTTTCCATATGATATCCCTTACTATAAAATTTTAGGATCTTTCTTTTGGACAATTTCAGATACATTTACGTAACAAAACTTTGCCTTGTTCGCATTATATGTAACTAACAGATATTTGGGATGTACTGTGTGAGATCTTCCATCCAAATGTTCAATATTTATTATATCCAAAACAACAGAGGCCACATAATATCATGGTGAAATGCATGGGTTTCAGAACTAGAACACCTAATTCTATTGATGGCTTTACCAGCTGTGAGATTTTTGCAGTAAGCTCTTTGTATCTTAGTTTCCTCGCTTATAAAATAGAAATAATATTCTACTTTCTGGGGATATAATACAGATTAATGAGTTAATATCTATAAAACACCTGGACCAATATTTCAGAGTTGCTAATAGTTAATGCATTAAAATGTTATCAAGAAATCCATACAACTGCTATGATGTTTCATGCTTCTGATTTAAGAGAGCCTTCTGCAAAAATATTTGAGACAGTGTTGTGAAAATAAAAAGCAGGAACATTTTATGTTTGTTAAAATTGCCATATAATCAAGTACAAAAGGGAAAATGGTATGCTCATCACTGCATAATGCATTCTTGTGATTGTGATGTTTTCAGTGTATATTTATTTCTATTGGAAAATTAACAGATGCACATTCTTTTTTGTTTGTTTGTTTGTTTGTTTGTTTGTTTGTGTTTTTAGGGCCGCACCCCTGGCACATGGAGGTTCCCAGGCTAGGGGTCAAATTCAGAGCAGTAGCTGCTGGCCACAGCCACAGCAGCGCAAGATCCAAGCCTTTCTGTGACATACACCACAGCTCATGGCAACGCCAGATCCTTAACCTGTTGAGCGAGGCAGGGATCAAACCTCCATCCTCATGGATGCTAGTCAGATTTGTTTTGACTGAGCCACAACTGGAACGCCAACTGATGCACATTCTTGAATTAACAAGGTCTTTGGAAAAATAAAGTACATTTAACATATATTTTTCTTATTAAATGGAAAGGTTCTTGAAAGTATGGACCCTGTCGTTAATCCTGGGTGTTAGAGAACAGTATAGGTTATTAACCAGGATAAATTCCTGAAAGAATTCCTGAGCGGTGGTGATGGCAGAATTCAAAAACATGCAAGTCTGAGTACCATTTGATTTCTACAGTTCAGGTCTATGAGAAAAGAAGATAATTATCTGATTGATTAAAATTGGGGATTTTTAGTGAAGGAGAGGTAAAAGATATGAATGGGGAAGGAAGTCAGATCATGTAAGCAATTTTGGATCAGGAGAAAAGGGAGATCATTATTAGGAAGACCAAATGTTGTTAAAGAGAACTGGAGAGATGAAAGACAGATGTGGTGGCCATAGACTGAAACATGAAAGTTTAAGATTTCAAAGATGAGATAGTAGAATTCTAGGTGATACGTCTTTGAACATGGGTTACTAAAAACAGAATGAAAGAGGAGAGTTCAAGAAAGGCTGAGGTTAGGTTCTTTTGGACATAAAAGTCATCATGCTGATAGGCAAGAGCTGGGATACAGGAAAAGCACTGAACATGGCACCGAATAAATGGCTGAGCGTGACAGCACTGAGAAGGGGTAGAGGGTGATATATTCCTATGGCATGATCTCAAGGAAGAACAAAGTTAAGCATGAAACAAGATCAACAGTGGTAATGAGGAGAACAGCCTTAGGATATCTGGAGACTGTCTCAGGAGAGAATGGAAAGCCTCTGCTTCCAGTGTGTGCTAGAAAAACTGTCCTGGAGAAGAGCCGGGTTTCATTTAAAGCACGTGAACAGGTGTTCTGTGAAAAGGTTGAGGATATGGGGGAATTTATAACAGAAAAGGTTCTAGTGAGCACAATGGAAAGAGTTGAGATAATGAGTTAAATAGTAAAGAAATGGAAACACAGCTGTGTGAGAAGGTGAGCCAAAATGAGGAAGGGAGTGGACTGCAGGGGCTTGCTTTTTGTTTAAGGGCTGAAGGTCAGAGGTATGATTGGATTTACTGTGAGGCTGAGTCCAACATTTATGAGGAGATTCTTTTGAGACTAGGGGACTCTGCTGTTAAGCCAGGCTCTTTAGGGCATCCTTGCCTTTTAGTAGGAATTTAGAAGGTAGCAATTACGCTTCCTCACTTATAAGAATGATCCTTCAGTGTCTCACCTTTTCTGGAGTGTCTGGCATGTGTTTGTTGCAACCTATTGCTCTAGGATATCTCTTGCCAGTTCTCTTCCACCTTTTTGGAAGACTGGGTCTTTGAAAACGGTTTACGTATTTTTAAAATATTCTCTTATTGTTAGATAATCCTGGCTTTGCCACATTACCCTTGGCAAGTTATGTAACTGCATTCTGCTCCAGTTTCTTTACCTATAAATAATACCTGTTTCAGTTATTGTAAGGATTAAGTGAGTTAACACATGTAAGACACTAATTGGTGCCCTGTACATACTCTTCACTATATAATTACTGCTTTTGAAAACATATAGTGATCACTTGTAATAACTACCATTTATTGAGTATTGCCAACCAGTGTACTCAGTACATTAAATTTCTTTTAATTTGAATCTTACAACAATGCTGTGAGGTTGGTTATTTTAACCTTTTTACAGAAGGAAACTGAGACTCAAGAAGAGCACTGAATTGCCTTGGTAATAAATATTGAAACTTATTAAATATTTTATTTACTTATAAACTTAATAACATCTTTTGATAACCAAAATCCATTTTATTTCCACTGTGCAACTTATTACAAATCAGTCATTATCATTACCTATATATTTGTATTCGGTATTAATAAATTTCCTTAACTACACCATAAAGTAATGAAAAGGCCCTGCCCCCAAAGTTCTTAACAGTCTTATTCCCCTCTCTCATAACTGAAAACCTTTAGTCTCCTTCCTAGTTTCTACACATGCTTGAATATAGTGCTTTAAACCCCAGTCATAAGCTGGCTTTTCAGATTTCTTAGATGTGTGAGAATGCCATCCACCAAGTATGTGTATTAATGTCTAGATTAAATCTTAAAAAATAGAAAAAGGAAAAGTAAAACCAGCAATAAAAGTAGTAATAGCCTTTATTAGCTTGAGAGGTTAAATGCTAGCTTGAATAGAAATCCGATGTTTGAGGAACACATGGACCAAGCCTATATTCCACAGACAATTCTATTCTGTTTGTGGGCATTCCTTAAAGGTTGAGTATGGAAAGTGGGTCAAGTTTACACAAGTACATTTCAAAGTGACTCTTCTAGATAAGTAAGTGTTATACGTATCATAAACTTTCTAAATGAAAAGCAATCAGCTGGGTGATAAAATTTGAATTAGTAGATAGTGCCTATGATGTTAAAGGGGAAAGTGAAAACAAAGAATTGCTTTACATCAGATATATATTTCTCCATGTACAGTTTGATAAGCTTTTGAGTTGGTTCATAAGGAAGTCTGAAAAATGGTCAAATTGAAGGCAGAATCCGTAGAAATCATTTACTCTATCCGAAACACTGCCAGCAAGAATGTCTGCTTCCCCTCCTTTCCGAGGTTCACTGCAGGTCACGTGATGTGTATCACGTGACTCGGTCAAAGGAGCTTTTCCTCTCAGCTCTGCAAAAAAAAAAAAAAAAAAAAAAAATCCGGCGCCGCCGTTCTCCAATTAAAGCTGTTAACGTGTACTAGGCTGTTTCCTTGTTGGATCTTCTTGTTCTCTGCTGCTACTGTAAAAACAAAATGAGTGGTAAGATTTACTGACTGATTTTGAACATTTTGCTTTTATTTTAAAACATAGAAAGTACTGTTAAGCTAAAGTCATGCCGTGTGTTTTCTCAGTAGATGCTAGATCTACCGCTGTAAAAATATTTTAAATGGTCGTCACGTAGTTACAGAAAAAAAGATTAGACTGTTTAGAGTTGGGCAGATTTTATATTCCTCAGAGTATTCCTTTCCAGCGCCTTTACTTTATTAGGCTTTTCTTTGTACAACTAAAATTTGAAAATTGGCGTCAGATTATTTGGAAGCCATTGTGAAAGCTTGCTTATAAAGGGAATATGTGGCACGTCAGCAGTGCATTGCATTTTAAGAATTTTAAACTGAGACAGAGTTCTAGTTTCGTTTAAAAAAAAAATCAAATGTGAATGTATGGTGATAAAAAACAGTTTAAATTATACTAGATGAAATACCATCTTTTATATTCTCATTGACACTTTTTAAGGAATTGAGGTGAGTGGCTTCTCAAATTTCTTTAGACAATTGCTGAATAGAATTGTTTGCTCGTTTGCAAGATTTTGGAAAAGGAAATATGTTTTTAAAAATCAACAGCTGTGTCAATAGATTTTTCTCAAATCATGAAGATTATTAAGGAGCTATTAGATGTGTTTACAGTTATTTAAAGCTACTCTCTTGCCAGATGTGCATTTAATGGGTACAGTCTGTAACAGATTTAGCTTCTTCATCAAGGCAAAATCCCCATCATTGCCTTAAATTAGGGTTTGTAGGTAAATCTTTTAGTACGTCCTAAATTAAAAGTATTGTTAGAACTAAGGAGGTAAGTGAACATTTGCATCATTAAGTATACAGGGTTTTAGAGTTTTGCTACTCTAGACAGGAATAGCAACAGAAAGGGTGCTGTAAATATTGTAATTCTAAACATGAATACTTGTATTTATTATGTTTATACAGTAGAAGTTTTATGTGTTTAGGTGTTGCATGTTATTTCACATCAGTATTTTAGACATTAAATAATATCCATACACTATCTTTTTTTTTTTTTTTTTTTTTCATCTAACCTTGTACCATTTCTGCCTCAGGGTAAGAAAATTCACTTGCTAGAGTGAAATGATTACTTCATAGGGATATGAGTTAATCATTATTCCTGGACTGCAACTGGTAATGGACTTACTGCTGGTATATTTAGGTTGAGTTTGTTTTATTCTCTCTTCAGTATCATACTTAAATATAATTAATGGATAAAGTAGAATTTTGTACTACTAAATTTATAAACTATTTTAGCAGCTTTCGAAGTGTTTTGAATCATAACTACATAGTATTTATATATTCATATTCTTAGTAAAAGAAGGGCAGTACAAAGCAATCATATCATTTTACAAGTTTAAATGTAATCAGCAATAACATATTTTTACTCTGATGGCTAAAAAACAAAAAGGAAAAAAACCTTATTGTGATGACTTGAAATAAGGATTAGATTTGACAACATGTGCAAGGAACCACAGTCTGTAGAAACTCAACAAAATAATTTCCTTTATTAAGATTCCAAATATGACTTTCAATGAATTCTCTTTCTGGTTCTCAGCTAAATTTCACATGTTGAGAATAATATCTAAGCCAGCTCTCAGGACTCAGAAAGCAATTTTACTGTAGTTTTATATAAATTAGCTAAGAAGTAAACCAGCATTAGTTTAAAGCCTTTGTCATGGGAGTTCCCGTTGTGGCTGAGTGAGTTACAAACCTGACTAGTATCCATAAAGATGTAGTTCAATCCCTGGCCTCGCTCAGTGGGTTAAGGATCTTGTGTTGCCATGAGCTGTGGTGTAGGTTGCAGAAGCATCTTGGATCCCGTGTTCCTGTGGCTATGCTGTAGGCTGGCAGCTGCAGCTCTGATTCGACCCCTAGCGTGGGAACTTCCATATACCACAGGTCTGGCCCTAAAAAAAAAAAAAAAAAGTCATTTTCTTTTGAGTCCAGCATATAGAAATTAAAAGGTGAGTTTTGGATGAAGCCTTTCTTGCCTAGAGACATAAAGCACCTCACAAGTTTTATTTGATGTTGGCTTAGATATAGGAAACTTCCTTTCTCTGTTGTTTTTCAAGGAATGAAAATAAAGGCCTTAATTTTCCTTAGAAGCATAGAGCATAGTTCTTAAAACTCAAATTACATCAGTTTCCAAAAATGCATAGTATTTTAATGTTTACTAAATATGTAATAGAGAAATATCCTTAGAAATGAAACTTCCCAGTTTTGTTTTTTGTTTGTTTAGAGCAACATTTGCAGCATATGGAGGTTCCCAGGCTAGGGGCTGAATCGGAACTGCAGCCATTGGCCTACACCACAGCCACAGCAACACGGGATTCAAGCCATATCTGTGACCTACACCACAGGTCACGGCAATACCAGATCCTCAACCCACTGAGCAAGGCCAGGGATTGAACCCACAACCTCATGGTTCCTAGTCGGATTCGTTTCCACTGAGCCACGATGGGAACTCCAAAACTTTCTGGTTTTGAATCCTAGTTCTACCACTTGGGTTATATTAATCTCTCTGCCTCAATTTGCACATCTGGAAAATGGGAGTAGTAATAATCTTAATATTTACCTAATAGAGGAGTTCCCATCGTGGCTCAGTAGTTAACTAATCCGACTAGGAACCATGAGGTTGCGAGTTTGATCCCTGGCCTCGCTCAGTGGGTTAAGGATCCGGCATTGCCATGAGCTGTGGTTTAGGTTGCAGATGCGGCTCGGATTCCACGTGGCTGTGGCTGTGGCTGTGGCATAAGCCGCCAGCTACAGCTCCGATTAGACCCCTAGCCTAGGAACCTCCATATACTGTGGGTGGGGCCCTAGAAAAGACAAAAAAAAAAAAAAAAAATTACCAAATAGAATGAGTATGAAGAGAAAAAAGTCCATAAAAGGCTTGGTACATAGTAAGTTAGTATTAGCTATTTTAAGATAATATTCTGAACAGCTTCATGTATTAGGTGGGCTTATTTTGAATGGGGAAAGTATTGTTGAAAAGTTACTTTTGTTATGGTCACATAGAGTATAATTTGGCAGTCTGCCCACATGCACATCTCTCCTTACTTTCACTTAACCACTTGAGTTTTTCCTTACTTTCTTCCTTCCGCTAGCTACCTCTTCTTTTCCCTCCTCCTCCCAGTAATCTTCCGCCCCTTTTCCTCACTCTCCTCCCTACTCTCTCCCCACTTCCAGTCTCCACTTCTCCACTCTCCTTCTGTCTTCCCTCATCCTCCCCTTTTTCTTATTACCTCTCCTCTTGCCTTTGTCCCCTCGCCCCCACCCTTCTTCCTCTCCTCTCCCCCCCCACCCCTTTCCTCACCAATGTTGAGGATTTTCCCTCCTGTACCTTCCTTTTTCCTATTTTTCTCTTTCCTTCCCTGCCTCTCACCTTCCTTCCCCTACATTCACCACTGCTTTGTTATTTGGTCCTCACCCTCTTCCCTCCCTAGAAAGAGGAGAGTGGCTGTAATCTGGATTTGCTGTAACCACCGTGCTTTTCATTCTGTTTTTCTGAAATATGTATGTTGCCAGTGAAATGTTTTTCTTTTCTGTCCTATGATTTAGATTTCCTCCTTGATTTCTTTTATGACTGGGATCCATTTTATGTACTCTGCAGGCTGAAATCTACATATAAAAGGAATTCTTCGTCCATTACATTCTTCATCAGACTCTTGTGCACCTTTATTTCTCTAGAAATGAGTAAAGCTCTCTAAGGAGGTTTTATTTCAAGTTAGGAAAAACTAGTGGGTGAAGGGATAATGCAGCCTAATGTTAGAGGGGGAGAAGAGGACCTAAAAGTAAGATACTCTTTTTTAAAGTTACATAAAGCAAGTAAGATTTTTTAGTTCCTGGAAAGAATAAAACGCTCCTTCCAAAGTGCCTGGTTAAGAGAAGGTAAACAAGAAATAATATTTTTAAAAGTTGTTTGGAAAGGGTATCGCTATAAAAACGAAAGGAAATGTAGAATAAGACAAACGGGTGGAATTTTTTAAAGAAATTTTCAGTGTAAGGAACAAAAAAAATTCCTTTGGGTAAATATACATATATATAGCATTTCTCTAACTTGGTTCTCAAATCTCCACAGACATGACTTACACATTACGCAAGAGGTTTTTAACTTAACAAATCAAGTTCTAAATCAGCTATTCTTCCTTGACTTTTTCTTTTTTTTTCTTTTGTTTTTTGAACTTTGGCCGTTTGTATTTTTCATTGATTTTATATGAAAAAGTTAGTTTAATTTTCCTCTAGGTCAGTATTCTTAACTTGCACAACTCTTAAGAATCACTTGGGATGTTTATAAAGTAAATATGCCGATTCAAGACCCCTATTTCCTCTAAGCATACTAAATAAGAATCTTTAGGAGAACCCGGAAATCTGTGTTTTAAAAGCCTTCCTAAGTGACTATTACGATAACCAGGGAAGTTTGAGGGACACACTATAGGTAAAGAGCAGTTGGTGCACTTTACAAGATAAACTTTTCTGCTTTATAGCAGGTGAATCATACAAAACTTTCATGGTAATACCGTCACTGTTAGTTTGAGTGTTTAGATGAAGAATTCAAAGTGTAAGTGTTAAGTTTTAAGGATCCGGCGTTGCCATGAGCTGTGGTGTAGGTCACAGATGTGGCTCGGATCCCGTGTTGCTGTGGCTGTGGCGTAGGCCAGTGGCTGTGGCGTAGGCCAGTGGCTGTGGCGTAGGCCAATGGCTGCAGCTCTGATTAGATCCCTAGCCTGGGAACCTCCATATGCCTGCTGCAGGTGCGGACATAAAAGGACAAAAAGACAGTCAATCAATCAATAAACAAAGCGGTATTCAAATTGTTTTCGACCTTAGCTTGCTAAATAATCCTGGATTAATAAATCATTTTTGTGCCCCATTCAGGTCCTGCTCAGGTTCCAATGATGTCCCCAAATGGTTCTGTGCCTCCTATTTACGTGCCTCCTGGATACGCGCCACAGGTATGTTGTTATTTTTTTTAATAACTGTGCAGTTATGATTGTAACATTACTGTTTAATTCAGACAAAAAGTACCACTGAAGTGCTGAAGCTTACCCAGTACAGTATATCTTTGGTAAGTCTGTTTCAAGTATTTTAGTACATTTAGTATATTTGGAAAGGGAGAAAAATTAAATTAGCATTCATCATCATTTGGTCTTGTCCTTGAATGTTGAATTATAATAAAGAATTAATTTTGGAGTTTTATCTCCTTGAATATATGAATAATGTAAGTAATACCTTAAGGTTTAAAGGTACCTACACTAATTTTTTTTAAATTGATTGTTTGCTTAAAAGTAATCCAAGGCAGTGCTTCCAACTTCATTCTTACAGTGTTTCACAAATATCCATAATAATTGTATGGCACATTGTGGTCAGTGGAAGAGAATTTTGACCTGTAGACCTGCAACCCCAGGGACTAAGGGGATCAGTATTACTGCACACCTGTAGCGCTTTCCTGCAAAGCAGTTGGAAAGCTCTGACTTAAAAGAGTGTAGCTAATTTATTTGTACAAGGTAAACTGAATTAAACTGTAAGATCTGTAGGGGTTCAGTATCTTGTGCTACTAATACTCTGTTTAGTCAGTACTCATTGCTTCACAACCCTTTTGGAAATACCCAGTTTCTTACCCTTGCACTGAATTTATACGTGAAATTTCCTTCAGTCCCTCTCTTACTTCCTCCCTGATTATGCCAGAGTACTGTGGGAAACCGTGGTGGATTCACTGCCAGCTCTGTGAAGCCTACCACTATATGAATGACAGCAAAAGAGGACCACGATGCTGGGGAGAATGGACGTAGTATGAGGATTAGAGTTAGAAAAGCCAGATCCATATAGTTTTTAAAACCCTGCTGGCTGCATGGCCTTGGACAGATCAGCTTGCTTGAGCCTTGTTGTCTTCACTGTAAAATAAGATGGTAACATATGTGAGATAACATATTTGAAAGTACTTTGTAAATTTTTCAAAAGAATAATCAGCTATTTCTGCTTTTGTTTAGCACACTGACTCCTTAGCCTGCATTCTGTCTTTATTACACTGCTAGTAATCTGCTCCCTGTTATATATCAAACCAAAGGCATTTTTCCCAGCCTGATTCTCTTTGACCTCTAAACATTTGACCCTGTTCATATGATTCACCTATGATTCATATGATTACTCCAGGTTTCCTTGAAGTTATACTGTCCTAATCCTTCCTACTTCTCTGGTTGTTCCTTCTCAGACCTCTCTCCACTTATATAGCTGATACCTGGTCTTTTCCTCTACCCTGCCAAACGTGTTGAATGTCACCATGTGCTAAGCTTTGTATTGGGTGCTAGTGATATAAAGGTAATTAAGACACATTCTTTGCATGCAGTTACAGGTATCTTACTGTTCTCTCAGCTAACAGTACCTTTTGTTTTTGTTTTTTGTTTTTTGGGTTTTTTTTTTTTTTGCTTTTTTTGCTTTTTAGGGCCACAGGTACAACATATGGAAGTTCCCAGGCTAGGGGTAAATCGGAGCTACTGTTGCTGGCCACAGCCATGCTGGATCTGAACTGCGTCTGTGACTACACTGCAGCCACGGCAATGCCAGATCTGTAATCCAGTGAGCAAGGGATCACATCCACATCCTCATGGATCCTAGTCGGGTTCATTTCCACTGAGCCACAACAGGAACTCTTATTTTTGTTTTCAATGGCAAATTTCTACACTTCTCATTTCATTCAGTCTAGAATTATCTTCTAGAATCACCTTCTGGAATTAGCTTTCCTTGAACCTTTTCTTTTCAGGTGCCTCTATTTTTGGGTTCTCATGGTACATTATGTATACCCCTCTTGTAATGAATTTACCACACTGATTAGTTAATTCACTTTCCTGAGAAGATTATGTATAGATCCTGTATTTAACAGTGTTCAACGGATATGTGTTGAGTGCTCATATATGTCAGGCACTCTTCTAGGTGCTTGAATAAAAAGAGGCAAAGACCTCTGTAAACTTTTGTAGTTTATATTGTTATGGGGAAAAGGAAACAGTAAACATAATAAGTGGATAAATTATAAAATGTATTAGGTGGTGAGTAATATGGGGGGAAAAGAAAGATTAAAGAACTGGTTACATCTTAAAAATGGGGTGACCAGGAGTTCCCCTTCGTGGCGCAGTGGTTAACGAATCCGATTAAGAACCATGCAGTTGCGGGTTCTATCCCGGGCCTCGCTCAGTGGGTTGCGGATCCGGTGTTGCCGTGAGCTGTGGTGCAGGTTACAGACCCGGCTTGGATCCTGCATTGCTGTGGCTCTGGCGCAGGCCAGCAGCTACAGCTCCAATTGGATCCCTAGCCTGGGAATCTCCATATGCCGTGGGTGTGGTCCTAAAATGACAAAAGCCAAAAAAAAAAAAAAAAAAAATGGAATGGGGTGACCAGATCAGGCCTCATTGGAAAGGTGCCTTTGAACCAAGCCTTGAAGGACAGTTGGGAATTGGCCATGCATCTATTTGGGGAAAGAGGATTCAGGAACAGAAGCAGCCAATGAAAATGGCCTAAGATGAAAGCATGCTTGGGAACAACAAAGAGGCCATCTTGTCTGGATTGAGTCCTCAAGGCAGAATAATAGTAAGTAAAAAGGTCGGAGAGATAATGGGACTAATCACATAGGATCCTTATCCATCTTTATTTCCTCAATGCTGAGTACAGTGCCTGCCATATACTAAGGGCTCAGTAAATATTAGTAAATTAATCAAATAGTCATCTAAGTTGAGGTTCTATGTCTTTAGGCCAAGGGCTGCTAATCTTCCCGTATTACTTTGGTTTTTCACTTTTGTGCTCATAAAGAGCCTGGAGTTGGCTTGTCCACTTAATGAAGTCTAGATTTCTTGGCATATAAGGCCTTGTATAGTTCTGTTTTAGTTTGTGTTTGTAACTGTCTCTTGACACGTCTAATTACCTATCCATTTTTGCAGCTAAACATGACTACTCAAATGATCACTTGATGTTTTCCTTTCTCCATGGTTTTTTCTCTCTTTTTTTTTTTTGCTAAAATTTTAGGGTTGCACCCATGGCATGTAGAAGTTCCCAGGCTAGGGGTCAAATAGAGCTACAGTTGCTGGCCTACACCACAGCCACAGCAACAGCAACATGGGTTCCGAGCTGCGTCTGCAACCTACAGCACTACTCACAGCAATGCCAGATCCTTAACTAACTGAGCAAGGCCAGAGATCGAACCTGCATTCTCATGGATCCTAGTCCGGTTCGCTAACTGCTGAGCCATGAAGGAAACTCCCATTTTTCCATGGTTTTCTTAATGCTGTTATCTGAGGAAGATTATTCATTGCCTCATTTCTGCCTTTTGAAATTCTGCTGATCCTTGAGAACCTAGATCAAGTTCTTTGTACCATTCTTCAGTTATGTATTATATACCACCTAGTATTATAAGTGTATACATATATATATGTATGTATATTCTTTTTCATATGAGATATTAAGTTTCTTGAGCATAAGGAGGTACCTTTGAATAATTTTTGTTATGTGGTTACTCAGATATCATAGGTGTTTCGTAAATATTTGTGAAACAAATCAATGAACTTTAGTAATAATCTTACTAGAAGAATTATGTGAAGCTAATTATTAATTGTTAGTCAACATTAATTTAAGATTATCTCTAGGAAATGTATCCTTTTCAAGCACACAGAGGTAATCCAAAGACAAAAATCTTGTTTCATCATTTTTGAAATAATGTAAGTACCCACTGTATAAGAATGGGTTCTAACATTTTGACATCACTGTTGTAGTACATCCCCCATTGCCTGACATACATAATTTCTGATGGCAGAAAATACTTATTAAGTTCTAGGCACAGCTAACAGCCTGATAATTGTCCAAAACCTAGCACATAAGCAAACATATTAGCAAATATAGAAGCTGGATGTTGAACCAAATGTTAAGACACATAGATGACTATAATAAAGTGCAAGTGCAGGAACCAAGTAGCGTGCACACTAAATCTGTGAATAGACTATCACTCTAGTCTCCTTTTAGACTTTTGTACACTAGTCTCCCCTTATGGCAACGAGTTTAATCACCTCCATCCCTGCCTTATATGTAGCTCTTGTTGAAAGCCAGTGATCCAAGTCAAGGGATGTTTTTGCTATGATCGTCATGTAATTCTGTATATACTACTAGGATTCAGCAGATGTATGTACCCTAAACAGTTTGTTTAGGCAAGCAAAGACTGCAAAAATTAAAATCCCGTGTTGGGTGTATTTAGCTGTACCATTGATGAAGTAATAATGCTATATACCTAAGAGCATATTGAGGCCAGAAAATGAAAGGTTCAGAAGATAGCTAGATCTTAATATAAGCTGAAGATCAAGATTTGACAAAAGTACTTTTATTATTAAAACATGAAGAAATCATGATTTACCCAGGATAAATCAACCTTCACATTTTTTGTTTGTTCCAAAGGCATGACCCTCTTAAGTTTAGAAGGAAGCACTTCAAAAGTGAATTTCTCAATAACTCACATATATTTTAACTTCTTTTTTGAGAACAACAGACAAGGTATCATACATTGAGTAATTTAGAGATTAATTGGTTCTGCTTTTCTCATTTGCAGTTTACAAAGCCCAAACTTGCCATTAAAATTGCCAGTTGCATCATACTTGCTTTGCATTTTTATTCAAGAGTTCTGTAGTATAGTTTATTTTATAATATTTGTACCTTTTTACTCTGATACTTAAGCATTCTACTGAGCAGTAATGAGAATAGTCAGACTTAATTTTTTAGTTACATATATAACTTTTATTGTTGGATAAGAAAAATGGATCATGTTTTAAATTTTTTAGTATTAATATGTTTTATTAACATTTAAGGAATAATTTAATAACATTTATTAACATTCCTTTATTAACATTTAAGGAATTTTATAACATTTAATCACTTCCAAATCTCGCATAAACTTTTTCAGAATATAGAAAAATAAGGAAGTCGTCTCAGTTTTATGACTATTATAACTTTGATACAGAAAACTAAATACAGACCATAGGTGAGAAGACATTAACACTTATCTCACTTAGGATTGTGCATCTTAAATATTTGCAAACCTACTCTGAGCATGTATAAATGTTTTTTGAAAATTTTTATTAACCATGACACTATATAAGATACTATCCAATATGATAAAGAAACCTAAAGCTAATTAAAATGATGTGCATAGAGCAAAATGAAATTGTTCACCAGAAGCTTAAATATAAAAGAGCATTAATTTTGCAGAAATACCAATGGGAAATATACATAGTGATAAAGAACAAATATAGTTGTATATTTCAAACTTTTTCTGATCCTTATTGTGTAGAAAATTGGAAAATATGTAAAAAGGTAGGGAACAAATTGCATTGAATGTTATAACTCAGAGATACTCTCTGTAAACATTTAGTACTTTTCCCTTTAGCCCTTTTTCTAATTACAAAATTATAAACATAGTTTTAGACATAACGTGACAAACTTTGTTATTGCAGTTTAACAAATAAAGTTTTGTGAGAGATTGACATATTGCATAGAAGCAAAAATATGTGCCAGCTGAACTGAGATGTCAAATAGAGAAATAAACAGAAACCGTAAAACTCAAAAACAAAGCAAATGGCACAGAAAGCAAAAGGTGACAGGTGTAGAAGGAATTTATTTCCTGACAAATAATAATAACTTAGTAGTCCCTGAGGATATAACGCTTGATATTTTAGTGATGATGTTAATGAATTACCAAGAAAATATTACAGACCGCCTGAATGGGACTACTGAAAGGTAGTTCCCTCCTTCTGCCTTACTTGTAATGGCCTCCTTGTTTTCTATGGGATGTGGGAGGGGATTGTAGATCTCATAATGTAGGGAAAGGGTCTATATCAACTTCATGAGAAGTTTCAGATTACTCCTTTGAGCTAGGCTTGGTTATTTCATTGTGCCTTTATGTCAGCACGCAGCAATAAGGTCAGTAAATTTTTCAAAGATTTTACAGACCAGTCTGATCTCAGTCTTCTCTGTCTCTCCTAGAGAGAACAGCCAAAAAAGATGGGCAGCCATATAAGACATTGGAAGGCAGAGGAACTTTAGATGAGGATAGTCACAGTAAGAGATGGAGAGAAAGCTCTTAGTGACATTGTTGTATGTGTGTGATTAGATATGTAAAATAAATATCTGTTGGATGAATGGCCAGAAATATCTATATTATTGTTTAATAGCTTAAAGTTGAAGTAGTTCAGGGTTCAGGGTAAGGCAGTAGAAGTAGGTTGCTAAAAGTAGCAAGGAAGCAAAGGTTGTAGGAACTAAAGAAGTCAAAAAACCCTAGAAGTAGTTTAGTGTCGTTAAGATGGGGGAAGGAAATATGGCATTCTAACAGAACAGTAGAATTTACTTCTGGTCATATCATTCACTGAACAAATACTTTTTTGAGCGTCTGTCATATGCTAAGTGTACTGGGGAGAAAACAATATACAGAACAGATTTATCATGGAATATATATTCTGGTGCACAATATAAAATATCAGACAGCAAACACAGCCTACTTTCTCTGCAGCCACAGCCACTCTGTTATACCTGATGCTTTGTCTAATTAGAAATTGTGTGGCATATGGGGTTAGGTGGTCCAACTAACCTAGTTAGATGGTTCCATTTAACTTTATCTCATTGTCTTTAATTTTTATAAACATAAAAGAATTTGGTTTATATTTATCTTTTTTTCCTTTTTACAACTTGTTGATTTTGTTTTAATTGTCACCCTTGCTATCCCCTGTTGCTGTAAGATTCAGTATTTTGGCTATTTCTCAGCAGCTAGATACATAGCAGATAGTTTTGAGGTCTCTGGCTTCACTCTGAAGTTACTGGCTGCTCACATGGTTACATGTAGTAGTGGAGTTCCCCTACTCTCATGGTCCTGGTCTGGCTCTTTTTCTTTTTGTAATCTCTGCATTTTAGGTTTTTTTTTTTTTAATTGTGGTAAAATACACATTGAAAATTTACCATCTTTAACTATTTTAAGTGTGCAGTTCAGTGGCATTAAGTACATTCACACTGTTGCACTGCCATACATTCACAGAATTCTTTCATCTTGCACAACTGAACCCTGTACTTTGTCAATCTTAAAAATAAAAAAATAGTCATTTTACCAGCAAAATGCTATTCAGGAATAGCAGAGGAATTGCAGTTCCAGGCATACAAACTATGATAATCACAGGTAGATTCCCAAAACAAATAAAAGGATCATTCTTTTATAGAGAAAAGGGGGGAGGGGACTGGAGTTGGGAAAGGATGGTTTTTAAGCAAAATTCGTTGGAAGAAAGAGAGTTCAGGGTTATGGCTTGCTTCTCATTAAGCTAGTTGTGGTGGTTTCTCATTGTATGGGCTGTTGCTAGGCAAGGGGAAAAAAATCTTCCTTCTCCCCTGCTAGGGCAGGTAAAGGACACTTCTCAGCTTTGGGGAATGTAAGATGTGCTTGCAGCTAGTGTCCACAAGGGGTAGCAGGCCATAGCATGTGAGAGCTCCCCCTTCAGGACTTCCTGACTCTATTTTAAATGAGGTTTCTTTTATTAATTTTCACAACCTATTATTAAATAGTAACTCCCTCAGCTTATTTTTATATTTGAAATGTTCTTTCAGAAAAGTGGTTTTTATTCTGTAAGTAATTTAGCTATTTCTTTTCAAACCAGTGATAATCTCACTTGTGTTTGTGAAATTTAAAAAGGCACTAGAAGGCAGGTTTTTATGGATTCTCTGTCCTCAAAGTAAGATAGAATTAAAGCCAAATTACCTGAGTTCAGTTACTAGCACCTCCACTTACTATTTATGTGACCTAGCGAGTTATTTAACATCTCTCTGCCTCAGTTTCCTCATCTAAAAAAATTGAGCTAATAATACTACCAATTTGTAGCATTGTTTCTCCCTTGAGAAACTTAAAGTGATAAAGTAAGATATGTGCATTTGGAAAATTAATAAATAAAATACAGTGTTATGGATACCAAACAAGTAATAGAAGATAAATGCAGTAGAATTGATAGAGATCACTGTGATTGTGGTATCCAGGAAAGTGTTCACAGAGAGCAATCAAAAGAAATCCTCCACAAATTCCTAGGCCTACATCTCTTCCCGAATCTCAAGTTACATGTTGTACCTTCTGCCTTCTCAACTCAACATTCAAATTTCTTTTCCATCTAGAGCAAAGAAAACCTTTCTTGCTCCTATCTAGATCCTTGCCCTCACTGGAGTCCTGACTTTCATCTCTTTTGCCTGCTTAAGGACATTACTCTAGCATTTTTCTTCTCTCTCCTGCATCATCAATTTCTTACTCTCTGATGGATCGTGTTCATCAGTTTATCGTCATGTTGTAATCACTCTCACTTAAAAGGACAACAAACTTTTTAAGTTTCTTGATTCCACTACTGTTATCCACAACCCTATTCCTGTACTCCCCTCTGCAGGAAAACTTTCCAGAATTGTGCTATTAGCACTCTGATTTTCCTCTCTTCTAAATCCAGGCTTTGCCCCTATGATTACACTAAAACTGCTCTTATTGAGATCCCAGTGACTTCCACATTGCTGTGTCCAGCAGTCAGTCCTTAGTCTTCATCTTATTTACCTGTCAGCAGCATTTAACAAAGTTGACTCTTAAAAAAAAAAAAAACGGAGTTCCCACTGTGGTGCAATGGGTTAAGGATCCAGCAATGCCACAGCTGTGGCATAGCCCTCAGCAGCTTGGATCCAATCCCTGACTCAGAAACTTCCACATGCCATGGGTGCAGCCCAAAAAGAAAGAAAATTGATCCCTCTGATACACATAGCCAAACACTATATAGATTTACCAAACTCAAATGTGTACAGTTTAAACTCCAAGTCTACCCCCCCTCAAATAACTTGTCCAAACCTACAGCTTTCCCTTTTGCTATTGAGGAAGTATCATCCTTCCACAGTTTCTTTTTCACACTTTTCTGATGAAATTATTAGCTAATCTTGTTCTGCCTTTACAGATATGCAGGGGAGTTCCCATTGTGGTGCAGCAGAAACGAATCCAGCTAGTATCCTGAGGATGTGGGTTCAATCCCTGGCCTCGTTCAGTGGGTCAGGGGTGAGCTGTGATGTAGGTCGCAGTTGCAGTTCAAATCTGGCATTGCTGTGGCTGTGGTATAGGCCAGCAGCCATAGCTCCAATTCAGTACTTAGCCTGGGAACTTCCATATGCAGTGGGTGTGACCCTAAAAAGCAAAAAAAAAAAAAAAAAAATTTTTTTTTTTTTTAATTTTTAATGCAGAATATGGACCGATTTACCACTGCTATCACCATGGTCCAAACCACCACGTCTTCCCTAGATCTCTGCAGTAACTTCCTAAACAGCTTCCCTGTTTTTGCTTTTGCCCTACAGAGCCAGAGTAATCCTGTTAAATGGAAGTGTGTATCAGGATTTCTCAACCTCGGCACTTACAGACATTTTAGGCCCAGTCATTTTTTGCTTTAGGGGGTTGTGGTCTGTGTTACAGGGTATTCAGCAGCATCCCTGACCTCTACTCACTAAATGCTACTAGTAATCCAACTCCAGGTCTTACAACCAGTACTGTCAAATGTTCTTTAGGAGGGTGGCGGGAGAGGAATCACCCCTGGATGAGAACCACTGGTTTATATTACTTTTTCTGTCCGAAACTCTTATGGTTCCCCATTTCACTAAGTAAATGCAAGTCCCTAATAGCCTGTACTGCCTTACCTCACATGGCCACCTCCCCTTCCATTTTGTATCTCTTTGACCTCATCTGCTACAGTACTTTCTCATCCTTTATGCTGATCCAGTCACACTGGCTTCCTTCTAGCCACTTCTAGAGGCTTTGTTCTAACTCTTCCTTCTATCCAGAACACTTTCAGGTTTTTGCATGGCTAATCCCTTCAGTTCCTTCAAGTCTCTGATCAAATTTCATTTTGCCAATAAGGTTTATCCTAATCATTCTTTTATGCTACAACCTGTCACTCTCCCACAGTACTTCTAATCCCCCTTGCCTGGTTTATTTTTTTTCCTCTTAGTATGTATCACTGTGCAACATGCTAAATAATTTACTTTTGTTATTATGTTTGTCTACCCCAGTTAGTGTGTGTGCCCGCACAAATACACCACTGTTTTTTTCTCTCCTCAATTACCAATGTCTTTGTTGTGTTTAAAAACAAACAAAAATGTGTAGGAGTTCCTGCTGTAGTGCAGTTGCAATCATGACTCAAGATACCATCCCTGGCCTGGGAACTTCAGATTACCACGGATGCAACCAAAAAACAAAAAAAGTATAATTTCTAAGACTTAGGACCACAGATATTTTTCTTAACTGAGAGTCAATATATTTGGGTTTTGCCTCCTTAAAACAATCTTCAACTATTAAAATTGTCCATATCTTGAAAAGTAAAGTAATTCCTGACCCTACTATGTACAAACCAAAAGTTCCCTTGAGACTCCCTTCATTTTTACTGTATCAGTAGATGCATGTCACACCTAAATGCCAGCTATTTCATAGCTCATTGTTTATATTATTATTTAGCTAGTCTTACCAGTTTTAATATTTATATTGCATTGTATGGTAAACTACTTAATGTTTTCAGTGCTAATTCATATATATAATACATTTAGTAAAACCTTTTCCTGTTGGTTCTGTAAAAATTTTTAACTTCTAATGGTGTAAAAATTGCTTACATTCTACAGAAGAAACTTTTAATCTGTTTTTCATTTTGTAGGTTATTGAAGACAATGGTGTTAGAAGAGTTGTTGTGGTTCCTCAGGCACCAGAGTTTCATCCTGGTGGTCATACAGTCATCCACCGTTCTCCACATCCTCCCCTGCCTGGTTTCATTCCTGTCCCAACCATGATGCCCCCTCCACCACGCCATATGTACTCACCAGTAACTGGAGCTGGAGACATGGCAACACAGTATATGCCACAGTATCAGTCTTCCCAAGTATATGGAGATGTAGGTAAGACATCTAAAAATATTCCTGTTTTATGGAGTTGGCTATTCTTTGCTTAAACATAATAGATGCTATTATCATGTTATATAAAGAAAAAACAAAAAATGGTAACAATATCACAGTCTGTTAGAATATCACAATTTCTGTTACTCAAACACTGTTAAATGTTTCATCCTCATGATCACCCTTCAAAGCAGATAAACAGAAAACCAAAGAGAGGAAGTAACTTATACAGTGATATTTAGTGGGGACGCATTCCAGCAAGAGATCTTTTCCTCTGTCCTGTTGCTCTCTAGGCTCTGAGGACATGTTTTAGCTCAGAATAATTGTGCTGCTGTTAAATCCTGAAGGCTCTGATGCCAGTAACCAAAGTTGCTATAAGAGATTGGAAAAAAAAGAATAAGACATAACCCTTGCCCTCAGGGAGTTAATAAATTATTGGGAAAAATAGACAACTACACACACACAAAAAATAATCACTTTATTCTTTCCTATGACTTTAAATACAACCCATATACTGATAGTTCTCAAATTTTGTTTTTTTCTTAATGAATTTTATTACAATTATAGGTGTACAAAAATCATCACAAGTCAATTTGATAGCATTTGCACCCGAAACCCTCAGTGCATCCCCCCAACCCCCAGATTGCCTTGTTTGAAAAACCAAAGGTTTTCCAAAGTCTGTGAGTCATTGTCTGTTCTGCAAAGAAGTTCATTGTGTCTTTTTAGTTTCCACATGTAAGCGGTAGCATTGGGTGTTGCTGTCTAATTGTCTGACTGGTTTCACTTCGCATGGTAATTTCTAGGTCCATCCATGTTGCTATAAATGTTGTTATTTCGTTCCTTTTAATGGCTGAGTAATATTCCATTGTGTGTATGTACCATATCTTCCCTATCCACTCCTCTGTCGATGGGCATTTAGGTTGTTTCCATGACCTGGCTATTGCATAGAGTGCTGCAATGAACACTGGAGTACATGTGTCTTTTCGAGTCATGGATTTCTCTGGATAGATGCCCAGGAGTGGGATTGCTGGATCAAATGGTAATTCTATTTTTAGTTTTCTGAGGAATCTCCGTACTGTTTTCCACAGTGGCTGCACCAATTTGCATTCCCACCAACAGTGTAATAGGGATCCTTTTTCTCCACACCCTCTCCAGCACTTATGTTTGTAGACTTTTTGATGATGGCCATTCTGGCCGGTGTAACGTGGTACCTCATAGTGGTTTGCATTTCTCTAATGAGGAGCGATGTTGAACATCTTTTCCTGTGTTTATTTGCCATCTGCATATCTTCTTTGGAGAATTGTCTGCCTAGATCCTCTGCCCATTTTTTGATGGGGTTGTTTCTTTCTTTGGTGTTGAGCTGTAGGAGGTGTTTGTAAATTTTAGAGATTAATCCCTTGTCAGTCGATTCATTTGCAAATATTTTCTCCCATTCTGTGGGTTGTCTTTTCGTTTTGTTTAGGGTTTCCTTAGCTGTGCAGAAACTTTGAAGTTTAATTAAGTCCCATTTGTTTATTTCTCTTTTTATTGTCCTTACTCTGACACATGGATCTGAGAAGATGTTGCTATCATTTATGTCAGAGAGTGTTTGGCCTGTTTTCCTCTAAGAGTTTTATAGTATCTGGTCTTATATCTAGATCTTTAATCCATTTTGACTTTATTTTTGTGCATGGTGTTAGGAAGTATTCTAGTTTCATTTTTTTACATGTAGCTGTCTAGTTTTCCCATCACCACTTATTGAAGAGGCTGTCTTTTCTCTAATGTGTATTCTTGCCTCCTTTATCATAGATTAG
>PVHT020004944.1:27298762-27318211 GCA_004024745.2 Catagonus wagneri
TTTTACATGTAGCTGTCTAGTTTTCCCATCACCACTTATTGAAGAGGCTGTCTTTTCTCTAATGTGTATTCTTGCCTCCTTTATCATAGATTAGTTGACTATAGATGCGTGGATTTAATTTTGGGGTTTCTGTCCTGTTCCACTGATCTATATTTCTGTCTTTGTGCCAGTACCATACAGTTTTGATGACTGTAGCTTTGTAGTATAGTCTTAATTATAGTTCTCAAATTTTGTATCTCATGAGTTTGCATTGTGGCTCAGCACAAATGAATCCAACTAGTATCCTTGAGGACAAGGGATCAAATCCTTGGTGTCACTCAGTGGGTCAGGGATCCAGCGTTGCCATGAATTGCCTTGAGTTGCCGTGTAGGTCGCAGACATGGCTTGGAACCTGAGTTGCTGTAGCTGTGGCATAGGCCAGAGTCTACAGCTCTGATTTGACCCCTAGTTGGGGAACTTCTGTATACCACAGGTGCAGCCCTAAAAACAAAACAAAATTGTATGTAGTCAAAACCTCTCCTCTGAAACCCAGACTTTAATTTCTAACTGCCTTCTTGATAAACTCCACTTGTGTCTCATTCATCTCAGTTATAGCATTTTAAAATATAAATCTCAGTTATGGAGCCTACTTTTCTCTGTCGTCTTCATCTTGATGGATGGTACCACTGTCCACTCAATTTGCTCAAGTGAAAACAAGATGGCCCAAATTCCTCCTCTTTCTACCCCCACATCAGTTTATGTCTATTTTCAGAAGTTTCCCAAATTTGCCTACTTCTCCGCTTGTCAGTGTCCTGACAAGATCATCAGCTCTTGTCAGGACACTGAAACAACAGCTTTCTAATTGGTTTTCTGCTGTCATTCTTGTCCCCAACCATCTAGGCTCAACCAGAGTAATCATTTTAAAACATAAATCAGACCATTCTTCTGTTTAACACTTTTCAGTGACTTTTCATTTCATTTAGAATAAAATCCTGGAGTTTCTGTTGTGGCACAGCAGAAACAAATCTGACTAGTGACTGTGAGGTTGTTGGTTCGATCCCTGGCCTCGCTCAGTGGGTTAAGGATCTGGTGTTGCCGTGAGCTGAAGTATAGGTCGCAGACGCGGCTAGGATCCTGCGTTGCTGTGGCCATGGCATAGGCTGACAGCTATAGCTCCAATTTGACCCCTGGCCTGAGAACCTCCATATGCACCATGGGTGCGGCCCTAAAAACCAATAAAATAAAACAAAATAAAGTAAAATAAATAAAATAAAATAATCCTAAACCCTTCCCCTAGACCAGAATTTCTTAACCTCAGCACTTTTGATGTTTGAGGAACGGTAAGTCTTTATTGTGGAGGACAGAGCTGTGCATTATAGGACATTAGAAGAATCTTTGCCCTCTACCCACTAGATGCCAGTAGCACACAATTCCAGCCCTCGCCCTCATGCTGACTCAGTTGTGAAAACTAAAAAGATATCCAGACCTGGCTAGATGATTCCTGGGGACCAAAACTGGCCTTTGTTGCAAACCATTGCCCTGGACAGGATCCTCTTTTGCAGCCTTGTCTCATCTGTTCCCTCACATGCACCCCACCTTCAGTTTTTCAGAACCTCCAAGTGCTTTCTTACCTCAGTTCTCTATAAATGGTGTTCTTTCTGCCAGAAATACTCTTTGTCCCTTTTCCATGCAAGCCTGCTTTTTTCTTTTCCTTTAGATTTCAACTTTCAGAGAGATCTTCTATAGCTGTTCTTTGTCAGTCTCTAGCAATGAAGTGTTTGTTTCTTTCCAGATCTTAATACAATTTGATTTTTGTGTTTATGTCTTTCACCCTTATTTGACTATAACCCCCCAAGAACTGAATCTGTTTTATTCTCACTGTTTTCCTAGCACTTAATCAGTACCTGCCATTTATCCTTAGTCAATCTTTAGAAGAAATAACCCTAAATACAAAATTTAAATTATATAGCACAGCCTGTATGTAATAGATATATATGTCATATTTTTTTTCAAACTTTTTCTGTTGCCCAAGTAATACATATTAATTCTGCAGGTCTGAGCGTGGTTTGGTCTTCTGCATTTCTGACGGATTTCCAGGTGAGGCTCATACAGTGAGCCAGTAGACATACTTTTGAGTAGCAAGAGTTTGTACTACAAATCAGCATCTTCCATTTTTTAACTACTAATTATGACTTTGTTTCTAAAAATATGTTTGAGAATATTATGAGAAAAGGTTAAATATTACAAATGCTACCATTTTGCATTGTTAAAACCTATTGTTATTCACGGGGAATATACATTAGAATAATGAATATGATTCACAGTGATGCGAAGGAAAGTGAAACATACAAATCTACAAAGAGCATAAAATCTAAAAACTAGCTATGCAGCAGTGGAAGACAAGAGTCATACTGTATTTGAGGTTATAAACCAAAGAATTTACCACTGGATCCTAATAACTTACAGTAATGTTATAATCAGTAGCTGCCTCAATTATCCCTTTTCTGTGCATATTTGCTCGGATTCCCAAAATGGGACCTAATCCAATATTTCACTGTCAACGACTACAGTTATTAAGGCTGAACTTTGATAGACACTATGCTCATACATGTATTACCTCACTTATTCCTCAATAAAATCCTACAAAATACAGATGGAACTGAGGCTCAGGAATGTTAAATAATTTCTGCAGATCACACTTAGTTCATTGCCGAGGATTTTAACCCTCTCAGTCTGTTTGATATTAAATTTCCTGATCTTTTTTAGTGCAACATATTTTTTATTTTCCCCCTATGGTTAATTTATCATCCTATTTCAGTCATAAATGAAGTATAAAAATATTTGGATACCTACATTTTTAAAGTATGTGATGATTATAGTTCCTGTTTTTTTAATTGAGATAATTCACATAACAGAATGCACCATTTTAAAGTGTTCAGGTCAGTGATTTTTAGTGTATTCACTAGATACTACATTCACTACTGCTATCTTAATTCCAGAACATTTCTGTCATCCCCAGAACAAACTGTCTATTAAAAGTCAGTCCCAATTCTGTCTTTTCCCCCGTCTCCTAATCTACTTTGTATCTCTATGGATTTGTCTATTCTAGACATTTCATGTAAATGTTCATATAATGTATGGCCTTTTGTATCTAGCATTTATCACTTAGCATATTATTTTCAAGGTTTATTTCAAGCTCATAGCATGATCAGTACTCCATTCCTTTTTATGGCTGAAAAATATTCCGTTATGTGGATATAATTTTGGTTATCCATTCATTAGTTGATAGACATTTAGATAGGTTGTTTCTACTTTTTGTCTGTTACGAATAATGATGCTGTGACATTTGTGTACAAGTTTTTGTGTGGACGTAGGGTTTCACTTCTCCTGGGTATATACCTAAGAGTGGAATTACCAATTCATGTTTAACTTTTTCAGGAACTACAAAATTGTCTTCCATAATGACTGCACTAATTTACATTTTTATCATCAATATACGAGGGTGCTAATTTTTCTCTATCCTTGCCAAAGCTTGTTACTGTCTTTCTTTTGATTCTAACCATTCCAGTGAGTATGAAGTATTATCTCATAATTTTGACTTGTTTGCCCTAGTAACTAATGATGGTGAGCATCTTTTCATTTGCTTATTGGCAATTTTTTTTTCTTTTTACGGTTACACCTCTGGCACATGGAAGTTCCCCAGCCAGGAGTCGAATTGGAGCTGCAGCTCTGACCTTTGCCACAGCCACGGCAATCCTGGATCTGAACTGCATCTGAAACCTACTCCAGATCCTTAACCCAGTGAGCAAGGCCAGGGATCAAACCCACATCCTTGTGGATACTGATCTGGTTCTTAACCCACTGAGCCACAACGGAACTCCACACTTTCTTGACATTATCCTTTTGATGCAGAAAATTTTTAATTTTGATGAAATCCACCTTGTATTTTCTTTCATTGCTTGTGCTTTTGGTGTCATGTCTATTATCTAATCCAAAGTCATGCAGATTTATGCTTGTTTCCCTTCTATAAGTGTTATGGTTTTAGCTCCTTCATTTAGGTCATTGATTCACTTTGATTTAATTTTTGTGTATAATGTAAGGTAAGGCTCTAAACTCACTTTTTTAATATTTTAATATTGTACATATCCTTATAATAAGAATATTTTACTAATCTTAAATCACTATAAGTTTAAATTTTTTACAGAGATTTTTGCAGCTTTTCTTTTAAAAATATTTTATTCACTACAGATTTTAAATTTAAGATGAAAATAAACTCCAAGGACAATTTATTTAACAATATTTATGAATGTATTGATCTTAGATTGCTGTGTGACTTTTATTAGAGTGAATTCATTCATGCGAGTCACAGTCTTGAGTTTATAACATCTGAAGATGTGTAATACTTTGTACAGAGATTCTGTTACTAGAAATAGTCCCACTCATTTATTTTTGCTGACTCTTTAAACCTTTTTTTTAGTAATGATTTGCTTTTTGAATTACAAGGGAATTCAGGTAGGTGATGTTTACTGTTTTATAAATTTGAAGTTGAAAGAGGTGCTAAAAGTAATGGCTATAAAAGAGTAAAAGAACTATACACAGCTCAGTGCCTGTGACAGCCATAACACCACCAGGCTGTTTCTATGGAGATTATTTATTAATGCTGAGAAAAGATGAAAGAAACATCTGTAAGATTATAATTATAATTCAGTCACAAAGCTTGATTCTCTCATTTGGTAGAGACACAGAAATAGCTTTATTGTGTAAAATTATTCTTTGAAATATTTTATAAGTTTTATATAATATAATGATAGATTTATTTCCTGTTCTTTTCTCATGTCATAAATGTATTTGGAGAAAGTGACCTTTTAAAATGTCTTTTTTTTTTTATTTCTTCTTAGATACTCATTCTACACATGGAAGGTCCAACTTTAGAGATGAAAGATCTAGTAAAACGTATGAACGTTTGCAGAAAAAATTAAAGGATCGCCAAGGAACACAGAAAGATAAAATGAGCAGTCCACCATCATCACCACAGAAATGCCCTTCTCCCATAAATGAACATAATGGACTTATAAAAGGGCAGAATGCTAGTGGTGTAAACACAGGATCAGCAAAGAACAAGTCAGGAAAAGGGAAAGGTGTTGCACAAATTGATACAGAAATAGAAGGTAACTTTTAAAAATAAAATATATTCTAATTGTACTTTTCATCATCATTTAACCTACAAAAAATGTATTCTAACCTTTCAGACATTTCTTCATGCTTCACATAAAATGTAGATTAATAATAGCCTAACACTTCCTAAATGTGAGGGGAAAGTTTTAGAACCTAAATTGTTACTAGGGTATTTCTTTTTACATTTTGGGAAAGCTCAATTAGTAATTTCACCTATATCATAAATTTTACTAGCCAAGAGAAATTTCTACTTAATAGGAAAACTGAGAGTTCATCCAGATCCCCTTTCTTCTCTTTCTGGATCTAAATAAGGCTATGCTGGTTTTTATCAAAACTGTTTATTCCTTGCAGTTCCTTTATATCTAGGTCCCTGATAGCAACTGATTATGTCATTCACCAATCTATTTATAATACTCTAAAGTTAGGATAGAGTATTGTCTATTCCTTTCTTCAAAACTTCTTTTGTTTTAAAACCCCCATGTTTCCCTTGAATCCTTCCCTTAATCTGTGTCTTTCACCATATGTACTCTGAGCACTGTTTTCTTTAAAATTTCCATTCCCCATCAACTTTAATGCCTTAACAGCCTTGTGGCCTGTATTATTAACATTTGGAAAAATGTTCTCCCATATTTTTGAGACCTCCTGATCATTCTGTTTCAGTGCTAATGTTCCAGAAGAGTTATGCTAAAGTTTCAGATACATCAGTGGTGGCTATAAGTTATGGTCAAGTCAATTATATTTCTATTTTAGGAATCACAATTAAGACATATCATGAAACATATGACAGTTAATTTGTCATTAAGAGGTAGGAGATTCACAAGTAAGAATTTTCCAGAATATTTTTTACAGCTATGAAAAAAATATACTTTCTGTAAGTAACACTTATTGACTGGTTTAGAAATATAGTGTGGTATTATAATTAGTAACTATGGTTAAAATGGAAATAGAAACTGAGGCAGAAGAACTCCAAAGAGCCACAAACTGCTGAATATGAACTAAGCAGTAAAACTAGAAAATAAAAATCTCAAATACCAGCCTATTGATATATATTTAGAAGACTTATTGTAAGCAAGATCACTACATTTAAGTTCATCTTTTTAATATTTAAAAAAAATTTTTTTTAAGAAAAAGATGAAGAGACTAAAGCTTTTGAAGTACACCTTTCCACCATTCTAAAACCAGTGGTAAGTATTTCATATATTTTCTTGACATTTATATTTAGTATATTCATATGGGATTTTGAAATATTTAAGCCTTACTTGAAGTGAATAAGGATGTGAGGTCAGTAATGGATCAATACAGAGCTGCCATAAGGAGAGATAGGTTATTTAGTGAATTCATTTTTTTAAACAAGGTTTTAATGTATTATAATGACTCCCCCCCAAAAAAAAAGGTCATGCTAAAATATTTTATATTTTGTATTTGTATTTTTAAGTTACCCAAAAAATACTTTTGGATTATTTGTATGAAAACAGATTAGAAAAGTGGTTTGTACTCTTAACACCTTTTCCACAAAGGCTTACCTTTTAATTTTACCCCATTTTAGAAAGTTTTACCAAGTCAGTCACTCAAAATATGCTACTATGGTTCTACTTTTTCTGACAATTCTAAATAATAGATTTGTATGCTCTAGTTGTTTTCATTCCAATTTTTTTTCTCTTAAACATTGGGTATGTACATGTAAATTAATGTAAACATACAGAATTATTTCACAGTAATAGGTAACATAAGTTTACTAGTGTCAGAATCAGTTCAGAGTGCTTTGAATACCTATATGCATTATTTTCTTTAAATCCTACGACCGCCTCTGTATACTATTTCCCCTATTTTACAGATAAGGAAACTGAAACAAGAATAGGTTCAATAAGTAGTGATGAAGCTGGGATTGAAATTAAGTCAGTATTCTTCTAATATCTAGGTATATCCAAATGTTTATCACTAGATTTGCTGGAAAAGTAATTTGATGGCCTTAATTGATATTTGAATGACTTAATAGCTAATGCCAATAGCATTTACTTGTTAGGGAAAATAATATTTAAAGTATAATTGTTCAGGAGTTCCTTGGCGGCCTAGCAGTTAAGGATCTAGCATTGTCACTGTTGTGGTGCAGCCAAAAAGGTAAAAAGTATAATTTTTCATATACATAAAGCATGAAACAGTTATTTTAAAGAATTTCTTGCTCAAGAAGTATTATGAAGAAGATATAACTTAGTGAGATGATACTCCCTATGTCATAAGTAATGCTGATGTTTTGTTTTGCTTTGTTTTGTCTTAGTTTGTTTTTGCATTTGAAGATAGTTATGTCTGTTTTGCCTCCTTTGAGCATACTTGTAAGAATCAAGTGAGATGGATATAAAAGCATATTTTACTTCTAAAGAAGCATACAAATGACATATTTCAGATAATTTTCACATCTGTATTTTTTAACCCTCATTTATTCACTGCTTTCTCTGGAACCATATTTCCGAAGACATCTTAAAGAATACACAAGTTTAAAGAGTTCCCATCGTGGCTCAGCAGAAATGAATCTGACTAGCATCCATGAGGACCTAAGTTCGATCCCTGGCCTCGCTTAGTGGGTTAAGGATCCGGCATTGCCGTGAGCTGTGGTGTAGATTGTAGATGTGGCTCGGATCTAGTGTTGCTGTGGCTGTGGTATAGACCAGTGGCTACAGCTCCAGTTTGACCCCTAGCCAGGGAACCTCCATATGCCACAGGTGCAGCCCTAAAAAGACAAAAAAAAAAAAAAAAAAACCCAAAAAACACAAGTTTAAGAAGTTTGCTTATATGACAGCAGGTTAAGGATTTGGTGTTGCCACAGCTGTGGTACAGGTTCTTTCTCTCCCAGGAACTTCCACATGCCAGGGGTACAGCTAAAATAATAATATTATTACCCAAGTTTGTATGTTTTGTCAACAACTAGAACTTTATCAGGGAAACCATTTTTTTTCTTCTTTTTAGGGCTTCACCTGTAGCATGTGGAAGTTCCCGGGCTAGGACTTGAAATGGAGCCACAGCTATAAGCCTATGCTACATCTGGACCCAAGCCACATCTGCAACCTATGTCACACCTTGCAGCAACGCCAGATCATGCGTTTCTCCAGAACCTCAACACACTGGATATTATCAGTTACCATGTCCTTTAATCATTTTTCTCCTGAGTTTTCGGTATTTTTCTTATTGTTAGATACTTTCTAAAGAGAGGAAGTGAACTCTTTCAAATATGTTACAAGTAGATTTTTTTCTGCCATTCCTCTTTTTGACTGTATATGACATTTACACTAATAGTTTGTTTGTTTTCTTTTTAGGGCTGCATCTGCAGCACATGGCAGCTGCCAGGCTAGGGGTTGAAACTGAGCTGCAGCTCCCAGCGTATGCCACAGCCATGGCAACCCTAGATCTAAGCTGCATCTGTGACCTACACCACAGCTTGCAGCAGTATAGGATCCTTAACCCTTTGAGGGAGGCCAGGTATTGAACCTGCACCCTCATGGATACCGGTCAGGTTCTTAACCTGCTGAGCCATAGTGGGAACTCCAACACTAATAGTCTTAAATGGCCCAAAATGGTCTTTAAACTTTGGTTGAATCTATCAAATTTTCACAGCAAATTGTATCTCATCTACAAATAGACAGTTTTTATTTGTGAGGCATTTTATGTAAGTAGTTACAGATTTATTCAATGTTGAAACCTCATTAGATTTTTCACTTTTTGTTGTGCACTCTACAGTTGTTTCAGAGAGCATTTGAATATTATGTCTTTGCAGGCCTCAGACATCCAGGCAAGGACGGTGGTACTTACCTGGTCACCTCCTTCCAGCCTCCTTAATGGCGAAGCAGATGAGACGACTACTGTACCAGAGCTCTATAGCTATGAAATTCTGATCTCAAGTACTGGAAAAGATGGGAAATATAAAAGTGTCTATGTGTAGGTATTTGTTATGTTTTACTCCCTCCCGTTATGTAAGTTCACAGTTTTTCATAAAGAGCTTCTACTACCTTTATGCCTTTTTCCCTTTTTGTGCTTTTATTTTGAATCTCTAAGTTGACTAGTGAGAGTAATTTCAATATAAAGAGTCCAAGGACTTCCCATTGTGGCTCAGCGGTTAAGATCCAGCATTGCCATGAGCTGTGGTTGCAGACACAGCTCAGATCTGGCGTTACTATGGCTAAGGTGTAGGCCAGCGGCTACAACTCTGATTCGACCTCTAGCCTGGCAACTTCCATATGTCACGGTGTGGCTCTTAAAAATAATAATAATAAATAAATAAAAGAGTCCAGATACTGACAAGTTCACATTTCTGTCTGCAGCTTCTTTGGAATAATCACTTTCATTGTCCACATTCAGCTTTTTTATTTTTCAATAGCCTCCCTGATAGGAATATATGAAAAGTAAAATATCTAAGACATAAATATAAATTGTAGTATATAGAAGCTAGGACCAGAAATGGGAAACTCTTATATTGTGAACTCATGCAATGTGGTATTCCTCCTCTAAGGAGTTGGGTTTAATTCTTAACATGTATAAGCTCATGTCCTATTGTAAAATGAATTTAGTACTGTTGTTCCTCATTTGTATGTTGGTATGTCAAATAATCCTATTTTGTGAAAACATCATAGTTCCCTTTTCTTGGTTCAAATGTGTATTTTACACCAAGAAGCCTTAGAAAATGTCATTGCCTAAAATTGTGACATTTATGATTGACAGCTATAAAATAAATTATTTTTGTGCTCATTCATATAGAAATTTCTTACTCCTTTTTTTTTGTTGTTGTATTTTTAGGGCCACAACCGTGGCATATGGAAGGTCCCAGGCTAGGGGTTGAATCAGATCTTTAGCTGCTGGCCTACACCACAGCCACAGCATCAAGGGATCCAGTCCACGTCTGCAACTTACACCACAGCTAATGGCAATGCCAGATCCTTAGCCTCCTGAGCGAGGCCAGGGATTGAACCTGCATCCTCATGGATGCTGGACAGATTAGTTTCCGCTGAACCACGACGGGAACCTCAAAATTTCTTATTCTGATAAAAAAAAGAGTAAAATCAATTACTATTATAATTTCAGTGCCAGGAAGATTGTAAAGGAGGTGGTTATCCATTTGAATGATCATAATTAATATACAGAACACTGGATACGTCAGCCTTCTTGGTAACTTTTTTCAGAAAAATAGCTAGTATGGGGAAGAAAGGAAAGTGAAACTGTTCCAGTGACTGTCATCCAGTAACATAAGGTTATAAAATGTCCTGTCTCCTCTCTGTTGAGACTTCCTTGTGTTTATTCTGTTTCTTTTTCTTAAAAGAGACATAAGGAGTAAGAAGGGGATAAAGTACCATCAACATAAAGGTTGCTTTTTGTGTTAATGGTTGTTCTAGTTTGATATGGCACCTTGCTAATAAATAGGAGGAAGGATTATCTCCATTTGCAGCCTGACCAGAGAGCACAACAGGGAGATTAGTCAACCTCAGTCACTTTGTTTACCATACACCAATTAAGGTCTGTCTCTGAAGCTGCTGCTACAACTGCCCAGTTCATTAAGTTGTACTTCCCTCAGTGAGACCTGTTTCCTTTATTACACTCTTCACTGGCTTCGATGTAAGAAACAGGATAGCTGGAAAGCAGACAGAAGGAAGAAGTCCATAAAGTAGAAAGGAGAGAAACTTAGCTGAAGAAATGGAACAGAGAACAGTGATTTAAAAAAGAGAAAGAGGAGTTCCCTTCATGGCTCAGTGGTTAACGAATCCGACTGAGAACCATGAGGTTGCGGGTTCGATCCCTGGCCTTGCTCAGTGGGTTAAGGATCCGGCGTTGCCATGAGCTGTGGTGTAGGTTGCAGACACGGCTTGGGTCCCTCATCGCTGTGACTGTGGCGAAGGCCAGCAGCTACAGCTCCTTTTAGACTCCTAGGCTGGGAACCTCCAAATGCCGCGGGTGCGGCTCTAGATAAAAGGCAGAAAGACAAAAAAAAAAAAATAATAAAACAGAGAAAGAGAGAGAAAACAGGCTGCTTTTTTGGCTACATACCCAAATGAGAAGTTGTATTAAATGATTATTTAAGAAATTATGTGCTGTTATATTTGAAAATGTAATAGTGCCCAAGAGAAATGCTTTACTTTAAATTATGATTCACTTTTTTCCTTATCTACTCATTAAACTGTAAAATTTTAAAGTTCCATGTTATATTTTAAATAAAATCCAGTAATACAGACTCCTTGTCAAAATTTGACAGTTGATTCCAATAGTACCCGTGTTACTTAGCATTTTAACTGTATGCAAATGATTTTAAATAACTGAAAGTTTCCATTTCTTCAATAAGCTAAATATCTCCCCTAAGTTCACACACACACACACACACACACACCTACCTGTCTTACACAGTTGTTTTGCCCAGCATGCCTTTTTGTTTTCAAGTGGTATTCAGCTATGTACTTAAGTTTGGGCACGTATTCTAATTACACAGTCCATGCTAGTGCAATCTGAATGTGGTTACAGTTGGAAAAGTAAAAAGCAATATAATTTCACAAAGTGCCACAAACTGTATAGTGTACATAATACATATCCTCAGAAAATGCTTTATTTATCAGACAATGAAATGTCAACTTTTTTTTCCCAGGGGAGAAGAAACGAGTGTCACTCTAAATGATCTCAAACCAGCCACAGATTACCATGCAAAGTAAGGAATTCCTCTATGTTGCTTTTATGTGATATAGCATAGGTTTTGTTCTTTTTTAATGATTTTCTTAAGTCTAGAATATAAGTTAAGTATTAATTTTGGATTAAAAACATGGACTTTGTAGAGTTTGATTTTTTCTTTTGGTATAATTATCAAAACTTTTCCAAAAAAAAAAAAGCATGTAACTCAGATGTTATGTTGAAGAGTTAATCTCACCTTCTTTGTAGGACATAGGGATTAGAACAAATATACACATAATATGTATAATATGTCTCTAATATCTGATTTACTACTGGGAAGTTATCCCAGCTTTTGAAGTTTTTACAGACCAGAATCCTAAGTAATATTTACTTACATGTAGTTTTACTCCATCCTATTTTGTAAGACTTTGGAATGTTAAAACTCTTATAATTTCATAACATTTAATTGGGGTAACTTAGATATTACTGTTTTACTCTGCACAGATCTTCTATTATAATTTATTTTATATTATTTTATAGACTCTAGGGCCTTCCTAGTTAGGACTCAGTATAATGATTTAGTCGGTCACCTCTGTTTTTGAAAAGAACACTTGTAATTGGGAATATTCCCATTAAACTATTAAATTAAGTCTTCAACTTACATCCTATGGATGAGCCCAAAACATCCATCCTATTATTTTTCAGACTGTAGATTGAAGTCATTATTGAATCATGAAATTAATTTTGTGGGTTATATTCAGAGTTTTTAAATTAAATAATTGAATGGAATAGAAAGTATCAGTATTCCTACTTAAGGATATTTTTCAGGATACTGTTTGTGCATACATGCATGTGTGTGTCTGCCTCTGTGTGTATAAATTTGTATCGTGGAAACTCAGTCACAGTTTAACTGTACTGCTTACCTTTTCAGTCAAAAAAAGATGAAAGCCACTGGTCTTTTCTATTGTTCCATTTTTTTAAGTCATCCTTTATTTCTGATATGCATATTTTCTCAATAAAACATTTATTTAGAGGGCATCTCACTGACTTGCAGGTACTTAAAGGTGATACTATAGAGTGATGGGATAGATACAGGATAAAACTACTTATTTTATCACCTTAGAGTCCAGGCAGGATACAATTCTATAAAGGGAACTCCTTCAGAAGCTGAAACCTTTACCACCTTGAGCTGTGAACCTGACATACCTAATCCACCAAGGATAGCCAATCGGACCAAAAATTCACTCACTTTGCAGTGGAAGGTAAGACTATTCTCTAGACTATTTCCAACTAGACATTTTTTTCCTTTTTTTGTGTGTGTAGTATTAAACTTCACTTGTTTTTGGAGACAAAAGGAGGTTTAAGCTAACTTGCTCTTGATCTTCACATATATTAATTAGGCATTTGTTTTTTGTATCGTAAAATAACACTCCTATCAGTTTTTCTTACTGTATGTAAATATAGCAGAAAAGATTGATTAGTAGTCTTTACACTGAATGTGTGATGACACTGCACTGTGTGGGTCTCAAGTTCATTACTACTCTATATTTTGTAACAATGCCTTTATATCCTGAATTTATCCTAAAATGAAATTCATAATAGCTTAACTAGACTCATATTTTAAAAATATCGATATAATGCCTTAAAGGATGAATAAAACTATTTTTAATAGAATGATATATTTTTAATATATAAATATTTCAGCCCAGCTACATAAGGAGATGTAATGAAGCCGGTAGACACTAGATAGAATTGGTAATTCAGATACCCCAGACATCACTGTCATTGGTGACACGATTTTCTGAAATGATACATAGGTCTTGGCAAATTCTGAATGAAATTAAGTACAATCATGGAGTTCCCGTCGTGGCTCAGTGGTTAACAACCCAACTAGCATCCATGAGGATATGGGTTCGATCCCTGGCCTCACTCAGTGGGTTAAGGACCCCTTGTTGCCCTGAGCTTTGGTGTAGGTCACATCACACATGTGGCTGTTGTGTAGGCAGCAGCTGCAGCTCTGATTCTACTCCTAGCCTGGGAACCTCCTTATGCCTCGGGTATAGCCCTAAAAAAAGAAAAAAAAATTAAGTACATTTTTTCCCAGATGGCACCATAGTTGCATCTAGGGGAATAGAGTTACTATTAAAACTATACTAAAAATACCTTGTAAAATGGAATTAAGTTCTAGGCTGTAATAATTACAAATAGGTATTTCACACTTTACATGGATGTCCAGCAACACATTCAAAAGTCCTAGAGGAAAAGAACAATTCTCATTATACTGAAATAAAGGTGAAATTCTTTAATTCTAGAGTGATTAAAATACTAGAACAAAATGACAAAGGCGGCTGAAATTTTCACCGCTGAAAATTAACAGATTAATGAATTAGCAGCCTTAGGCAGTTGACACATGGAGTCTAGAAGCAGAGATCCAGACAGTATGCTTTCTTGGAGTTCCTTTCAGCACTCTAGTTCTTTCATTCTTTGGTACATTTAGTGATATTACTTTCAGATTATATGTTGAATTTTAATGAAAATGACAGATCTGTCCTAGGAGCTTGAAGCTGATAAAACCTTCTGATAAAAAGCAAAGTGATTTTGTTTTCAAAGGGTTGTAAACATTAAGATAGTTCTTGATAAAAGAGATTGTTCAATGTTCATAAAAATTTGAGTAACTTCTTGCTTTGTTTTCTTTTCTTGCACTTAAAAGGATTATGGTATATATGATAACATATTTATATATTCTCTGCGCAGATGTTTCCAGAGCTAAATCCCAAAGAACATCTGCAATAGAATAGATGCATTAGATTAGATCATCCCAATATCTTTTATTATAAAAGTACTAATTTGTACTCATTGTTTTCTAAAAATCTTTTTTTTTTTTTTGGTATTTGTTTTAGGCACCTAGTGACAATGGTTCTAAAATCCAAAGCTTTATTTTAGAATGGGATGAGGTAAGTAAATTTCAAGTTTGTAAATTAGGCTAAAATGTATGCACATCCTAGGGCAGAAATAACTTTTTTTATAAGCCGCACCTGAGGCATAGGGAGGTTCTCAGGCTAGGGATCCAGTCAGAGCTGCAGCTGCCAGCGTACACCACAGCCACAGCAACACAGGATCCGAGCCACATCTGCAACATACACCACAGCTCACAGCAACACCACATTCTTAACCCACTGAGCAAGGCCAGGGATTGAACCCGGAACCTCATGGTTTCTAGTTGGATTCATTTCCACTGCGCCACAATGGGAACTCCAGAAATAACTTCTGTTTAATATTTTCCTCTTTAAAAACAGTATGAATGATTTCGTGTGGTGTATGAGTCAGTTGATGGTGCTCTTAGAAAACATTACTGACTGACTAGACCTCCCTATGTTTTAGTTTTTCTCAACCAAACCACCATCAAAGCCATCAGTTTGTTAATTAACTTGATGGAGCAATATTTTCTTTGATATCAGTCTTAAGGCAGGGATATTTACTGTAACTGCTTTAACAAGTTACTACAAACAGTAGCTTAAAACAACATTTTTATTCTCTTATGGTTATGGAAGCCAGAAATCCAAAATGGCTTTCACTGGGGCAAAACCAAGGTGTCACCATGGCCATGCTTCCTCTAGGGACTCTACAGAAGAATCCGTTTCCTTGCCTTTTCCAGCTGTCCTCATTACTCGGTTCATGGCCACATCAGATTGCCTTTTCTTCCCCTATTGCCATTACCACATCACCTTATTCCTCTTCTGTCTTCAAGTCCTTCTCTGCCTCCCTCTAAACAGGACATTTGTAATTCCATTTAGGACCTGCTCAGGTAATCAAGAATAATTTCTCCATCTCAAGAGTCTTAGTTTAATCACATTTGTATGGCCCCTGCTACCAGTAAAAGATAATATTCACAGCTTCCAGGGATTAAGATATGGATTTCTTTGGGGACCATTAGTTATTTAGCCTACCACAGCAAGCATACCGGGCTTCATTGTTTGGTACTTTGTTTTAATGTCATTTATCATGTTGTCTTTTGCCCTGCTACTTACACTGCAGCTAAAAGGAGGAGTCAGGTGGAGTAGGAGACATTTCATTGATAATTTGTGAATTCGGTACCATATTAAAACAGTAATGAGGGAGTTCCCTTTGGGACTCAGTGGGTCAAGAATCTAGCATAAGTCTTTGGGGATTCTGGTTTGCTCCCTGGCCTCGTTCATTGGATTAAGCATCTGGCGTTGCTGCAAGCCGCGGTGTAGGTCACAGATGCGGCATGGATCTGGTGTTGCTTTGTTATAGGCCTGTAGCTGCAGATCTAATTTGACCCCATAGCGCAGGAACTTCCATATGCTATGGGTATGGACGTTTTAAAAAAAAAAAATAGACACAACACAAGTACGTTTTATTCCAGAAGTTCTAAGAAAATTCAGATTTGGAAATCTATTGCTATAGCATAGTAATTGAGAAGAAAAATCATATCTTGATAAATTATTAAAGGTATTTGATAAAATTTATTACCCATCTCATTTAAAATTCAAAACAAATAAAAACAATCAAATAAGAAATTGCCTTTCTATTAAGTACCACCACTAAACAATAAAAGTATTTCTAGCCAAAGCAAAAGCAAGTCAAAGTTGGCAGTTATCCTCACCTTTATTTGATTCTATTCAGAAAGTTATAACTAATATAGTATGATTCGGAATCAAAACGAGGTAGAGCTGTGGTGACTGGGCTAGAGGGCAAAATTGTCATTATTTAGAGATGATAAGGTTTTTCTATTTAGATTACTCAATAGAATCAGCTATAAAGACTATTAAAACTAACAAGACAGTTCAATAATACAGCCAGTTACAGGACAAAGATTTTCTTTAAACCAGAGGTCATCCTAACTGCCCTTTACCTCTACCAACACAATAAATAAAAATAGGTAGAAAGTGAAAAACCTGTCAGTTTTATGTAGCACTTTAAATTTCTTAAAACTCTTTAGTTATCATGAACTACAGACTTTTCTCTCTCCCATCTTAATGCATGTAATTAGCTTTTTCTCTGTTTATACTCTCGCAATGTTAAATCTATGCAGCAGTAGCTCTATTTTTAAGGAAGCTTAGGGAAGTTCCTGCTGTGGCTCAGGGGGTTAAGGATCTGGCTTGTGTCTGTGAAGGTGCTGGTTCAGTCCACAGCCCAGCACAGTAGGTTGAGGATCCACCGTTACTGCAGCTGTGGCATAGGTCCCAGCTGCTTTGGATTTGACCCTTGGCACAGGAACTTTCATATGCCACAGGTACAGCCAAAAAAGAAAAAAAAAAAAGCTTACCTATCTAAGTGGTTTGGGGATGAGTAGGGACCTTTTCTTAAAATTGTTTGCATGGAACTTTTAGTAGGTTGAGGAAAGCTGCCAGTTAGAGTGATGTTTGATATGCCTTACTTTCACCACTACCAGTCCCCCCACAGAAATTGTAGAGTCCACACTGGGAAAAAGTTTTTCTACTCAAAGCCACAGGTTTAGCATCAGCTACAAAACGGGGTGCTTAGTTCAAGAAGCTATACAGAGGTACTTACTCTTTGGTTTTTTAATTCTGCATTAATGGACAGTGAGTACCATATAAAAGATGTGTGTTAACTTTCTCTTGAGATTCATGACATGCATATAACAAAGGTGACTTTTAATGTACACTAGCTAATATGCTTCTGTCAAGTGGAAATTAATGTGGATTTCTCTTTTACAATAATATACATTGTATAATAATCAGTTTTTTCTTTTAGGGGAAAGGAAATGGAGAATTTTGTCAGTGTTACATGGGCTTACAGAAGCAATTTAAAATTACTAAACTGTCACCAGCAATGGGTTGTAAATTTAGACTGTCAGCCAAAAATGACTATGGTACAAGGTAAGGTATCTTTTAATGTAGATATTTTACACTAGTCATTTGTGTAACTTATTCACAGTCCAAATTCTCCACTGAAAATTCTACCTTAGTTTATCACTTCATTAATATAGTTTATCACTTTATTAATATAGTTAAGATGTGTTGTTGGAGTTCCTGTCGTGGCTCAGTGGTTAACGAATCCGACTAGGAACCATGAGGTTGTGGGTTCGATCCCTGGCCTCGCTCAGGGGGTTAAGGATCCGGCATTGCCGTGAGCTGTGGTGCAGGTTGCAGACGTGGTTCGGATCCCGCGTTGCTGTGGCTGTGGTGTAGGCCGGTGGCTACAGCTCCGATTCGACCCCTAGCTTGGGAACCTCCATATGCCGCGAGTGTGGCCCTAGGAAAAGGCAAAAAGACCAAAAAAAAAAAGATGTGTTGGAGTTACCACTGTGGCACAGTGGGTTAATGACCCGGCTTGTCTCTGTGTAAACACCAGTTCAATCCCCGGCCTGGCACAGTGGGTGGAGGCTCTGGCATTGCTGCAGCTGTGGCGTAGGTCGCAGCTCCAGGTCATATTCTATCCCTGACTCAGGAACTTCCCTGTGCCACAAGTGCATCCAAAAAAGGGGAGGGAAAGAAAAAAGATGTGTTACTAGCCCAGCAAAAGCAGTAAGAAAATTTGTTAATTACATAAACTGCAGTTTTAAAGAATTCTAATTCAGTTCTAGGTATCACTTCTAGGTATCAAGGTACTATATATCTTGATAGTAACAAATCCAAGATATATTATTTGGATTATAATTAGTTATCAGAAACTGTCATTTTTCTACAAAAATGTCACTTATCAAAAATGAGTTCGTTGGCTATAAAAAAAATAAGTTTTTTTCATTCCTTCTTAAAAAACATTTGTTTTAACAGTGGTTTTAGTGAAGAAGTCTTATATTACACTTCAGGCTGTGCCCCTTCTATGCCAGCAAGTCCTGTATTAACTAAAGCTGGAGTTACTTGGTTATCCTTACAATGGAGTAAACCCTCAGGAACACCATCAGATGAAGGAATTTCTTACATTTTAGAGATGGAGGAAGAAACTTCAGTGAGTATGAATATGTATTTTAAATAAGGTATTTAAAACATATTTCAGTATGACATTAATCCTGATATGGTAAATACTGCCACAATCATTAATTCCTTCCCCAAATCCTTTGGTTACTGTTTGGGAGAGATTAGAAGCGAGAGAGAACTCAGTCTTCTGTCTTGATGAGTTTTGGGGGGGGGGGTTATGTTTGTTTTGTGGGCATTTTGTGCCCGAGAACAACATAGACTACATTTTAAATATATACGAGGGATCACCACAGCCTCAGACTAAGCAGCTTTATGAAATAAGAAAAGAATGTGTCTGCCTTCTTCAACTATGTTCATTCCCTGCTTCCTCAAGTGCCACAGAAAATGTGAGGAGCCTCACGTGAGACTATATAGTGCAGCCTCAGTATAGTGATCAGTGGCTGATCTCCTGTGAGCTAGAACTGAGCTGAACAAGCATTAGGCTATCTTCTATCCATTACATATAGTTCCATAGCTTTTCGGAGTTACTTTGAAGCAAAGAATCAAAAATAGCATTGGTTGGAGTTCCCGTCGTGGCGCAGTGGTTAACGAATCCGACTAGGAACCATGAGGTTGCGGGTTCGATCCCTGCCCTTGCTCAGTGGGTTAACGATCCGGCGTTGCCGTGAGCTGTGGTGTAGGTTGCAGACGCGGCTCGGATCCTGCGTTGCTGTGGCTGCGGTGAAGGCCGGTGGCCACAGCTCCGATTAGACCCCTA
>PVHT020004944.1:27318311-27343234 GCA_004024745.2 Catagonus wagneri
TAGCATTGGTTCATCTAGTGCCCAGAAGAACTGAAAAAGCATGCTTCATACAAAAACTTGTATGTTCATTGCAATATTGATCATGATAGTCAAAAAGTAAGAACTGAAATATCTATCAACTGATGAATGAATAAACAAAATGTAATTAATTCATGCAGTTAGAATATCATTCAGCCATGTAATGGAATGGAGCACTGATATATGCCACAACATGAATGAGCCTTGAAAACATTATGCTAAATAAAAGAATCCAGTCACAGGGGTTCCCGCCATGGTGCAGTGGGTTAAGAATCTGACTGCAGCACCTTGGGTCACACTGCAGAGGTGCAGGTTAGATCCCCAGCCTGGCGCAGTGAGTTAAAGGATCCAGCATTACCTCAGCTGTGGCATAGGTCTTAGCTGCAGCGCGGATTCAGTCCCTGGCCCGGGAAGTTCCATATGCCTTGAATGCAGCCATGAAACAAATTAAAAGCAGAAGAACCCAGTCACAAAAGACTACATGTGATTACACTTATATGGATATATGGATATAGGCAAATCCATAGAGACAGAAAGTATGTTAGTGTATGAGAAAAGAGGAAGTGACTGCAGACCAAAAAGTAAAGTACAGGCTTATTCTGACATTAGGAATTAAATGATGGTTGCACGAGCTTGTAAATATACTATAAATCATTGAATTTTATGCTTTAAAGTGAGAATTTTATGGTTTGTGAATTTTGTAACAGTTTTCTTTTAATATTAAAAGTAATATTGGGAAATAGGTGAAGCATTGTCCCTGGGACTATAAATAACCGTGCCAAAACTAAGTGACATCCTGACCTACCAGTACAACTAGCCATTCATCTGTTCACCTAAACACAACTGTGTGTTCAGGGAACGTTGAATATGTTAAATAATTATGGTTCTGTTTAGATCCTGAAGCATCTATCTGGGAAATTCCTATTAGTTCTAAGGATAAGCTTACTGAGGGTGAAGTTACCATTGTCCCTGACTTTGTCTCAACACAAAGATGTCCTGGCTAATTTTTTTTTTTTTTATGGTCTTTTTAGGGCCACATCCATAGCATATGGAAGTTTCCAGGCTAGGACTTGAATCAGAGCTACAGCTGCTGGCCTACGCCACAATTACAGCAACGTGGGATCTGAGCCACGTCTGTGACCTATACCACAGCTCACGGCAACACCAGATCCTTAACTCAATGAGCAAGTCCAGGATCGAACCCACATCTTCGTGGAACTAGTCGGGTTCATGACCACTGAGCCACAACAGGAACTCCCTTGGATACTGTATTGACTCAGAATAAGTGGTCTTCATCCTTATACAGGTGTTCAGTAGCATATCTGGATCCGTCTACTCAAGATAGAAGCATCAAGGTGAAGATTATACCCAAACATTAATCACACTGCACATAGAAAAAGATGAAGATGACCTGGGTTTTTTCACGTATTCCTTATTCCCTATATTTCAATTAGACATCTAATGAAGATTTATTTTTCCCTTTCCAGGGATATGGTTTTAAGCCTAAATACGATGGAGAAGACCTTGCTTACACGGTGAAGAATCTCAGACGTAGTACAAAGTATAAATTTAAGGTAAGCTTTGAAAGCCCTGGCAAGATTTGTTGTTCTTATAGTTCCTATTTTAAAGCCAAGTACATGCCTCATTCTGTTGGTTTTAAATCTTAAGTATTTGGCTTTTGGTTTTGTTTTATTTTCTTTTCTTTTTAGGGCCATACCTGTGGTATATGGAGGTTCCCAGGCTAGGGGTCTAATCAGAGCTACACCACCAGATCCTTAACCCACTAAGCAAAGCCAGGGATTGAACACCTGTCCTCACGGATACTAGTCAGATTCATTTCTGCTGAGCCACGACGGGAACTCCCAATATTTGGCTTTTTCTAATGAGCTTTATTGTTTTGCTTTATTGTTTTACTTTCTTACTATAATAATGTTTCTCAAACTCTATGTATTTAAATTCAAAACAGTCTTAATGTCTTACAGGACTCTTACTTGCAAACTTTTTGTGAACTTTTAAAACCTTTAAAAATGTAGATGTCATTGAATGTAGTCAGGATATGCTTTTTTTGGCAGCTATCTCAGAAATAAGTAATGATATTTTAATCCTCTATCAAGTGGTACAGTTTCAATTGCCCAGTTAATAGTAGTCACTTGATGAAGGTGATACCTACCGTGTTTCCTCACTGTAAAGCTGTTCTCTTTCCCTTTGTAATAATCTTATAAATCCTATTTAGACATCTTGTTCCTCATCACCATCTTGTTCCTGTTCACCCACTAGCTTTAACACCTACTGTTCTTGCCTGAATCAATTATTAGTATGATTTAAAAACATCAAGACTTGGAGTTCCCTCTGTGGCACGACAGAATAGGTGATGCCTCTGCAGCACCAGGATGCAGCTTCAATCCCCTGGCCCAGCACAGTGGGTTAAATGATCTAACGCTGACACAGCTGTGACGTAGGTCACAGTTTTGGCTCAGATAGGATCCCTGGCCCAGGAACTACATATGCCGCAGGGCAGCCAAAAAACAAAAAAAAAAATCACCACTTGGGCAACCATTAAATTTTATCATTTCTTCTATATTTATCAGTTGGCATTATACTATAAGGAAAGCTTTCTCTTCTCATTTATTTATACCAGTACGAACTCATGGATTCCTTTTCACTTAATGGGTTATATTTTTTCCTATGTTTATCAGTTATGAGGTTCAAATTGTCTCAGTTTTAGGAGCCCTTATCAGGCTGGCTTCTTGCTATTGATGTTGCTCCCCACCCCACCCCATATCATTTTTAGAGCCTGCCCACTTTGGCACACGATATTCTTTTCTCATCATATACCTTCTCTTCTTCAACCTTGGAACTGACCATTTCTTAAAGCACCTGGATCCTTTAGGTGGACAATGGTATTTACAAGTCAGGATCTAGGTAGTAAGTATACTTAATACTATAAAGGTTTTGCTATTTCTGGGCATCCTGTCAGTGGACAAAGCTGAGAACTAGATGTATTACCTTATGTATATATGTCTGTGTGGCCTGAACCGCGGGCATCTGCGACCTACACCACAGCTCAATTGCAATGCCGGATCTTTAACCCACAAACCCACGTCCTCATAGATACTGTTCGGGTTCCTTACTGCTAAGCTACGGTGGGAACTGCTTTGTATATAATTTTAAATCATGAGTCTGTACCAAATACTTCCATTTAATCCATTTCCACAGGTTAATTCTAATTTTCTCCCTTTATTTCTAACTCCCTTTATCAGTAAGAACCTTTGCCCCTTTTATGTTCAAAATAGTTATTTATTGGATGAAACTCCTCCTCTTTCACTCCTTCCCTAAAAAGTCCTATTCAGGGTGCTTGAGTTTCTGCAAGGCAGATGCTGCTGCATCCACTCAAGCCACCTTCATCCCCCAGCACACATTGCCTCTTAGCCCACTGGTTGGCCTTTGGACGGAACTATTTCAGGAAAAATGGAGATATTCTACATGTCATTTTTGCTTGCTTGCGGCTAATATATGAAACTAGTATATAAAATTCTTGCTCACTTGAAGCAATAGCAAGCTTTGAAAATTCTTCTCCTATCGAGAACTCTGAAAATCTGTATCTTTCCTAGTATAGCATCCATTCTAGGATATATTTTAGCCCTGACTTGGCCAATGATAAACATTGCTATTTCTTGGCAGACAGTACTTGAATTAGTTGATATACAGTTAATAAAAGCCAGCCTACATTTTTGTACTGAAGTTTTCCCAAAAATGTAACAGGATGCTTATTAGTTGATAAATTTATCATTTGAATTTTCCTACCAGTGCTTGTTTAATCATAGAAGCCATTGTAAATTGTTTTCACTATTAAAAAGCAAAGACAGGAGGTCTCTTGGGGGACAACAGGTTAAAGATCTGGCGTTGTCACTGCAGCAATTTGGGTGGCTGCTGTGGCCTGGAAACTTCCACATGCCACAGGTACACCCCCCCCAAAAAAAAAAGCAAAGATAAATTGTATTGCTCCTCAGTAACCTAAGAAAGAACATTTTAATGATGATAGGAAATTTGATTATGTAGTGCATAACAATTATATTATGCTTTGTTTTATATATTAGCTTTGGTTTTTAAAAACTTTTGATAACACTGGGTCATTTTAATTTCCCTTTTTCCCATTTTCTTTTTCTGGCCACACCCATGGCATATGGAAGTCCCCCAGAAGGAGTCAGATTGGAGCTGCAGCTGCCGGCCTACACCACAGCCACAGCAGTGTGGGATCCAAGCCACATCTGCAACCTGTACCACAGCTCACAGCAACATCAGATCCTTAACCCACTGAGCAAGGCCAGGGATCAAACCCACATCCTCATGGATACTAGTCGGATTTGTTTCCACTGAGCCACAATGGAACTCCCTGATTAAGGATCCAGCATTGCCATTGCAGCAGCCTGGGTTGCTGCTGTGCTTCGGATTTGCTCCCTGGTCTGGGAAATTCCACAGGCGTGGCCAAAAGTATTAATAATAGCTTCCTCTAGGGGGAGAGAGAAGGGGGCAGGGACAATATAGGGGACTAACAGGTACAAACTATTAGGTATAAAATAAGCTACAAATATATATTGTATAATATGGGGAATATAGCACATATTTTATAATAACTATAAATGGAGTATAACCTTTAAAAAATTGTGAATCAGGAGTTCCTGTTGTGACTCAGCAGCTCCATGTGGATACCCCTGGCCTCAGTGGGTTAAGGATCTGGCGTTGCTGTGAGCTGTGGTGTAGGTCACAGATGCCACTCGGATCTGGCTTGGCTGTGGCTTTGGTCTGCACTGGCAGCTGCAGCTCTGATTCAACCCCTGGCCTGGGAACTTCCATATGCCATGGGTATGGCCCTATAAAGAAAAAAAAGGAAAAAAATTTTGAATCATCATATTGTTTACCTGTAACTTATCTATCAACTATACTGAAGTTTTTTAAAAAGTTCCTCTAGTTATGAGGTTTAAGTAAACACTGTGCACCATGTTGAGAAGTGTTTTGATCCCCTTTGTAGTCTAATTTATAAAGCAGTAGCGTGAGAAAACTTCCCGAAAATCTGAATATATGGAAGGACTGAAGTAGCCTGAGCAAAATTCAACAATTGGACTAAATTTTACTTAGCTCTCATGAGTTGCATGAGCTATTTAGGGTAATAGATTTATTTAGATCCTCAACTCTAGTGTCATGTCATGTCATGTCATAGTGGTCCCCATCTGTGGCACCTTCATTCAACCAATTATTGAGTACCTATTCTAGGATAAGCACTGTTCTAAACAATAAGGATTCAACAGTGATCAGAACAGCTAATGTTCTAGCGGAAGGAATAGATAATAAACAGTCAAATACTATGAAGTAATAAGTATTATGCAAGTTAACTAAAATAGGGTGAGTTGACAGAATGGGTAGTCAAGGAAGTCTTCTTTGAAATGATATCTAAACAGATCTGAATATCAGGAAGGAGGCAGCATGTCCAGATCAAAAAGAACATTCCAAGCAGGGGAAATACCTGCTAATGGAAAAGGCCAGAACCTTTCAAGAGGAGGTAGTTAGAGGTAGAATCCCACAGGGCTTTGGAGGCCACGATAAGAATTTAGATTTTATTCTGGCTAAGATGAGAAGCCATTGGAGGTTCTAAGCTGAGAAGTGATAAAGTCTCTGGCTGCCATGCAGAGAATAGATAGGGTTGAGAGGAACGGAAGCGGGGAAACTGATTAGAAATATGTTATAGTCATTCAGCAAATATAGGGTAATAAGGCAGCTTTGACTAAGGTGGTGGTGGTAGTAGAAAACAGAGAAATAGAGGTAGAGTTGCTAGGATTTACTAATAGATTTGATATGTAAGTTTAGAGAAAGGATCCAAAATCGTTCTAGTGTTTTGTTTTGTTTTTTGTTGTTTTCAGTAACTGGGTAGATGGTAGTAGTACTTTTTACTAATAGGCAGGAACAAACAGAAATGGAGCAAGTTTGGAAAAGAGAAGAATCATGTAAGTATGATACTGGACTTGAGGACCTTTGAATCAATAGAAGAGATAGGTTAAAATACAAATATAATTAAACTTCTAAAGTCAAATATAATAGCTAGATAGGAATTATATTCATCTATTGCTGTAAAACTTAGTAGCTTTAAAAAAAATGAACATTATCTCACAGTTTCTGTGGGTCAGGAATTCAGGACCAGATTGGGTGAGTCGTTCTGATGTAGGGTTTCTAGGAAGTTGTAATCAAGGTATCAGCTGGGACCACTGTCGTCTGAAGGCTGTGGCTGGAGGCTGTGCTTCCAGGTTCACTCAAGTGGTTGTTGTCAGGAGCCCGCAGTTCCTTGCTATCTCTGGATGAGAGGTTTCAGTTCCTCACTACGTGGGCTTCTCCATACAGAAGCTACACACACCGTCACTTTTGCTACATTCTATTTGTTAGAAGCAAATCATTAAGTACCTTCAAAAAGAAGAACTGGAGTTCCCTGGTGGCCTAGCAGTTAAGGACTCAACATTGTCACTGCTGTGGCTTGGCTTTGATCCCTGCCCCAGGAACCTCTGTACACTACAGGTGCGGTCCAAAAAAAAGAAGGAAAAGGAATTAACCTTTGGCACCACCCATGGGATGCAGAGGTCTCTGGGCCAGGGATCGAATCGATGCCACAGCAGTGACACCAGATGCTTAACCCACTAAGCCACCAGGGAACTCTTCCTAACTATCTTTTGAAAAGAGGAAATTCAGAGATTTCATGGACATTTTTTTAAACTGCTGAAGAATACTAAAAGAATAAGTTAAAGCAAGCCTAAAAGCCTGTTATGTATCACCAAATTATAGCTTGTTCTGTAATGACTCCTGTTTAGTATCAGAATGTTACTTGTATGCCTAGGACTGACTATATAAGGGAGATTTATACCTAAATTTTCTTCATATATGTCAAGTCCCTTTTTTTAAATTTATTTATTTTTGTATTTTTAGGGCCACACCCAAGGCATATGGAAGTTCCCAGGCTAGGGGTCAAATTGAAGCTGCAGCTGCCTGCCTACACTACAGCCACAGCGATGTGGGATCCAAGGCACATCTGCAACCTACACCACAGCTCACAGCAGCGCCAGATCCTTAACCCACAGATTGAGGCCAGGGATCAAACTCACATCCTTATGGATCCTAGTCAGGTTATTACTGCTGAGCTACGACGGGAACGCCCTCCCCTCCTGGCCCCCCCCCCCCGTTTTTTTATGCAGAGTCTCTTTTGAAGACAAGCAATTCTCACGTAAATCATTTAACTGAGTTTGTTCTTAAGCCAGTATCATTACGTACCAAATGTTAATTATTTTTATATCTTTATGTTCTCACCATAGGTTATTGCTTACAACTCAGAAGGTAAAAGTAATCCAAGTGAAGTAGTAGAATTTACTACATGCCCTGATAAACCAGGAGTACCTGTAAAGCCCTCGGTTAAAGGAAAAATACATTCACATAGTTTTAAAATAACTTGGGGTAAGACAATATACATATTTGTAATCATTACTTTTATATTTGAGTAAAATGATTTGAATATTTAGATAATTTTTTAAGATACTTGAGTAAATTTGTTACCCTGGAGTAAGTTCAATAAGAAATGTGAGACTCATTCACTGGAATAAGTTCAATAAGAAATGTGAGACTCATTCATTGTTTAAAAGGTTTTTTTGGTAGAAAGCTTTGTACTCACACAGAGTTCAGGTTTGATGAAGGAAGGACTTGGGTTCCACCACAGACCTTTGAGCAGAGGCAGCACTGTGTTAAAAGGAAAGGTTACTGAACTTGTAGCTAAGTCTCCCGGTTCATCCTGGCTTTCAAGAGAAATTAAAATCACCGTTCATCTAAAATATTTGTTGAGCACCTGCCTATGTACTACCTTAAGCAAAACCAAAAGACTAAATAAGATGCTAGAATTCATTTTAAAAAACCATTGTAGATAATTCTTTTTTCTTTTAAAGCAATCCTGGGTTTGGTATTCTTTTTATTTACAAGTTTACATTGGTTTTTAATTGTATACACTCTGCCTAATACACTTTTGCTTCTTTGGATAGACCCACCAAAAGACAGTGGAGGGGCCGCCATCACTAAATATGTGGTAGAGATGGCAGAAGGTTCTAATGGTAAGAAGAACTATTAAAAATTGATAGATTTATACCATCAATCCACCTCTACTTATCACGATTTTAAATTTTATATGATCTCATCTCTTTCCTTTTGATTTTTTCTTGTGTTTGTAGCAGTTACGATTTGACCTATTATGATCTACTGTGTTATCTCCAGAAACACAGTGACTCAAATTTAAGACTACTACATACCTAATTATTACATTTTCTGATTTTTTTCCTCATTTGTTTGTATTGCTCAGTTCCATTATACCTAAAGTCTTTTAAAGGTTAGTTAGTTTTCCTAGTTAGATGTATACCCAGAAGTCTCAGAGAAAAATCACCTTCTAAGATTTAACTTACATTATAGTAAGTTAATGTACTGTTACATTTATTTTAGTAGTAAATTCTATGCCTAGTGAATTTTATTCTGGAAACACACATTTAACAGTATTTCTATCAAATTAGCCTATTTCCTTGCAAAAAGTAAGGATGTCTTTTAATTAAGGCTAAACTTCCTATGGTATTGGTTCTGTCTATTCTTTGCATATTATAATGTTATTACTGGACCAGTAAACACATTTTAAGATGCTTAGTTAAAAGCATATTATCCATCTAAGCAAAAATCCGTACGGAGCTGTTTCACTTTCAACAAAGCCATGCAAATTTGTCTAGGAAGCTGCACACATAAAGAAAATTAAATCATTTCCAGGAAACTCAAAATGAGCTTCAATTGTTTCTGACAAATTACATAAATACTTATTTAGTGAAGCTAGGATACCTGCCGTGTCCATGATACCAAAATGTTAAACATTACCTTGTAGCTGATTGAACGTAATTCTCCACCTTACAGGAAACAAATGGGATATGATATACAGTGGAGCTACTAGGGAACATCTTTGTGATCGACTGAATCCAGGCTGTTTCTATCGTTTTCGAGTTTACTGCATCAGTGATGGAGGACAGAGTGCGGTAATACTTACATACAGATTTTTTTTTCCAAGTTTAGTCAGATAAGAGGAGATCACAACATACCACCTCAGATATTGAAATGTATCCATAAAGGTTTAACCCAGGTCGTTAAATTTATAGTAATGAGATTATTCTAAAATAGTACTTAGCTTTTAGTTAGAATTTAGTATCTATTGTCTGGTTGCTGTTTAGCTTCGGAAAAACAAATATATGAAAACATTGCAGAAAATTTTATAAACAAATTTTAGGGTGATGCTCTAACCCTACCTAACACATTTAAAAAAAAAAATTGTGGGAGTTCCCTTTGTGGCACAGTGGTTAACGAATCTGACGAGGAACCATGAGGTTGTGGGTTCGATCCCTGGCCTTGCTCAGTGGGTTAATGATCCAACGTTGCCGTGACCTGTGGTGTAGGTTACAGACGTGTCTCAGATCCTGCGTTGCTGAGGCTGTGGCGTAGGCCGGTGGCTACAGCTCCAGTTAGACCCCTAGCCTGGGAATCTCCACATGCCACGGTTGCAGCCCCCTAGAAGGACAAAAAAGACAAAAAAAAAAAAGAAAGAAATTGTAGACTGATTTGCTGCACCATAAATTCTGTGTATCAGGACAAAATATAGATATCCTTTACTGTTTAAGCACAAATTCTAATATCCACTTATTTCAGAAAAGTTTAGCAGTTTTGTTTCACTTATTAGAGACCCATATATGGATCCATTGCTTATATAGGAGACATTTGTAATGTTCTGGAAAAGTTTTTAATGGGAGTGATTTTTATTTTAAATGAATTCTACCAAGAATATTTCTTGAAGCATTCATAATTGTTGTTTTTCAGATGGAATTTAACACAATGAAAAGGTTTTCCTGCTTTTTAGGGCCACACCAGTGGCATATGGAGGTTCCCAGGCTATGGGTCTAATCAGAGCTGCAGCTGCTGGCCCACACCACAGCCATAGCAACACAGGATCTAAGCTGCATCTGTGACCTATACTGCAGCTCACTGTAATGCCAGATCCTTAACCCACTGAGCAAGGTAAGGGATCGAACCTGGGCCTCATGGACACTAGTCAGATTCATTTCCGCTGAGCCACGAAAGGAACTCCAAAAGTATTTTTTTTTTTAATGAATTAAAAGCATGTTGTTGAAAATGAGAGTATTGTGAAACTGAGCTGCAAGTCCTGTCCAACAGGCTTTGGCTCCAATTGCTTCATTTTCTCTAAAAAGAAAATCTTCCTAGGAGTTCCCATCATGGCTCCTCAGAAACGAATCTGACTAGTATCCATGAGGATGCAGGTTCGATCCCTGGCCTCATTCAGTGGGTTAAGGATCTGGCGTTGCTGTGAGCTGTGGTGTAGTTCTCGGACACAGCTTGGATCCCGCGTTGCTGTAGCTGTGGTGTTAGTCCAGGAACCTCCATACACCATGGATATGGCCCTAAAAAGAACCAAAAAAAAACCCCCCCAAATCCCGGGTCCCTCCCCCATCACCAAAAAAGAAAAAAAAATCCTGTTTTTCTAGTACAACATTATAGCATTCTTATGTGAATACCTTTCTGAATAACATGGTGACCACATATTTTATTTGCTTGGAAAAAATGGTAAGTGAAAAGTCTTAATACAGTGCAGAAAATGAATATGGCACTGAGTTTGTCATTGTTTTTAAGAGAATGTCTTTTAAAATAAAACTAAAAGATTTTTTTTCTGAATAGCATAGAAACTAAAAGTAAATACTTGGAAAGGTACCAAATATTTGGAAAGGTACCAAATACCTGGAAAAACTTAGCAGATTTTTAAATTATTTTTAGGGTGAAAGGAAGAAGGAAAGTTTTTTTTTTAATAAATAAATAAATTAGTGTTTAGGTTAAAAATGTAATCAAGTAGACAGAATAGGAGTTCCCGTCGTGGCGCAGCAGGTAACGAATCCAACTAGGAACCACGAGGTTGCGGGTTTGATCCCTGGCCTCGCTCAGTAGGTTAAGGATCCAGCAATCTGTAGTTTAGGTTGCAGGCGTGACTCGGATCCTGTGTTGCTGTGGCTGGGGCACAGGCCAGCAGCTACACCTCCGATTAGAACCCTAGCCTGGGAATCTCCATATCCTGCGGGTGCAGCCCTAAAATGACAAAAAGCCAAAAAAAAAAAGTGACAGAATAGTCCTGACCTCCTGTAAACAGCATTTACAGAATGTTAAAGCATCCTTTGAAGAATTTTGTTAGATCCATTTGGATGTGATTTAAAATAATGTTGATTAGGTTATGTTGGAGGGGTCTTTTTTAATTATAGAAGGAAGGGAAGAATATTTTTGTGGTAACTTGCCTTGTATATTGTAGAATACATGTCTTTATATAAAATTTGAGTTTTAATTTAAGTGGGGTTTGATTTTATTCAGAACTTTATTGCTTTTCTGTTGATTATCAAATACACATTTAAATTATTGATGCAATTTTGTGTTTTGTATTATTTTCCTTGAATAAAAACAGTCTGATTATTTGGCTTGGGGCATTTTTGTTTTGTTTTTGCTCTTGTTTTGGCAGGTATCTGAATCTTTACTTGTGCAGACTCCAGCTGTGCCTCCTGGTCCATGCCTCCCTCCCAGATTACAGGGTAGACCCAAAGCAAAAGAAATACAGTTACGATGGGGTAATTTTCATTTCGGTAATAAATTATAATTAAATCAGTACTAAATATATTCCTCTTGTTAAATTGCATGAATCTTTTCCACTTTTAGGACCACCTCTTGTCGATGGTGGATCACCCGTTTCTTGCTATGGTGTGGAAATGTCTCCTATAGAAAGAGATGAACCCAGGGAAGTTTACCAGGGTTCTGAAGTAGAATGTACAGTGAGCAGCCTTCTTCCTGGAAAGACTTACAGCTTCAGACTGCGTGCAGCTAACAAAATGGGGGTAGGAAGACTAAGACTGACTGAATTATAATCACAGTGGTATTTCATGTAACATATGTCATTGCACCCATTATTTGACCATTTTGCTGTATTAAATTTTATAATTTTTAATAAGTCTATATTGGCAAGAGAGAAGTCAGTATATTTTCAAACCCCATTTATGTGGCACTTTTGGACTTCAGCTGAGCTGAAGTTTGCCTTTCAGGCAGTGCTAATAAGGTTTACTTAGTAAATTTAAGAATAGAACATGCTAAGATGAAACACTTGGAGTGTTTTGAGGGTAGTTATATACTTTCATTTGGCAACGAGTTGTGATTCATTTTTTGCCTAAGGAAAAAAAAATGTTCTAATAAGCATTTAGGGGTTTGTGTGCTTTTTTTTTTTTTTAAATATCTGCAGATCTGTATAGCTCCGTGAAATGAACAAGAATAGGTGATATCTCCATTTTATAGTTAAGGAAGCTGGAGCTCAGAAAAGCTAAATAGCTTCTCCAGCAGTCACACAAACCAAGACACCTACACTTAGACTCCAGAGCCAAAGTCCTTTCCACTCATTTTTCTGAATTAAAAGTTCTCTAAGGACAAATAGTAATTTCTTATTTTGAGTAGCATTGTGCTTCTTTCAACTACTCTGTAGTTAAAATTTTTATAAAATTAAACTGACAAGTCTCTTTTCCCCATTACTTCAGATTTTAGTAAACTGTGGTGTTGTATGTTCCATTCTCCAAATGAGTTCAGTATTTCCATCTTTAAACTTATTTTTAAATTTCTCATACATCACATTTTATACTTTGTTGGCAGTCCCTACATAAGTCATTCCTCCCTTCTGGAGTCCTCATCTTGTCATCCCCACAAGGCTGCAATACACTGCTGTAGCATCTTTAACACTAGTGTCTTTGTGTTTTTAGTGTTTGTGATAACTTGACAAAATCATCTAAAGTAATTATTTGTTCTCTGTATTTCAAGAATATACATTTTAGACCCTCTTAAAATTTAAAATAGCATTAGAGTAGCTTCAGATATAATTTATGCCTACCATCGTTCATGCCTTTAATTAGTATCCATTTCCTCACTCCTCAGATAATTCCCTCTGATTTATTCTACCTACCTAATTCCTGAATGCCCTGCCAATCTTAAAAAACTAATTCATGAAGGTATAAGGGACAAGAAAATAAAGTAGAATAAATGAAACTTTAAAATACCCCACATATTTACTTCCATGATCACTAGTGAATCTTTACTTTGTAAGTTCTTTGAGAATTTTATTATGACCAATTTAATCTTAAAGAAGAAGGATGATGCATTTAATTATTTGTGATTATTTATAGAGAGCCATGTAATTGGTAGGTAAAAAAATGAGAAGACTGGTTAATATTTGTCTTTCTAGTTTGGGCCATTTTCAGAAAAATGTGATATTACTACAGCCCCTGGACCACCAGATCAGTGCAAGCCCCCTCAAGTGACATGCAGATCTGCAACTTGTGCACAAGTGAATTGGGAGGTATTGTGATTCCTTGACTTATAGTTTCTTTAAGTGATTAGAATAGTTTATATAAAAGAAAAAGATATTTCATCTCCATAAATTATATAAAGAGTAAGTCCTAGTTAAATCCACTTGGTAAAAAGTGAATTCTTTTTTCTCTTTGAAGTATTTAAATATATTTACATTACAAGTATTTAGATTCTTGTTCATGATGTGCTTTGTATTTTATCAAAGGCTTTGTCTCAGTACTAAGATATTTAGCCACTGCTGAGCTTAATGTTCAGAAAAAAGCATTCATAAGAGTAAGTATAATACTATTTCTCTTATGTTTATTATCTCCAGTGTATTTATTGCATATCGTAATAGTAACGCTAAGTACATTTTTCCGTTCCCTTTGAAATTTAACAAAGAAAATGTCCTTGTATGACAACATTTTATATTACTTAATAGAATTTTGAAGTGTATTTACCATAAATACTCTTTCTAAAGTGATTCAGTCATATTTACCTCTAATTGAAAACAATTACATTTTTTGACAAATCCTAAATCCAGGTGGCCTTAATGAATAAAAATGTAATATTGAATGGTTAATTTTGAACATTTTTTTTTTTAATCCAGAACAGTCCAGTTTTTTATATGCTCAAGTAAGGAACATTTCTGCCCCTAAACTGTTTAATCAGTGTCAAAACTTAGAACTTTTATCCTTTTCTTAATTTAAAGGTCCCTTTGAGTAATGGAACTGATGTCACTGAATATCGATTGGAATGGGGAGGAGTGGAAGGAAGTATGCAGATATGTTACTGTGGGCCTGGTCTCAGTTATGAATTCAAAGGACTTTCACCAGCAACAACCTATTATTGCAGAGTACAGGTAAAGGCAATCAGGGCCTTGTCACTTACTCTCTCCGGAGTTGTGTGTTTTGTGAGCATTTCATGGTCATATCTTTAACTTACAGGTTCTGTTCTTTTGTAGGCTCTGAGTACTGTGGGTGCAGGCCCTTTCAGTGAAGTAGTAGCCTGTGTGACTCCACCATCAGTTCCTGCTACTGTGACTTGTCTTCAAGAAATAAGTGATGATGATATAGAAAATCCCAATTATTCACCTTCAACATGCCTTGCAATAAGCTGGGGAAAGCCTTGTGATCATGGTTCAGAAATCCTAGCCTACAGCATAGACTTTGGAGATAAACAGCCCTTGACAGTGGGAAAGGTTACAAGCTATATGCTTGATAATTTGCAACCAGATACAACATACAGGTACACAGAAATAACAATGTTAACTTTTGCCTAGACCAGAGACACACTTTAAGCAGAATAATCACATCGTCCAGAGACACACTTTAAGCAGAATAATCACAAACTAAACCTTTTTTTTTTCTTTTCTTTTTTTTTTAAATGTGCCACTTAGAATACGAATTCAGGCCTTGAATAGCCTTGGAGCTGGTCCTTTCAGCCACATGATAAAATTAAAAACTAAACCCCTTCCTCCTGATCCACCTCGTCTGGAATGTGTTGCCTTCAGCCACCAGAACCTTAAACTGAAATGGGGAGAAGGAACCCCAAAGACATTGTCTACAGATTCTGTTCAGTACCACCTTCAGATGGAGGATAAGAATGGAAGGTAGGTGTTTCTTAGGTGTATAAATTAAGTATATAAATTTTTTTAACATAAGTAAATTAAGTTTTCAAAAACAGACTTAAAAATGATTTCTTATGAGACTTCTAAGTATGCCATTTTTGAAACATCAGAAGACATAAAGATGACATCCTGGATAAAGAGCAGGGAAGAGCACAGGTAATTATATCCAATCTCCTGGGATACCAAGAGGAAAAGAGTATAAAAAAGAATGTATAAAGAGTTCCTATTGTGGCTCAGCAGGTTAGGAACCCAAGTAGAACCCAAGTAGTATCCATGGGTTCGATCCTTGACCTTGGTCAGTGAGTTAAGGATCTGGCATTGCCATGAACGGTGGTATAAGTCACAGGCACTGCTTGGATCCTGCGTTGCTGTGGCTGTGGTTCCCACCAGGGAACCTTGATATGCTACAGGTGCAGCCCTAAAAAAAAAAAGAATGTGTGTAACTGGGTCACTCTGCTGTACAGCAGAAATTGGCACAACATAGTAAATCAGCTATATTGAATAAAGAAATTTTAATCAAAACTAAAAACAAAAAGACTTCCTATCTGTAATTAGGATGCAAGAAAGAAAAACTTAGGTGAGCTATGTTTTGGCTCTCATCTCTAACCCGTTTACCTTCTTCAAGCTTGTAAAAAAAAAAAAAAATGAGAATCTTTGCTACAAAATAAACTTTTAAATGCTCATTTCCAGCAAGAGACAATTTTTACTGTAAGTGACTGATTAGCCTGAGGCGTTTGCTATACCTGAGGGCAGGGATTATGTCTCACCCTCCTCCACACCCTTACTGGCCTACACCCTAGGTAAATACAATAGATCAGTTCCTCAGCATCAGAGCTTGGGTAGACTCTCAGAATAACTAGTCCATTCCCCTTGCTTCTCCAGTTTTTATCTGTGCTGCCATTCTTTACAATTTCATTACATCCATGCCATATTTTATTCCACCAAATCATGCATTTGAATTACAGTGTTACTCAATAAAACTGTAGTATAAGTTATACAAATTCCAACCTGGGCCATATTATTGATATTATATCCAAAATAGGTAACGTCATATATCTTGTACAGCTCTGGCTCTAATATTTTCAAGAATTTGAATTTTTTTTTTTACTTTGTACTCAATTTAATAGAAATAATTTCTATGTCTGATAGATTCAGAGTACTAGTCACGGTTTTTTCCAAAGTTACTTTGTTTTTTGGTTGGTTTGTATTTTAGCCAAGTATTCAGTAATGGAATACCCAAGGTGCTTGTATGTAAGTACTCCCTATCAGAAGTGCTTACGTGTAAAATAGCATATGGAATAAATATACTATATCAACATTAAGAGCACTACATAAAGCAAACAATATTGATCATTTCCTGACACCTGAGCCTCTTACAGATGTTAGCCTCTGGGAGTTCCTGTCATAGCTCAGTGGTTACCGAATCCAACTAGGAACCATGAGGTTGCAGGTTCAATCCCTGGCCTTGCTCAGTGGGTTAAGGATCCGGCATTGCCATGAGCTGTGGTGTAGGTTGCAGACGCGGCTCGGATCCCGTATTGCTGTGGCTGTGGTGTAGGCCGGCGGCTACAGCTCCTGTTAGACCCCTAGCCTGGGAACCTTCATATGCCTTGAGTGCAGCACTAGAAAAGGCAAAAAGACCAAAAAAAAAGAAATTGTTAGCCTCTGTTCTTAGTGTAATCTTAGGTACTATTTGTAGCCTTATCTCTAAAAGAAAGTTTTTTGCCTTGCCACGGGGTTTTGGCATACCGTTTATCTTTAATATATGTTATTGTTAGGTGAATTATTTAAGTTTTTTAATCACCTTTCTAGCATTTACATTTGGGGTACTACAAGAAGGCTTACTGGAAACAGGTTTAATTGGTGTCTGGTTTAAAGATAATAGATCAAGATTCTGTTAAATACAGATTTTAATAATTGAATAAGTTATAATTTAGTATCATAATTATAATAGAATAAAGATTCTATTAAATATAGTATATTATAGTCTATATTCTGTTACGGAGCTTCAAGTATATCATTAATACTTAGCATCTAGAGAATTGTTGTGGGGCATGGATATGGCCTAATAGCCTTTGGCTGTGGAAAACAAGTTAAAACTTTTTATGATACTTTAAATTTACTATTAATAATTTGAATTTACTATTCATTAATAATTTAATATCTTTAGTTTCTTTGACTTTTCACAGCTCTTTACACTTGCTGTGGGATAGTGTCAGATTCCTACTTCAGCTATTCCTGACCACAGGTTTTGTCATTGTTTAGCTTTATTCAGCAGTTGTTTTGCCACTGTTTGTTTTTTTCCCCTGTCATTTAAATATAAATACATGGGAGATTCAAATGCGATGCTTATCCAGTTACTGCTTCTTGGACATACTGTTTCTCTGAGCTATGAAATATTTCTTCCTTTTTCAGAGTTCCTGTTGTGGCTCAGTAGTAACAAACCTGACTAGTATCCATGAGGATACGGGTTTGATCCCTAGCCTCACTCAGTAGGTTAAGTATGTAGCATTGCTGTGAGCTGTGGTGTAGTCACAGACACGGGGCTCAGATCCCAAGTTGCTGTGGCTGTGGCTGGTAGCTACACCTCCAATTCACCTCCTAGCCTAGAAACGTCCAGATTCTTCACCTGTGGCCCTAAAAAGAAAAAAAAAAACACTTTTTTTTCATTTATTCAACAGATATTTTATTGGTCTTTTTAAATATGTAAGGCAGAAATAATTTTTTTTTTTTTTGGCTTTTTAGGGCTGCGCCTGTGGTGTATGGAAGTTCCCAGGCTAGGGGTCAAATTAGAGCTGCAGGTGGAGCCTACACCACAGCCACAGCCATGTCAGATCTGAGCTGAGTCTGCAACCTACACCGCAGCTCACAGCAACTCTAGGTCCCCAACCCATTGAGCAAGGCCAGGGATCAAACCCACGTCCTTATTGATACTAGTTAAATTCCCTTCCACTGCGCCACGACAGGAGCTCCTTTCTTCATTTTTTCTTTTTTTTCCTTTTTTTTTTTTGTCTTTTTGCCTTTTCTAGGGCCGCACTCGCGGCATATGGAGGTTCCCAGGCTAGGGGTTGAATCGGAGCTGTAGCCGCCGGCTTACGCCACAGCCTCAACCACAGCAACGTGGGATCTGAGTCGCGTCTGCAACCTACACCACAGCTCACGGCAACGCCGGATCCTTAACCCACTGAGCAAGGCCGGGGATCGAACCCGCAACCTCATGGTTCCTAGTCGGATTCGTTAACCACTGAGCCACGATGGGACCTCCTTTTTTCATTTTTAATCTAATTATAGTTTTCAGACTATTAGGACTATATGAGTATTCATTGCTGAGTTTCTAAAAGTTTTTCAAATAGCCAATCACAGTATTGAAGAACATTCAGCTTTTGGATAATATATATGATGTTAAACTTTCCATCGAATAGTTCAAGTGGATAATTTATGAGAAATTATATATTATCTCATATTTTCTTAAGATTTATATAACATCAAATAAATTAAAATTATATCTGGCAAAGGGAATTCTTTTTTATGTGACGAGTTGTATGCCTCTGACTCTTAACTAGAAATAATTTATAATGAAATGTGTGATGTTCTGTAAACATTAAAAGACAATAATCAGAAACAATGCTATACCAGAAGCCTGAAAACAAAGAATTACTATGGTTGGATATAAAATTTAGCCTGATTATAAATTTTCAGCAAACTATGACAAATAGGGAAATTTATTAATTCTTAGATTTTCATCATCTGATGAAAAAACATAAATTTATTGAGTGACAAACCATTCCTGGCATTAAGTTTTAGAAGTAACTCTTACTCGTAAATAATGTTGTCTAAACTGTACTTTTTTAGTAGTTTTTTTTTTTTTTACATTTTTCATAAGGTAGTCAAGGTTTATTTTTCATAAGAGCCATTTCCATTTTAGGTTTGTGTCCTTGTACAGAGGCCCTTGTCACACATACAAAGTTCAAAGACTTAATGAGTCAACATCCTATAAATTCTGTATTCAAGCTTGTAATGAAGCAGGGGAAGGTCCTCTCTCCCAAGAATATATTTTCACTACTCCAAAATCTGTCCCTGCTGCCTTGAAAGGTAAGTCATACATTTGCAAGTTATTTTCTTTACTAATAAATTAATTTAAATATACTTTCATAAAGTACTTCTTGTGTTATTAAAATATGTCATCCAGTATGTGTCCAACATTTAAATTAAAAGAAGGAAATTATATAGACAACCCTACCTACTGGGAGTTTCAGTTAATAATGAAAGCTGTTTTATCTGACACATTGATGATCAGATAAGTGCTGTTTTGTCACTGATCTTTTTAATAATCTAACCTAAAAATACTAAATTGAATAGAAAGGCTGGTTTTCTAACAGATTAATTTGCCGTTTCCATTAGTGTTACTTAAAGAAAAAAAAAATCACAGTTCTGGTTGTTTTGAGATTCATTTGGATTTCAGGTAAAGAGCTACGTGTCATTTGTTTAGCAAAACCTAAGTCCTTAGTTAACTTGAAGTTTTAAATCAAATTTACATACACACGCATACACTTATTTGTATATACATGTATCTTTTTTTGTTGTTGTCTTTTGTCTTCTTAGGGCAGCACCCTTGGCACATGGAGGTTCCCAGGCTAGGGGTCTAATTGGAGCTGTAGCTGCCGGCCTACGCCACAGCCACAGCAACGCCAGATCCTAGCCCCATTTTCGACCTACACCACAGCTCACGGCAACGCCAAATCCTTAACCCACTTACTGACCGAGTCCAGGGATTGAACCGACAACTTCATGGTTCCTAGTCGGATTCATTTCTGCCACGCCACGACGCAAACTCCTGTATATACATACATCTTAAAATTCATTTCAGTAGGGTTCTTATTTTAAAATGACCTTGGCAAGTGTACTTTTTGCGTTTAGCCAAACAAACTAAAATCCCTTACCCTCTGAGGACAAATCACAAAGGCTTCTAATACATTCAAATATATGATCCAGGACACTGTATCATTTCTCAAGTGGATCCATCATTACCAAGACTTTTTTGAATAGTATTTCTGATAATGTTGATGGATTTCATAAGTTATTTTCCTGTTCCCTAATCTGGTTTACTGTCTCTTAGCCTTTAGAAGATTGCTGAGGTTAACCCCTTTGTACTTAGTGAGGCAGTCATATGTGGTCAGGCAGCTCAGGGTATTTTTAAATTCATTTTCTTAGGAGGTTTCTTCAGTTATAAATTTCATGTTCTAGTTATGCTCTTTGAACTACCATAAAAGATTTTTTAGGAGTTCCTGTTGTGGCCCAGAGGTTAGCGAACCCGACTAGCATCTGTGATGACTCAGGTTCGATCCCTGGCCTCGCTCAGTGGGTTAACGATGGAGTGTTGCCGTGAGCTTTGGTGTAGAATAAAGATCTATGGATCCCACATTTCTGTGCCCTTGGCATAGGCCAGCGGCTGCAGCTTTGATTTGACCCCTAGCCTGGAAACCTCCATATGTTATGCCATGGGTGCGGCCCTAAAAAGACAAAAAGACCAAAGGGGGAGGAAAAAAAAAAAACTTTTTAGAAGTCTCATTGGCTTTCTAGCTCAGTGAAAAATAGTGCTTATTTTGACTGATGTTTTAATCTGTCCTCCCATTGTAGTGCTTATAGGTTGTATGGCCTGGAGATAGTAAGAATGAGGCATTGATCATTTCTCTGCAAATTTGAAAGATTCACTGATATTTATTTCAAGTTTATAATTGCATTTTAAAGTCTATTGATTTTGATTAAAACAGTGTCTGTATGATGTGCCAAGTTAAAAATCAGGTAGTACAGATTTGATTTATATTTATTCTCTTCAGCCCCCAAAATAGAGAAAGTAAATGATCATATTTGTGAAATTACATGGGAGTGTTTACAGCCTATGAAAGGTGATCCAGTTATTTACAGTCTTCAAGTTATGGTGGGAAAAGATTCAGAATTCAAGCAGGTATGTACCAAGATATAATTCTATAGATACATATAGTTTTTTTTTTTTACCTTTGTCATTATATATGAAAGATTTGACTACTTTTATCTTCCTAATGCAAGATTTGACTACTTTTATCTTCCTAATTCAGAAACGTTTGTTCAGTGCTTACTATGTTCCAAAGATTAGTAACTACACAGTATTTTGGCATTCAAAATCTTTAGGGTGTGAACTGCACTTTAAACAGAGTATTTATTCATTTGACAGTTATTTATTGAGCTCTGTGTCAGGCATTCAGGATACAACACTCAACACAAAGTCCTTACCTCTATGCAGCTTGCATTCTTATAGAAAAAGAAATACTAAAAGCAAATAAGCACATCAGTACATCACATGTTAGATAGTGATACGCACAGTGGAGAAGAAACTGGATACTGGATAAAAGGACTGGGAGTACTAGGGTAAAGGACAGCTAGTGCTGTTTCATACAGTGCAGCGGGTGACATTGGAACAAGACCCAAAGAGAGTGAATATGGGGAGAAGAGTGTTCCAAAAAGAGAACAGTAGTTGCAAACGCCCTGAGGCAAGAGCATGCTTGTTAAATTTAGTGGACAAAAAAAGGCCAATATGGCTGAGGCACTGTGAGCAAGGGGAGGAATCATAGATGAAGCCCGGGAGTTAATGGTATAGGGTCTGAGTGGCAGAGATCATGTAGGGCATTATAGGCCATACTCTGACTTTTACTCCATTTAAGCTGAGAGGTCAGTGAAGGATTTTGACCTGAATAGTCGCACAGTCAAACACAAGGTCATTGTGTCTAGAGTGAGACTTCAGACAGAAGCAGAGAGACCACTGAGGAGGCTTTTACAATGATAGTAATAGTTATAGTTACATTTTAGTGTTGTAAATATGACAGCAGACACAGCTGTTACGAAGCCTAGAGGAAGTATCACCTTCCTGGCTGAGAAATTTCAAAGATAGATTCCCGGTGGAGGGTGAATAGCTGTTGAAGTGGGGAACTGTCAGTGTCATTTTAGCTTTGATAAAGAAGTTTTTAGGAGTTCCCATCATGGCTCAGTGGAAACGAATCTGACTAGCACCCTTGAGGATGCAGGTTCTATCCCTGGCCTTGCTCAGTGGGTTAAGGATATGGCGTTGCCATTAGTTGTGGTGTAGGTTGCAGACACAGCTCAGATCTGGCGTTGTTGTGGCTGTGGTATAGGCCAGCAGCTACAGTTCTAATTGTACCCCTAGCCTGGGAACCTCCATATGCTGCAGGTGTGGTCCTAAAAAGACAAAAAAAAAAAATTTTTATGCAACTCAAAAGCCTTATTTCTCTACATTTCATCTCTTTCTCCCTTTTTGCTGTCAACCTTCTTGATTTTGAGGGCTTTTGAGCTGGGTTGTTTTCATTTTAGTATCTTGTATTTTCTTTTCCCACTAGAAAAATAATTCACCTGTTTTATCTCACTATTGTACTGTTGTAACTATTAATAGAATACTTTTCAATACAGGTATAATTTCTTTCTTTCAGTTTTGCTAAGTATGGAAGTATAATTTCTTAATCAAAATTACAGAAGGCCCCAACGACTCAGATTAAATTTAGCATGATTATTTTTCTTTATTAAGCCATCTGCAGATTGACATAATAATTAGATTTGAATATAATTTACAGATAAGCAGGTTTCCTTCCAAGGAAGAAGCGAAATTAATATTAAAGAAAGTGTAATTGTATTACCTGTTTAAAGGAAATAGAGACCCTGGGTTTAAATAGTATATGAATTTTAATAAACATACCAGTATGTGAAACAGCAGTGCTAATTCTAACTTAAAAGCTAAATTAACCCTACTTACCATTCTTACTTTAGATTGTAAGCATATTATAAAACTTAAAATACTGCTTCCCTTAAAACTTCGTCATATACATGCTCATCTAAATCTCCAATGTTTATAAAATTTTAACAATGTATTAGCAAGTTATATCCCCAAAGTTTCAGTGTTTTTTTGTTTTGTTTTGGTTTTTTTTCTGTACTTGTCCAGCCCTGTGGCGTATAGAGTTCCTGGGCCAGGGATCAGATCCGAGCCACACTGTGGCAACACCACATCCTTAACCCACCATGCTGGCCAGACATGGAACCTGCGTCCCAGCACTCCAGAGATGCCACTGATCCCATTTGTGCCACAGCGGGAACTCCATGATGGTCATTTTTTTTTTTTAATTCAATCTCATTCATGGCATTTAATATTTTACTTGAAATTTACTTGATATTCAGCAGACATGTATTAAATACTACATACAAAGAATTGGGAGGGGCTACATTATTAATAAGTTATTCTGATTTCAAGAAAGTTTTTTATGGAGTTCACTTTGTGGTACAGTAGAAATGAATCCAACTAGTATCCCTAAGGACGCAGTTTTGATCCCTGGTCTCGCTCAGTGGGTTGGGGGATCTGGAGTTGCTGTGAGCTGTGGTGTAGATTTCAGAGGCAGGTCAGACAGTGGCTGTGGTGTAGGCCAGCAGCTGTAGTTCCGATTTGACCCCTAGCCTGGAACTTCCATATGCCACGTGTGCGGCCCTAAAATGACAAAATAAATAAATCAATAAAAGCAAGTATTTTAACCAAAACAAGGTGATGTGAAAATATTGGGAGACATAGTAGAACCACCTTCAGAGCAGATCAAGCCCATCAATGTTACAAGTACCAAGAAAACTAATTCAAACTGCCTTATAAACAAGAATAAATCGTCTTAGGGAGGAGCCTGTAGGGTAGGCAAGTTGATCCAGGAGCTTAAGAAGACATCAGGGACATGATTTCTCTTCATGTTCAGTGCATGCCCTAAGGAACTTATTCTTCCTCATTCACATTTGGAGAAGATACAGCACTTGGGTTACAAAGCCATCCCTGAAACAATTTCTGTGTCAGAATTTAAGTCAACCATGACTCATGCCTGGAATTAAGAGTGAGGCCAGCTCCTAGTACACAGTCTGAGTGAGGTTGAGCTTGACCCCCCCCCATCCAAAATCAGGGTACTGTGGGCTATATAGCAGAATGGGTGCTAGGACCCTGGTCTCTTGGATTCACTACAACTTCTTCCTTTCTTAAACTTCTGAACTTAAGGACAGGGGCTTAATCTCTAAAATATACAAACAACTTCGGCAGCTCAACAGCAAAAAAGCCAACACTCCCATTGAAAAATGGGCAAAGGACACGAATAGACATTTCTCCAAAGAAGGTATACAGATGGCCAACAAGCACATGAAAAAATGCTCAACATCACTGATGATTAGAGAAATGCAAATCAAAACTACCACGAGATACCACCTCACATCAGTCAGAATGGCCATCATTATTAACAAGTCCACAAACAACAATTGCTGGAGAGGGTGTGGAAAAAAGGGAACCCTCCTGCACTGTTGGTGGGAATGTAAGCTGGTACAACCACGATGGAAAACAGTATGGAGGTACCTTAGAAAACTATACATAGACCCACCATACGATCCAGCAGTCCCACTCCTGGGCCTATATCTGGACAAAACCTTCCTTGAAAAGGACACTTGCACACACATGTTCACTGCAGCACCATTCACAATAGCCAAGACATGGGAACAACCCAGATGTCCATCGACAGATGATTGCATTAGGAAGATGTGGTATATATACACGATGGAATACTATTCAGCCATTAAAAAGAAAATAGTATCATTTGCAGCAACATGGATGGAATTAGAGACCCTCATACTGAGTGAAGCAAGTCAGAAGGAGAAAGACAGATACCATATGATATGACTTATAACTAGAATCTAATATACTGCACAAATGAACCTTTCTACAGAAAAGAAAATCATGAACTTGGAG
>PVHT020004944.1:27343334-27379221 GCA_004024745.2 Catagonus wagneri
CCAACTCTCTCAGCGATAATAGAGGGGAAGAATGATAAAAACCCACAATAGGCAGTTATTTGTCTATATTCATTTCATTTTTAAGGGTTTTTACTGTTCTCTCCATGTATTGATCACTAGAAATATATTACTTTAGTTATTTCATAAGACGTATCACTTTGTATGATCATATGTGTCAAATTATATGACATCATTTGCCTTGTCATTTGCCATACTGAATACGGTTGATCTTTGAACACCACAAGGGTCAGGGGCACCGACTGCCACCCCAGCACAGTTGAAAAACTACATATAACTTTTTTGCTTTTTAGGGCTGCAGGTGCAGTATATGGAAGTTCCCCGGGCTAGGGGTTGTCGAATCAGAGCTGCAGCTGCCTACACCACAGCCACAGCAACGCGGGATCCGAGCCGCGTCTGCCACCTACACCACAGCTCACGGCAATGCCAGATCCTTAACCCACTGAGCAAAGCCAGGGGTTGAACCCGCAATCCTCATAGATACTCGTCGGGTTCATAACGCACTGAGCCAAAATGGGAATTCCTGCATTTCACTTTACACTCAGCCCTTTTCTTTTAAAGTTCATAAAAATGATTTACCATAGACACCTATAGAGCTCCCCTTTTTCATTAATTTCAACAGCTCTGTTTGAAGTTTTATAGAAACAGTTATACCAAAATATAATGGGAAAGCAAGATTAGGCTCTGTTGCTCCTTTCATGGAGTGATTTCATATAGATTTTGTGCCCAGCCTTCACATGTAGTTCTTTTTCTACTGCTTCACTATCAGATTTACAGAGGTCCCGACTCTGCATTCCGGTATTCAAGCCTTCAGCTGAACTGTGAGTATCGTTTCCGTGTGTGTGCCATTCGCCAGTGCCAAGACCCTGTGGGGCATCAGGACCTTGTAGGTCCCTACAGCACGACAGTGCTCTTCATCTCTCAGAGGACTGAGCCACCAGCCAGCACCAGCAGAGACACTGTGGAAAGCACGAGGACCCGGCGGGCACTCAGTGACGAGCAGTGTGCAGCCGTCATCCTTGTGCTGTTTGCTTTCTTTTCCATTTTGATTGCCTTTATCATTCAGTACTTTGTAATCAAGTGAAAATACAACTTTATTTTTAATACTGTATTACATTTTATTTTGTCATGTACTAAAATTATTTCTGTATTGCTTTTACAAAAACAGTGACATTTAGCACTGGCATTGAGACTATAGTACATCATTTTTGCCATTTTCAATGCTTATATTGTTAGGTAGAGGCTGGCACCTTATTAGAATGCAAGCCACAGAAATAGCAATTTTGGGGTTTTTGTTTGGTTGGGGCTCTCTTTTTCTTTTTTCTTTTTCTTTTTTTTTTTATTTTTGACATGCCTTCTTGTGAAACAAACTTTCTAAGAGGCAAGAATATATAATTGATATTTTGACCAGTCAGCATGAGTGTAACAGTGACAACCTGACCTGTTTGTTTTAAAGATTTTTACCTAGTGAAAAATTCAGAATGATTAAAATTTACACTAACATGCTCTATAAAAATGTTTAAAGTATGATGCTGTGAAAGCAATCTAGTGCTATATTTCTACCTCCTCATTTGTCTTAATTATTTGGTAAGCGGGATTATGATGAATAACTGGAGGGGCTTAGCAAACAAAAACTGGATGAAAGAATATGCATGAAAAAAAGCTTCTTGTTTGATAAATGTGGAGTTCTTCATTAGAAGTATAATTCATGAATTCAGATAAGTCACTTAAAGAAAGCACAGACGGTTTACTTGGCCTAAAAATATTTTTATGTTTACTCAAACACATGTTCAGGTCTTGAGAACATGGAAAAGTAAAGAGGGCTTTTAGATAGTTACTTTTTTAAAGTAATCATATCAGTTCTGAATTTCCAATCTATTTAATTTGGTTTTGTGAGCCTTTGAGTTCTTTGTATGTGTATACGGACATGCACATACATACATGGCTTTATATATACCAAGTGTAGAAATAGATACACACACTCTCTCTCATTCCTTCTATCTAGTATAGGCTAATTTCGAAGAACTCCTGTAAGTTTTGCTGCTTCTTCCATAACTACTGCCATCACCATCAGAATTCATAATCAAACCTAACTTTTTTGGGGCACCAAATCTGAAGACAAAATTAATTTGCACCAGTAAACTTCAAGCTGCTTTCTTTCTTAAAAAGCTAATGTTTAATGTAATGTCACTTTGGATACTGTTCCAGTTGTTGATTGCATGTGGTTAATGTTGCATTAGAGCACTTTGCAATTGCATAATTCATTAATGTTTTGTGAGCTTGCATTTGTGAGTTATTGGATGATCAGATTGAATTTTGTCTAGTATCACATTGTACATCTTGCATAGATGTCCATGACTGCCAGTAATAATACAGTTTGTAGTGAAACTATCTAAAATTGTTGTATCACATCTGTTATCTGTAAAACACTTGTAACTAGCCTTTTTAATTTATTATTTGAATTTTAGGATAGTGAATCACTAATTTTTAGTTGCTTAGGTTAGCATTTTAGTGATTACTAAGCACTTCTGTCAGTCTTTGAGAAAAGGACATGTTTTGTGCTTTGAAGATCTCTGAAGAATTTCTCTTACATTAGAATGGACATATATTGTAATTGTTTTACGTCAATTGATCTGTGCTGTAGAAAAACATTAACCTTTGTTCAAAAAAGAAATGGATAATCTTGGCCTTCCCAAGTGTTAAGAATGATCTGTCACTATAAAATACTGTATGTTTACATTTTTATTTAAATTTAACCTCTTATGTATAGGCTGGTAACGTCCCCCAAAACAACAGTGATTGAGATTGTTTTCTATAAACTTCCTAAAAGTGCCACATTTGGCAGTACAAATGAGATTGAGTGTAATAGCCCAGAGATTTCTATATAGTTGAATGTCTAAAATGGTAAAATGTGTCACTGTGGCAGTTACAGTGGCTTATGTTTTTCATAGTAAATCAAATGAACTCCTATTTTTGATAGTAAATATCATTTAATAGTGTACTTGCCATTTGAGCCTCACTGCAAAATTAGTGCAGCAGAGAAAACAATTTTTAATGTAATCTTGATTTTACCTCATACTGTACATTCCAAAAACTCTAAACTTTTTAAAGATTATAGATACACTACCAAACATATCACTTTAAAATTGTTTAAGGTTGAACTTCATACAGATGAAAATATAATCTCATAAAATACATAAACTGTGTAGCAAAGTATCTTTAAAATTCATGAAAAATAAAAGTTGTATCATTCTTTTTTGAGATGTTTATTGTATTCATAAACATTATTTCCTGCCTCTTTTGGAAAATGAAGTGTTAGGGTCTCCCTCTTGGAATTGGCTTACAACAGTTCGCCCAAAATATGTAAATCTTCAACATTGAGAGGATCCCTATTCAAGAAGGTCAGGTTTTATCCTAGTGACCCGATTCTGTACAGTTCATTATATGTATAAATACAGTTCATTATATGTATAAAGGAAACAAGGTATCTAATGAATAAGGATGGCTCTGCCAGAAACTTGCCACTGACCTCTCCTCACCTGGCCTGTTTTCAAGTACCTACTTTCTCCCACCTACAGGGGCCCAGAACCTTCCTGTTAATGGCACTGCAGTCTGCTCCCAGGAGGTCTGCTCTCCGCCCAAAAGTTCAACATTCCCCGTTGCTTATCCCTTATCTGTTAAGACCTCATCCAGGGATACAGTGCTTCGTAAAATCCAAGTTGGCCTCTAATTGCCACATGGGCAGGCACCACAATAAACTCTGTAATGTTAGACTGGGAAAGAGGAGATACTGCAGATGTAGAAGCATCACTCTGTGAAAGCAACTGAGTTGGAGGCCAGCCCTGAGAAGAATATGGTATTGATTTGCAGTGTTACACAGGTCACCTCATTTTTTTCACTATAGATTGGAAATAGTAAGTATTACACATTGTGCTTGAGCATTGTGTGGCTTGGTTTCCAACCCAAGTACCTATTCATCATCATGAACAGATGCTCTGCAGGAGGATCCCCTGAGTATGGTGGCTCATCTATAGGCAAACTGTAAAACGAAATTGGGCCACAAAATCTAAAACCTGTCATCCTACAATCTAACCACCTACCATCAACACGGGTGATAATAGTACCTCGTATTTAAAAGCTTTTAAAATACTCCATTTTCATATACAGTTTAGGATTATCTATAGGCCCTCGAGAGTATACATTCATTCCTACTTTCTTCCTAATACTCTTAAAGGGGAAGTTGACAGAAAGACAAAGACTTTAATACCTGTGGTCATCAAACCTTCAGTGTCCAGAGTGGTGCCTTCAAATGTTGAGATGCTATATAAGGACTTTCTCATTTACATAATAAAGATACTTTTATTATTATTAGTCCATAATTCCATAATATGGAATATGTATATTCCATAGCATCTTTGTATATTATTATAAACAAGATACTATGGAAAATTTGCCAAAAGTTTCAAAACTGGGTAGGTTTTAAATGCACATGACTCATTCAAATCATAATGGCATCTTTTGACCAGTCAATATGTTCTAATTACTGTTACCTCATAATCCTCATAGCTGCTCTATTAAGTATAAGCTAAAGCAGACCAAGCTTCTGCCAAAGATCACATGGCTAGTAAGAGAGGGAGCTGAGATTTGAGTCCATGCGGCAGGTCTAATGCCCCCAGACTCGACCACTATCCTCTGCTGTCTCCTGAAGAAGTCCTAAATTCTAAGGAGGAAATCAAAGTGATGATTGACATTAATATTGCATTTATGATGGCATTTATTAAGTACTTTCCCCACTTCCAGAACATCCCATAGCCACCTAAAGATTGAACAGAAAGGATTTAGACACAGAGAATCTGGTAGAAGATTATTGGATATCAGAATACAGACATGAAGTTCTAATTTCCTTCCTCTGTAATTTCATCCTTTGATGGATTCTCATTTTGATACCCTGCCCTAGAATAACTCACACCCTTAAATATACTCATTCACCCACAAATGTGACAAGCTAACAATGTTCAAAAAAGCAAAATAGCTACAATGTAGATGAAGCTCAAAAACATGCTAAGTGAAAGAAAGCAGCCATAGCAAGTCAGGTATTCTGCTAGTCACAGGAAATCTGCTATTAGAAAAGATTAATGGTTGCCAGGAGCTGGAGAGAGGAGGAAATGGGTAGTGACAGCCTAAAGTTTCTGGCGTTATACTTGGGAAATGTTTGGGAACTTGATAGAGGTAGGTGATGGTTGAACACCACTGAATGTACTAAAAGCCACTGAAAAGCTCACCTTAAAATAGTTAATTTTCTGTGAATTTCACCTCAGGTTCTAAAAAGCACTGTAAGACAGACCTAAAGATTGATAAACAGCACAAGGCTAGAGAATCCTAAACATCACAGAGTCAGTAAAATGATGTAGTCATTAACTCCATGTTTCCAAGGACACAGACCACCTTTTCCCTGCCTTTCCAAATTTGCCGGACCTCCCTGGGTGCTCCCACTCCTTTGAGTTTGTGGGTTGTACCTGGTTTACAACTGAATCGCATGGAAATCTTTGGTAGACGTGCAGTGATTTGGCCTGCCTGAGCCTAAGTTGTCAGCCCTCCTTAACTGTTTCTAGGACGACCCAATGGTCTTGGAGAAGAAATTATGTTTTACAGCTTCACAGTTTACCAATGACAGCATTTCTGCAGTAAGAATGTTCATATGTGAGAGCATAGGACCTTTTTCCTCATAACCTATTCTAGCCTATATTCTGAGAAGCTACCTAAAAAACATTTGAGGAAGATTCATGTATTTAGGGTTCAAGTACTAATATGAATAGAATTAATTTATGATTCTCTAGATTTGATTCAGACCATAGAAACCAGCATCAAGTATCCAGTCATGCTATGAAAAACTTGGAGCCTATTCATTATAAATCCGGCTCAGGAGTTCCTGTCATGGCTCAGCAGAAACTAATCTGACTAGTATCCATGCAGGGTCAATCCCTGGCCCCTCTCAGTGGATCAAGGATTCAGCATTGCCATGAGTTGTGGTATAGGTCACAGATGCAGCATTGCTGTGGCTGTGGCATAGGCCGGCAGCTGCAGCTCCAATTCAACCCCTAGCCTGGGAACTTCCATATGCTGTGGGTGCGGCCCTAAAAAGAACAAAACAAACAAAAAGTAAATCTGGCTCAAAGTGACTTCAGAGGGGTGAACAGTTTAAAACTGCAGAGGGCTCAGGGAGGGACCTACACGTGTTTCCAGAAAATACACACAGTTTATGTCAATATCATTAATTTAAAAAAAAATAAAGGACACCAAATTTTGATGCTACAAACCCACTGTAAATGACTATTATACTGACATTCATTTGGGAAAAAATACGAAGTCCCTAAAAAGAACAATGAGAGAAGACACAGCTGCACTAAATTATTAAGCCTCAGTAACATAATACTAACACAAAGTTGTAAGAACCACAGAAAGCCCACAGTCCCAAGGACATAGAGGAATTTAGTACTTGATAAAGCAGGCACCTCAAGTCAGTGGAGTAAAAATTCAGTAATTGATATTGGTACAACTGGGTAACTACCTAGAAATTAAAGTTGGATTCGTATCTCACACACCTTACACCAGGATGAATTCCAAATGAATCAAATGTTTACATGTGAAAATGAAACTAAATATATTCTAGTTTATTTAGTTTTATTGTTCACATGTTCAGTTTCTTAATAATCTTCGCATAGTGGTGGCCTTTCAAATCATGGCTCAAAATACAGAATGCCATTAAAAAAAAAAAACGCACAAAGAAAAAACTTCTACATAATGGTAAAAAAAAGTTAAAGCAAATAGCAAACCAGGAAAAAAAAAAGTGTTGGTTACTCTTTTGAGATATGAGTGCAATTGAATCTCTCTAATACAGAGAAACGTCTGAAATATGGAGATGATATGACTGATAACCCAGTATAAAAACAGGCGAAAGATACAGGCAGTTCTCAGAAAATGAAATACAAACAGGCAGTTCATAGAAAAAGAAATACAAAGATTTCAAACCTATGATAAGACGTTCAATCTCACACATGAGAAATGCAAAACAAAACAGAAAAACCGTCTTTCATTCTCACTGGCAAAATGCAAAACTTTGATTACACGCTATTGGTAGCACTGTAAATAATCAAGACACATTACTGGTGGAGCTTAAGCTGTACTAGCCCGATGAGGGGAAATTACACATTGCTTATACTCGGATCAGTTGAGTCCAGTGACAAATATTTATCTACAGATATAATCAGCCACTTGTGACATGCTGGGCAACACCATTCATTGCAGATCTATTTGTGACAGCAAAAGAACAGAAATTACCTAAATGAGCAACAGTAGGAAACCGGGTGAACAAATTGTACACCCAAGGCAGTGGAATACTACTCAGCTGTAGCAAAAAGATTAGCCTTCTACTTGCTCATCTGGAAAAAACACCAGGATAGATCATTAAGTTAAAAAACAAAGTGCCGAATAATGCAGGCAGTCTGGTCAGATGCCCTGGTCCTCAAATCGCCTGCGTCTAGGCCCAATGGATGAATGAATGAGCTTTCGGATGACACCAGCCCCCAGTTATTTCCCAACCTTTGGGTCTTTGTGGTTGAGGTCCCACACATCACAGAACCCAGAGTTGCCATCCCTCAATATCTGATCAGCACAAGTAGATCAAGTGGTTGTTTTAAGCCACAAAGTAGTCAGGAATTTTGGTTATGTGGTGATAGGTACTGGAACACATAATTGCAATTCCAAAATACATAGTCCCTGACCAAATACTGATTCTCCTCCAGGGCACTCCCCACCCATCCCACCCCCATAACTCTAGGTTGGAAGTGACTGAGTGACTGCTTCCAGCCAATGAAATGTGAGCAGCAAAGACAGCAAGTTGTCCTCATGAGGTATCTGTTTTCCTGACTGAACCCTAGGTAGTTAAGGTGGATCATTTAACGTTGGCATCTGGTTCACAAGTATCAGAAGAAAAATAAGCAGGTGGCCCCGAGGTGATATAGAACTAATAACCATATTGAGAAGCTGCCACTTTGGGGGTTGGGAGCAAAATTGACAACGTTAAGAGTTTCAAGCCTAAAAAGCTGGAAGAGCCCCGATCACTGGGCCTGAGACCCCCTGAGAAGGGGCTGCTTCCTGGCTGCTGCTGGTGGGGTGTCGTTTGAACCAACATTGCTCAAAGTACACGGCAGACAGAAGGAGCAAGTGATTTCCCTTGGCCTCCACCCTCCAGCAGCCCCAGTGAAAAGCCTAATGATGGGCAAAAGCAGTCTGCAGAATCCCAGAAGGGGACTGAACCTGTGTTCCCAAGATGCACAGATCCTGCTGCGCCATAGTGGGAACTCCTAACTATGTTTCCTTGATCTCCCATGCTTGTGCCACTATCTGGAAGGAAAAAGATATGCTGAACTCAAAAACTTCCCCACTTAAATATGGTAAGGGAGATTCTTTTACTTTTTCTTTTTTTTTTTGGTCTTTTGACTTATTAGGGCCGCAACCACAGCATATGGAGGTTCCCAGGCTAGGTGTCTAATCAGAGTTACAGCTGCCAGCCTACACCACAGCCAAAGCAGTGCCAGATCCAAGCCACATCTGTGAACATACCTACACCACAGTTCATGGCAATGCCAGATCCTTAACCCACTGAGCAAGGCCGGGGATTGAACCTGCAACCTCAAGGTTCCCGATCAGATTGGCATCCACTGCACCATGATAGGAACTGTGGTAAAGAGATTCTTGAGTTATTGGAGGCATTACAAGATGCTCAAGAAATAGCTCTATCAGTTCCCATTGTGGCAGAGTGGAAACAAATCTGACAAGTATCCACGAGGATGTGGGTTTGATCCCTGCCCTGCTCAGTGGGTCAGGGAACCAGTATTGTCATGAGCTGTAGTGTAGGTCACCGAGAGAGCTTGGATCCTGCATTCTGTGGTGTAGGCTGGCAGCTATACCTCCAATATGATCCCTGACCTGGGAAATATCATATGTCATGGGTGTGGCCCTAAAAAAGGTAGAAAAAAGGAAACAAAGAAAGAGAAAAAGAGACAGAGAGAGAGAAAGAAACAGAGAAAGGTACCACAGAAAACTATACATAGAACTACCATATGACCCAGCGATCCCACTCCTGGGCCTATATCCGGACAAAACCTTCCTTGAAAAAGACACTTGCACACGCATGTTCCCTGCAGCACCATTCACAATAGCCAAGACATGGAAACAACCCAAATGTCCATCGACAGATGATTGCATTAGGAAGACGTGGTATATATACACGATGGAATACTATTCAGCCATTAAAAAGAATAAAATAATATAATTTGCAGCAACATGGATGGAATTAGAGACCCTCATACTGAGTGAAGCAAGTCAGAAGGAGAAAGACAGACACCCATATGATATCACTTATAAGCAGAATCTAATATACTGCACAAATGAACCTTTCTATAGAAAAGAAAATCACGAACTTGGAGAACAGACTTGTGGTTGCCGGGGGTGGGGTGGGGGAGGGAGTGGGAGTGGGAGTGGGAGGGTATGGGAGTCTGGGGTTAACTAGTGCCTCGGGGATGGAAAAGCAAGGAGATCCAGCTGTATAGCACTGGGAACTATGTCTAATCACATGTGACACATCCATATATGTACATGTAACCGGGTCACCACACGGTGCAGTTGGAAAATTTGACAGCAATCTGTAAACCAGCTACAACGGAAAAATTAAAAAAAAAAGCAATTAAAAAAGAAAAGATGAACAGACCAAGCACAAGTTCTGAAATTGAAACTGTGATTAAAAACCTTCCAACAAACAAAAGTCCAGGACCAGATGGCTTCACAGGCGAATTCTATCAAACGTTTAGAGAAGAGCCAACACCTATCCTTCTGAAACTATTCTCAAAAAAATTGCAGAGGAAGGGCCACTCCCAAACTCATTCTATGAGGCCACCTTCACCTTGATACCAAAACCAGACAAAGGTACCACCAAAAAAGAAAATTCCAGGCCAGTTTCACTGATGAACACATCCTCAACAAAACCCTAGCCAACCGAATCCAACGATACATTAAAAGGACTCTACGTCACGATCAGGTGGGATTTACCCCAGGGATGCCAGGATTCTTCGATATCCGCAAATCAACCAGTGTGATACACCACGTTAACAAACTGAGGGATAAAAACCATATGATCCTCTCAATAAATGCAGAAAAAGCCTTTGACAAAATCCAACACCCATTTCCGACTTAAAAAAAAAAACCTTCAGAAAGTGGGCATAGGGGGAACCTACCTCAACATGATAAAGGCCATACATGACAAGGCCAGCGCTCACGTCATCCTCAATGGTGAAAAGCTGAAAGAATGCCTGCTGACATCAGGAACAAGACAAGGATGTCCACTCTCGCCACTACTTTTCAACATAGGTTTGGAAGTCCTAGCCACAGCAATCAGAGAAGTAAAAGAAATGCAAGGAATCCCAACTGGAAAGGAAGAAGTAAAACTATCACTGTTTGCAGATGACATGATACTATACCTACAGAATTACAAAGACTCTACCAGAAAACTGTTAGAGCTCATCAATGAATTTGGCAAAGTCGCGGGATACAAAATTAATACACAGAAATCAACTGCATTTCTATATGCTAACAATGACAGGTCAGAAAGAGAAATCAGGGACGCAATCCCATTTGCCATCGCATCAAAAAGAATAAAATATGTAGGAACAAACCTACCTAAAGAGACAAAAGACATGTACTCTGAAAACTATAAGATGCTGATGAAAGAAACTGAGGATGACATGAACAGATGGAAAGACATACCATGCTCCTGGATTGGAAGAGTCAATATTGGAGTTCCCACTGTGGCGCAGTGGCTGACGAACCCGACTAGGAACCATGAGGTTGCGGGTTCGATCCCTGGCCTTGCTCAGTGGCTTAACGATCCGGCGATGCCGTGAGCTTTGGTGTAGGTCACAGACACGGCTCGGATCCTGCATTGCTGTGGCTGCGGCGTAGGCCAGGGGCTACAGCTCCGATTAGACCCCTAGCCTGGGAAACTCCACATGCCTCGGGTGCGGGCCTAAAATGACACAAGGCAAAAAAAAAAAAGTCGGTATTATCAAAATAACTATACTGCCCAAGGCAATCTACAGTTTCAATGCACTCCCTATCAGATTACCAAGGACATTTTTCACAGAACTAGGTCAAAATATTTTAAAGTTTGTTTGGAAGCACAAAAGACCCAGAATAGCCAAAGACATCGTGAAAAAGAAAAAAAAAATTCGAGCTGGAGGAATCAGGCTCCCTGACTTCAGAGTATACTACAAAGATACAGTCACCAAAACCGTATGGTACTGGCACAAAGACAGAAATATAGATCAGTGGAACAGGACTGAAAGCCCAGAATTACACCCACGCACCTACAGTCAACTAATCTATGACAAACGAGGCAAGAATGTACAGTGGAGAGAAGACAGCCTGTTCAATAAGTGGTGCTGGGAAAACTGGACAGTCGCAGGTTAAAAAAAAAGAAAGAAAGAAATAGATAAAGAAAAAAAAAGAAATTAGAATACTTCCCAACAGCATACACAAAAATAAACTCGAAATGGATTAAAGACCTAGATATAAGACCAGATACTATAAAACTCTCAGAGGAAAACATAGGTCAAACACTCTCCAACATAAATGACAGCAACATCTTCTCAGATCCCCCTTAGAGTAATGACAATCAAAAGAAAAATAAACAAACGGGACGCGGGTAAACCTCAAAGTTTCTGCACAGCAAAGGAAACCCTAAACAAAACGAAAAGACGACCCACAGAATGGGAGAAAATACTTGCAAACGAATCGACTGACAAGGGATTAATCTCCAAAATTTACAAACACCTCCTACAGCTCAATACCAAAACAAACAACCCACCCCATCAAAAATGGGCCAAAGATCTAAACAGACAGTTCGCCAAAGAAGACACACCGATGGCCAAAACACACATGAAAAGATGTTCAACAGCACTCGTTATTAGGGAAATGCAAATCAAAACCACTATGAGGTACCACCTTACAACGGCCAGAATGGCCATCATCAAGAAGTCTACAAACAATGAGTGCTGGAGCAGGGTAGAGAAGAAGGCACCCTATTACGCTGTTGGTGCGAGTGGAAATTGGTGCAACCACTGTGGAAAACAGTATGGACATTCCTTAGAAAACTCAAAATAGAATTACCGTTTGATCCAGCAATCCCACTCCTGGGCATCTATCCAGAGGAAACCGTGACTCGAAAAGACACATGTACTCCAGTGTTCATTGCAGCACTCTATGCAATAGCCAGGTCATGGAAACAACCTAAATGCCCATCGACAGAGGATTGGATAGGGAAGATGTGGTACATACACACAATGGAATATTACTCAGCCATTAAAAGGAACGAACTAACAGCACTTATAGCAACACGGATGGACCTAGAAATTATCGTGCCAAGTGAAACCAGTTAGACAATGAGACACTGACAGCAAATCCTACCACTTACATGTGGAATCTCAAAAAAAGGACACAATGAACTTCTTTGCAGAACACATACTGACTCACAGACTTTGGAAAACTTATGGTTTCCAAATGAGACAAGTTGGGGGTGGGGGGGAGGATGCACTGAGGGTTTGGGACGGAAATGCTACAAAATTTGGTTGTGATGACTTTTGTACACATGTAATTGTAATCAAATTCATTAAGTATTCGATAGAAAGGGAGCAAGAGAGGGAGAAAGGGAGAGGAAGAATGAGACAGCGAGCCAGACAGCGAGTCAGACAGCGAGCCAGACAGCGAGCGAGAAATAGCTATAGCGGACACCAGCCTCAGACTCCCAGATGTGAAAAAGGAAAACCACTGGGGGTGACCAAGAAGCAAAGAGAGCCACTCACATGCCAACAGATCAAGTAGAAGCAGTTTGAAGAGTCCTAGACTTAATAGAGGAAATGCCTCAATCTTGCTATATTAAGGAAGACTATGGGGCTAAAAATAGAGAGTTAATACATCAGAGGGCCCGGTATATGTTAGATGATAGATTATCATTCCATAAGCTCAGCAATGAAAATAGTCAAGGCTCTGCATGAAACCACCCACTGTAGATATGAAGCCCTTTGTAATTTATTGCCAGCATTTATGCGTAAAGGAATGAAAATGATGTTGGCCCCCATCACTAAATCATGTGACACCTGTTTATGAAATAATCCTAGAACAGTACCATCCCCTCCCCCATTAGCTAAACCCAGTCAACATGGAGGAAGCCACACCAGGGAGGGTTGGCAGATTGATTTTACTCAGATGCCCATGTCCAAGGGATACAAATGTTTACTGGTAATAGTACACATATTTACTGGATACTTAGAGGCTTTTCCCACACGGACACAACAGGCCTCAGAGGTAACAAAGAACTTGATTAAGGAGAGAATCCTAGCTTTTGGGTTACCTCAGTCTATTCAAAGTGGTAATGGACCTGCCTTTACCTCTAAAACTACCCAACGACTAACTAAAACCTCAAGAATAAAGTATTCCCTTCACACAGCATGGGGACCACAAACCGCAGGGAGAGTAGAAAAACTGAACAATACTCTAAAGGGAACTATAGCCAAATTATGCCCAGAGACTCAGGAAAACTGGATCCAATACTATCAATTGCTCAAATCAGAGTAAGAACAGCCCCCAAAGAAAAGCACACCACCACCTTAAGAACAGTTAAGTGTTGGCAAGAATTCCCACATCCAAAGTTCTAGTACGGTGCATGATTGTCAGCTGGCTCCACGATGGTCCTTCGGCAAAGGCTGACGCAAGTTCCAGTCTTTTCCTGACTTGGGCCAGATCTTACACAGATCTCACCCAGATCTTACCAGTACTTCTACTTGTTGGATATGTGGTCAGCTTCCCCTCTCCAGCACTTTTGGATTACCACAGTGGGTTTCCCCATTCCAGGGGGCTGACTGCCTGACATTAAGCGATTTGATTATAGAAGAGAGGAGTGCAAGCATGACTTTAACGGGGAGGTCCATCACTATGTGGGACACCCGCCCCCCTGCCCCACAATTGGCCTGTAGCCTCTACCTCACAAAATCCTGGGCAGTCTTTGAAATTCTCATATAATAAAACAGTCTGTCAGGCTCATCAGACAGCATATGCCACAGTCAAGCCTAAGAACTCAAAATTGTAGGCAGAGAATATGGTTCAAGTTTGGGATGCATTCGTTTGGCTCACTCCAAGATCAGTAGCCTAAATGACAGAACTCCCTTGTGCGGCAACACAAGACCCACTCCTGGATGCCCTGGGAAAATGGGGCTAGAGATATGGGTTGGTTGTCTAGGAACTCTTGTCACCACCTTATGGTCCCCACAGCTAAAGGACAGATTGGAACAGGAGACCAGGAATATACTGGAGAGCTCCTAATGGTACCCAATGGAAATATGGTGCAAATCTCTGGCAGTGCCTTGAGGCAGAATATTAACTCAGGTAGTCAGTGTAGGACAATGGGCTTTGATGCATTCTTTTGATATGACCATCAATTAACATTTGTGGCTTAAGGGCTCTAAGGAGAACACCTTCACAGGCCCTGTTTTATTACAGGAAGTGCATATTCCCCACAGGCTTTGTTTACCATAGGAAACGCAAATCTCTAACCCATTCCTCAACTGATAGAAAAGGAACTAGAGGAATGGTGACTTAATCTAATGAAAGAAAAAGACAAAAAGGCCATAAAATTTACCGGACATTTCCAACCCTAAAATCCCTATCGGACAAGGACGGATATAGGTAACTGAGCAAGGCCAATGAAAGAAACCACATCTTTCTGGACCTCACATTGGTGCCCCTCCCCACCTTTAAGAGATAAAAATCCCTATAGGCCAATAGAGAAGGGGGCTCTTCTGCCCACTCCCAACAGCCCTGGGAGCTTTTTGCTTTCCTTTAATAAAAACTTTGCTTGTTTGCTGCCTTTGTGTTCGCGGAGTTCATTCTTTGACTGCCGAGAACAAGATGATTCCAGTATCATCTTTCTGCTATCACCTTCCACCAGGATGGCTGGGCCGATGTACTCTAGGATTTGCAAGGTGCATGGGCCCAAGGGCCGGAGCCGCCTGCCTTCTTTGAACCATGCCCCCTCCCCACCCACCTTCCTATGACAAGGGCTAGATGGACTCAGTCCATATTTCAGTGGCATGATCACCTGTCAGACGTTTTCATAGCAAGGTTGTAGTGGGAGAGGGCCATGCCCTCCCTGATCAAAGAGATGGAGATGTGCAGCACCACCAGCATCTGTGCTGTAGTGGGAGGGGGCTGTGCCCTCCCAGATCAAAGGGAAGGGGATGTGCAGCACAGCCACTATTTGTACGCTCACGTGCAGTTCTGTAGTCATGTAACATAACCTATGTTCTTGAGCACAGGCGCATCTATAGTTGTCTGCCTACAATTTACGGTATACCTGGTAAGGGGAACAAAGAAACTTAGACATAAGGGGAAAAACAAGTGGGGTTTATAAGGCGGGGCCCCGCTGTGTTCCGGGCTCAGCCTCTGGATACTCATCTGCTGAGCCTGTGCCAGCACGAATAAATGCTGTTTCCTGGTAAAAGGCCTTGGTGTCTCCTTTCTCTGTCCATGGCCCCGCTTACAAGGTTAGGTCTTGAAAATGTGGTTCACATCGAGGCTTTGACTGCATTTACACAGGATGCCCTCAACAACAGTAATCATGCCATATCCTTCCTTAGTGGTGAAGTAACTAATGAGGGAGGCAGTCTTACACTAGACATTGACCTTAGACATTATCACAGCCTCACAGTGGGGTACGTGTGCCATCACTAAGAGAGGATGTTGTGCTTTTATTCCCGGTGAATCTGCTATGGTATCTCAGTTACTGAGTCACAAGAGAGGCCCTAAATGACTCTCTTCTAGATTTAGGAACTATTTTGGGAAAACGGTTTGGATCCCCAGGATCATGGCTGCCACCCCTCTTAATAACCGTTTTGATGCTCATTGTTGTATTTCTCTTGGTCTGTGTTTTTTAGACTCATTTTACACTGTTTAACCTCTAGGATGCCTGGAAAAGTGACATTAACCAGAGCGACATCAGCTATCTCAACAGGATAATGAAGGTCATTGTCCTCTTCCCAGCAACTGTCCCCCACTCCAGGCCTAAAGGGGTAAAACCCCTTGAAGGAAGAATGATAGGGATAGAGCAGAACAGTTACACAGATAGTTTTAGAAATCCCACTTTGGGGGGGACCACTGTAAGCTAATGATCCCTCAAGAAAGCTTTCAGAACATGGCGAAATGAAGCAGGCTGAACTATAAAGCCATCAATAAAAACACAAGATATGCCCCAGGGCATTAAGTGAACAATGAGGCCTGCTTCCTGCAGGTTGACTCCAGCAAGATAATGATCTTTAGAACCTAGGACAGGAATATAAGGGAAGGAATTTAAGGGTGCCCTTGGGCCCCCACTTTCAAAGCAGTATCTACCGACTCAGAAGGGTTCATTCCAAATGCATCATCAAATTTTTACAACTTTGTCCCAATATCTGAACCACCTTGCCCCCCAAAAAAGGTCCAATTTACCCTTCTGATATTTCAGGGGCCTTGGGATCACCATTAGCATGACATCTGTAGACCTGATAAATCCTTTCCAAAAATTCAGAGAGGTCCTTTCAGAGAGGTCCTTTTTTTATTCCCTGAATTTCTTGAATTCTGTTCAAACTTATTTTGGTCCCCTTTGCAAAGCCCTGTCAAGATTCACTAGTGAAGAGTGCTCCAATAAAGGTCTTCCTCCATCACTGCAGGCCGTTTTATTCAGCTGTGGATGCTGCCAGGAGGGCTTCAGATGCAGAGGACCCTCCCTACAAAGAGGGTTGCCATCTTTCCAATTAAACAGTTCTGAGAAACCCAGACAGCTGGTCATTTTGCATTTAGCCCCTACATGCAGTAACAGCTGTGGAAACTGCCCCGCCCTCAAGTGGCTCCTGGCCCAAATGGGGTGTGCTGACAGATCTTAGATGGTGAAACTGGACCAAATCCATGTGGCCCAGAAATTACACAGGGTTTTCTACCCGATCCCTAGAAGAAGGGGAAGACCTGAGCCCCAGTGTCAGGAATCGGGGCTGCAGGTGGATATTTTGGTGTAAGGACCGGAGCAGCTGGGACAGCCCAGCTCAGCCGGAGGAGTTGTGGTTTGAAGGAATGCATCTTTACACTCATTCCCTTCCGTCTTATTTTCCCTGACAACAGCACAAATACCTGCACATTAAGGATTTAAGGGTCATTCTTCCCTGCTTCTCCCAAAATGAATGACTTCAATCGGTCAAAAGCCACTCTAACTTCATGAGGATTAACTCATCATCTCTAACCCTTGAAAGGATGCCTTTTTTTTTTTTTTGCTTTGGCATCAACGAACTGGGCTGACAATGTAATTGAAAAGAAACTTGGTTACTGCTGTGACAAACAATTTAAAACGATCACTAAAATTATGACAGATATCATTTACCAGGATATACCAGAATTTTAGGAGTTCCAGGTAACTTCTGGAATGTATTAATAATGTTTACTCATATGATACAATCTAAGTTCTTTTTTTTTTTTTTTTTTTGGTCTTTTTAGGGCCACGGTTGCCCTCAAAAAATGGAAGTTCCCAGGCTAGGGGCTGGAGTTATAACTGCCAGCCTATACCACAGCCATAGCAACCCCAGATCTGAGCCACACCTGTGACCTGCACCACAGCTCACGGCAATGCCGGATCCTTAACCCACCAAGCAAGGCCAGGGATCAAACCTGTGTCCTCAGGGATGCTAGTCAGATTCATTTCCGCTGAGCCTAATCTAAGAAGTTTTATCACCACTTATTTGATTGTGCTTCCCATGCAGTTAATATACCAAATAAGCCTAATTAGTTTATTATCTCTTTAAGACAGAAAATAAATAATTTGATGTATTCCAGGGACCCCTTTGGAAAACTTCAAAGTTGGCTAGAGGTCAAACAAACTTTGTTTAGAATTTGATTTTTAGGAAATTTGTCAAAAATATCAACAAGTTTTACCAGTGATGATAATAAAAGAGCTCAATGGCACGTACAGGTGATCTCAAGAAACTCAGTTACCAAAAGCAGTTAAATGTTTTAAGAAAACTTTGTCCTCTTCGAGAACCAGGACAGTTTTGTACTTTTAAAATTCATTTTCTTAATTCAGTTCAGTCTTATCTTGGCCAGTCCTGACCAGGCACAAAACGCTTTTCAGCATCGCTCCTCCACAAACTTTCCACAATGTTCTGTTTCTACATTAATCCATCCCTCCCTTTCTTTTCCATTCTGAAAGAACCAGCTCTAGGACAAAAACCACCTTTTCCCCTTTAACAAAATGCATTTCCATTCCTTGCACCCTCTTTGCTGAAAACCCACATCTTCCGTCTTTGCATACTGAAATGTCCCTTCTCATTCTTTAATCTCTCATAAATTTTATGAATTATAAAACCTTCATCTCTTCTGAAAAACCAAGAAGCAAATCAACTCTTTTGTCATACCAGCATATCCTGACTGACAAATGTATGCTTTAGTCTTCCTCCCCTAAGCAGGCAAAGGTAGGTAAACTTAGACCTGTCCAGCAATTAATGTTCTGGTATTTTATCCTACTCACAATGACGCACAGATAGTCAATGAATTCTCATTTAACGTAGTTTAGTTTCAAGTTACGAAAATCTGGAGAGACCATTTTAGACAGACATTCTCAAAACGTAATTACTCCGATAGCGTTTACCTAAAATTCCTATCTCATTTACCTCTATTTACTTAAAAAGTTTTGTCATGTTATTTATTTTATTTTTTTGCTGACAAATTTTGTAACAGGAATAATAAGGTCTTATTTGATTTCTAGTAAGCCTGGGTACAATAAAAATATTATACTTACTGTTGATGACTCTGAAGACATGTCTGTATCAATCAAATCAACAAGCCCAAACTAGCTTTAATACTTAATCAATATTAATTATTAATTTAATAATTAATCGATATTAATTCGATTCTGAATACTTCCTAGATCATGTGAACCCGAAATTCATCCTTGACAGTTTCTTTTATATTTGCATATTCATATAAGCTCTTAATTTCCTTTAAGCCAATTAAATAGAGCTCTTTTACAAATTAATTCTGGCAATGCCACACCAGAGCTATCACACATATGCAACACACCAACACAGGGTGCTCATAATTCCCGTTCCAAAATTTCAGTCACGAATCAATGTAAAATTCTCCATCTACCAAAGAGGTTGGATTCAAATGAGGTTTCTGGCGGATTTGGACAAATCAAGGTCTCATCTTTAACCTAAGCCTCAGCATTGGCAATGCCAGATCTTTAACCTGCTACCCACAGTGATTAAGACACGTCTATTTCTCCTCACAGCTTTTGGTGATTTTAGGAACCAAGCAGAACCTTTCTCTTCTTCCTGGCAATGTCCCAGTTTAGGTTGGTTCATTTGTTTGTTTTTTCTGTTCCTTTCCTCAAGTTGACATCAATAAAATTTTAAATATCACCAAGCCTATTTGTCTACAAATGAAGAAACAGTACCAAGCAAAAGGAACTGAAAAGCACGAAGGACAAAGAGAAAAGCCTCAATACATCTTCAAGTCTGGTCTTGGGGTTTTACATATACCAGTGGCACCCGGAAGACCATAAATGACGTTAATTAACAGCTAGGGTAGCAGCAACTGGTGCACAAGGTCCCAGGATAGCCCTCCCAAACCCACTGTGGAGGAGATTCCAACAGGTGCTGGGGCCGCACATTGTTACCGCTGTGTTCCTCTCACGGGTTCACAGCTGTAATCACATCACTCACACAAAATGCACCTCAGAGGACTTTCTTGAGGGATAGTTGAAACATTCTTTTTTTTTTTTTGTCGTTTTAGGGCCCCACGCTTGGCGTAGGGAGGTTCCCAGTCTAGGGGTCGAATTGGAGCTGTAGCTGCTGGCCTACACCACAGCCACAGCAACAATGGATCCTTAACCCACTGAGCAAGGCCAGGGATTGAACCTGAATCCCCATGGATGCTAGTCAGTTTCATTTCTGCTGAGTCATGATGGGAGTTCCCACATTTTCCATTTTTAAAGACAAATTCAGGACAAACGAAACATAAAGTGCATACTCAAATGCTAGCATCCCAAGAAACAAATGAACCAGTTCATATATCCAGTAAAAGTCCAACAGTTCTTTATCCAACAGCATACTCCACTCAAATCCAAGAAAGAAAAAAAAAAGGCTTATTCCAGAGAGAAAGCTCCAAATGGAAAGGAAATAAAGTTACCAGCTATGCACACTGGCTTGACTTACCCAACTTCATGGAGGCCCCATCCGCTCCCAAATGTTGATTCCTTGCTCCAGCTGCCAAGTGGTGGGGCACCCGGTGCCACTGCAGGGAATTCTGAAGGAAAGATCCTCAGGACAAGTGGTTGTGCTCCCCAAGAGACACGCCAACAAACCAAGAGATGACTTGTTGGGGCAAGAATAGTAGCTTTACTCAGAAAGCCAGCAAACCGAGGTGATAGTAGACTCCCGTCCTAAAGAACGATCTTGCCGAGTCAGAATTCAGGCTTCTTTTGTACCTAAACGGGAGGGAGCAGTAGATGATTTCCTGGGTCCGCCTCCACAGAGGATGTGTTAATTCCTTCCTCCTTGCAGTCATTTCCAGGTGGGCCTGGTTAGAATGCTTCCTGTGAGCTAACAGAAGTGTTTTAGTTTAACTCCCACTTCCTGGGAGGCAGGGTTCCCAGAGATGGGTCATTACAATTCACTTAAGCTTATAGGCAAATCCCTTTAGTCATTAACTTCTAATAGAATACAAAGGTTCTTCCCTATTACAGTTACACCAGAGAACCTCTTCTCTGATTTCGGGCTGATCATGCGCTCCACCTGCAAACCTGGTTGGTTTACTTTGGCCCGGCCCCAGGCACCTGCTCAGGGGTGAGAGGCTGTAGACTGAGGCAGCTCCCTGGCAGGAGTCTGCTCAATGATGCCTCAACCCTACACGTCAGGGGTGTTGAGAGGTAACAGGGGCTCCAGGAGCTCCAGCTGAGGGGTTTGGGAAAATTGACCTGAAAAGATGACATTTTGGATATCTCTAGAAGGGTTGGGTTGGCTTCTTGATAGAGAGAGATGGAACGAGAGCCAACTGCAGGGGTGAAAGCATAGGGGCCACGGCATAGAAAGGATAAGATTGGCCAAAGAACTAGATGGGGGCTAGTTTGGACCCAAGGACAACCTCTTTTGTTGTTATTACTGATTAATAAGAAGAACTAATAGGTATAGGGGGCTCCCTATGTGCCAGGCACCAAGCAAGGATTTTATATTTTCTCTTTGAAATGATCCAGTAAAGTGAGTCCTGGTCTTAGCACCCCTATTTCTAGATGAGGATAGGCCCTATTTTTAGATGAGGAGTAGGAGGCTCAGAGACATTAAGTAACTGCCCAGGTTCACATACTAAGTGGTAGTCCCTGCCAGCTGGGAAGACTTCAGTATCTACACACTTTTTGCCCCCTGGGTGTAGATGCTGAAGTCCTCCCACAGCACGTGAAAATCCCCAGCCTAGGGATCGAATCTGAACCACATCAGCGACCTACACCACAGCCGTGGCAATGCCAGATCTTTAACCCTCCGCACTGGGCCAGGGATGGAACTTGGCAAAGCCACAGAGACAAGCTGATCATTAACCCACTGCGCCACAGTGGGAACTCCAGCATCTACAGTCTTGATCAGTTTGTTTAGAGTTCCCTGAGGAAATTCCCACACTAGCTCCTACACGGAAAATGGAGGGACTCCCCAAGGACAAACACCCTTCTATCCCTTCTCTTTCCCCAGAAATGGAGTGAGAACGCTCATATTCCTAGTTCTCTTTTCTTTTCTTTTCCTTTTAGTCTTTTCAGGGCCACACGTGGGGCATATAGAAGTTCCCAGCCCAGGGGTCAAATCAGAGCTACAGCTGCTGGCCTACGCCACAGCCACAGCCACACCAGATCTGAGCCGTGTCTATGACCTACACCACAGCTCACGGCAACACCGGATCCTTAACCCACTGAGCAAGGCCAGGGATCGAATCTGCGTCGTCATGAATGCTAGTCAGATTCGTTTCCACTGAGCCACAAGAGGAACTGCCAGGTTGAGATTTCTGAGCAGACAGACTTGTGCCTTATACCTCCCCACCTCCCTAACTTTGAAGGCAGTGCCACACTTCAAGCAGTGGTTGCTCAATTCTCTAAACCTAGATATAGTAGCATTGAGACAGCTAAGTGTCCCTGTGCCTGATGGCTGCAGAAGAGACCACAGACCCTGTCTGTGGCAGAGAATCTGTGGGAGGGGAACCTAAGCTGGACCCAGGTAAGTTGTTGTTTTGTGGCAGGAGGATGGTCATTGTTGACCATGGGCTGTCGATTAGGGCCAAGAAAAGGGTACTGGAATCTCCAGGAGGGTTTTTGCAGGTCCTCTACCCTCTTCCCTGGCACCCCCTCACAGGGACTTGCTCCCTCTCCACCACCCTCTTTTGGGGCCATGGGGAGCCTGTCTTTCTCTTAGGAGAAACAGGGACCCAGAGGAAATCGCTAAAGTAACAAGCACAGAGTAATAGGCCCCCAAAGTCTTGCCTGAATTCGCCCTGCTGTGTCCCCGCTGTGCAAAGAGAAACCTAGGAAAGCCTGAGGTCCCAGGTCCACACAGCAATCAGGCCCTGGAGGTGAAGTTTGGCCACAGCTGGCCCCTGATCTTCTCTGCCAGAGGGTCCCCCTCCAGGGCCAGCTTTGCCATCTCTACACTGGATTAAATAAGATGCTATTTCCTGGCACCTGGTGTCTAGAGGCACCATGCAGATCATGCCAAGGAAGGAGGGGCTGGATGTGAAGCCCACGCAACCAATGTGCAAGTGAGGAGGGCTGCAGGGAACACGCGCGGCGCAGCCACTACTCAGTCTGGAGTCCATGGCCTGTGGGCAGTGTGGCAGAGCTGCCAGACCCTCCCCTTTTGCAAAACAAGCTGGACATCTGAACTCCACACAAAATTTTCCAACTCTGTAAAGCTAGCTCAAAGTGTTATGAGACATAGATCAACTGCTGTGCAAACTCACTTTTCAACCTGTGCCTCATATCCTCCTTTTCCGTGGAGAAAAGACTATAAAATCAATGGAGTCTTTGCAAGTTTCAACAGGTATATTGTAAGCTATGAATGTATCCTAATGCCCTTTAAAACCTTCTATATCTTTTCAAATTATATTTTTCTCTGGATATATGCCCAGGAGTAGGGTTGCAGAATCATCTGGTAGTTCTGTTTTTAGCTTTTTGTGGCAACTCCAAACTTTTCTCTATAGTGGCTGCACAAATTTACATTCCCATGAACAGTGTAGGAGGGTTCCTTTTTCTTCCCATCCTACTCCTGGGCATATATCTGGAGAAAACCATAATTTGAAAAGATACATGCATCCCAATGTTTATTGCAGCAGTATTTACAATAGCCAAGACATGGAAGCAACCTAAATGTCCATCTACAGATGAATGGATAAAGAATGAATGGAGATATCTATATCTACCTATCTACACAATGGAATATTACTCAGCCATAAAAAAGAATGAAATATTGCCATTTGCAGAAACATATGGACCTAAAGATTATCATACTAAATGAAGTGACCCAAAGATAAATGTAGTATGATATTCATATGTGTTAAATCTTTAAAAAAAATGAAACAAATGAACGTATATACAAAACAGAAATAGACCCACAGACACAGAAAATAAACTTACGATTACAAAGGGGAAAAGTTTGGGGGAGGGATTAATTAGGAGTTTTGGATTGACATAAACACACTACTATATATAAAAATAGATAATCAGGAATTCCCATCGGGGTGCAGCGGAAATGAATCCGACTAGGAACCATGAGGTTGCAGGTTCAATCCCTGGCCTCGATCAGTGCGTTAAGGATTTGGTGTTGCCATGAGCTGTGGTGTAGGTTGCAGACACAGCTCAGATCGGGCATTTCTGTGGCTGTGGCATAAGCCAGCAGCTGTAGCTCTGATATGACCCCTAGCCTGGGAATCTTCATATTCTGTGGGTGCGGCCCTAAAAAGCAAAAAAGTAAAAAAAAAAAAAAAACAACCAAAACCTTCCATTTCCTTTGATTTGTCCACAAATTCTAGTTTCTGGAATAGGAGCTGAAAGACACTATCCTAACAGAAGCCCATCACGCCAACCACTCCTAAGGCTGGTCATGCCAAGTCTACATAGCAAGAAGCCCTGGCACAGTGGCTATGCCCATGGCCTCAGGAAGCAGACAAGAATTCCACTAAGTAGCTGCATGACCTAAGGCAGTGTCTCTGTCCCTTGATCTTCTCATCTATAAAATGGACATACTGAAAGCACCCACTCATAAAGCTGTTGTTAAAAACTCAGTGAGTTACCACGTGCAGGTATTGGAAACAGTGCCTTGCACACAGCATATGTTAAATTAATTTTTCTCCATTCCATCATGTGAGGCTCCTAGTCAGGGACTGAGTGCCTAGTGAGGACACAAACCCTTTGCTTCCAGGGAACAGGGGGACAGTGGGGCCAGATCCAGACTCACTTTTGACCCACACAAGCACCAAGTGGGGAGGGGGCTACTGGTAAGGTAGAGGAGAAAGCTATCCACACATTTGAGCTTCTGGGCATTCCCTCTTCCTCTCCTCAGATGAAGTGTAAAGTCATGAGCTGGTGGTTGACTTAGAAATACCAAGCAGAAACAGGCTTTAGTCATTCTTCAGATATCTGGTCCTATTTCTTCCTAAAACATGGAAGGCTAGGAGCTCCTGCTGTGGGACAATGGGATTGTCAGTGTTTTGGGAGCTCTGGGGTGCAGCTTCAATTCCGAGCCCGGCACGGTGGGTTAAGGATCTGGTGCTGTTGCAGCTGTGGCTTAGGTCTCAATTACAGCCTTCATCTGACCCCTGGCCTGAGAACTCCATATGCCTTAGGGCAGCCAAAAAAAAAGGAAAAAAAAGAAAAAAGTTTTAAATGAAAAACAAAAACATGGAAGGCCAAGCTGTGGAGGGCTCAGATCTGCCCTGTGGGCCAACATGTAACAAAAAGTTGGCCGTAAATCCCTGTCTCCATATCAGTATTCTATCTCCAACCAGGATGACCAAGGAACACTTGCTGAGCACCCACTATAATCAGAGCACTATTCTCAACTGCTGGGAATTGTAAAGAAAATAATGGTACCTGATTCTGCAGAAGCTTATTCATTCCCTGAGTTAACAAATATTTATCAAATTCTCACTTTGTACCAGGCACTAGGGAAAGATTAAAGCTTGCCTTCTGGAGCGCATGATGTCAGGAGATGGAACGGGGACGATAACAAATAAATAGCTAAGTAAATTCAATAGTAGGTCAGCTGGTAATAAGCTATATAGAGAAAATACAGCGGAGCAGGGGAGTGTCTGAATGAAGAGTGTGTAATACAGAGCAGTCACTGAAGGTGCAGTTGGTGTTTATGAGCCTGATGGTGCACACATTGTCTGAGCCCCAGTTAGCCCTTCTCAGAGCCACCAAGGCAGTGGAGGGGTGAGGGGGCCTTCAGCCAGGGTGGGCAGACCACCAGGCCATGGAGCAGAATGGACAAAAGGACAGACTATCAGCAGGCTGCACCCCCTGAGAGCCAGTGGGAAGGTACCAAGTGCTTCCTGGAGCATCACTTGAGTCAGACAAAGAGACCACAAATTCACTAACCACAGACTGCTGTCTTCAGGTCAGCAGAGCACCTGGTGGCCAAGCAGGAAGGGGACACTGAACTGGAGTCTAGCAAATGCCAGCCCAACCCCCTGCCCCAGGAACCAGTACAAAGCTAGGTAATCCTCTCCCTTGTAGTTTCCTAAGGGCCTGTAAGCCACCTGACCTTCCCTCCCACCCACCTGGGCCCCCTTAGGGAAAGATAGGGCAGGGGAAGGAAGGAAGCCACTGGAGACAAGAGGATGTTATCCAAGAGCGTTCACGCTAACCAGAGGGGCTGTTTAATTCAGCTAAATGGACAATGCTTTACTCAGGCTAGATAACTGTCTCTGGCTACCAACCAGAGGTGGAGAAATGACATTTTTGCTACTTAGGAGGAAAAGGATGGCAGGGAAAGTGGAGACAACGAATGCAGAAACTCTTGAGTTTTGCTGACAATGTGAAAATGATGCAGAAGAGGGAGAAAATAAGATGCCGATGATGAGGGGTGGGGGAGAATTTCTAGAGCAATGTTGTCCTTGAGGAAGTGACTGAAGTGCTAAGAGGCAGAGCTGACATCAGGTACAAGTACTAGCCACTAGTTCATCTGTCAGTTAGTGTGCAGGTTCTTGGATAACATCCTCTCCTCTCCAGCTGAAGAGAGTGTGTGATGATAAGCAGTTCTCTTCCAACTGTTTCTATTCTTCCCAGGAATTGGAGTGCAAGGTCAGCAGCTGAGAATGAGGATGGGGAAGAGGTGGTGGGGATTAAGGAGAGAGAAGGATGTTTCAAAGAGTGGTCTGGAGGGCAGGAGAGTCAATTAAGCAGGATAAGTATGAGGGTGGTGGGAGAAATCTAAACACCCAGCTAGAGGTTGTGAATTTCAAGTGAAACAATTCAACTCAAGCTACTTGGAAGCCTGAACAGAGTCAGCAGAGGGTTCAACTCAACCAGGGCTGTGGTTGTGCTCTGGTCAAGGAGACAAGTACAACAACAGAAAAAGAGCACAGGGGTTGAGGGTGTTTTCCTGGGAGCGATTAGGATTTCTTGTGGAGCTTAAAATGGTTAAAGTAGGGAAGTGAGGACTTGAAGCAGGTGAGGGACAAAGTAGGAAGAGAAGCCAATTGGAGTTGCCAGGAGTTGAGGTATTAGAGTAAGTGAGCTAGAAAGTTAGGGTGCGCTGTAAACCAACTATAATGTAAAAAAAAAAACATTAAAAAAAAATGGAGTTCCTGCCGTGACTCAGCAGAACCGAATCCGACTAGGAACTATAGGGTTGCGGGTTCGACTCCTGGCCTCGCTCAGTGGGTTAAGGGTCTGGCATTGCCATGAGCTGTGGTGTAGGTTGCAGGCGCAGCTCGGGTACCACGTTATTGTGGCTGTGGCGTAGGCTGGCAGCTGTAGCTCTGATTAAACCCCTAGCCTGGGAACCTCCACATGCTGCGTGTGTGGCCCTAAAACGACAAAAAAAAAAAAAAAAAAGATAGGGCCTTGGAGTTCCCATTGTGGTGCAGCAGAAACAAATCTAACTAGCATCCATGAGGATGTGGGTTCGATCTCTGGCCTTGCTCATTGGGTCGGGGATCTGGTGTTGATGTGAGCTGTGGTGTAGGTTGGAAGCTGTAGCTTTGACCCCTAGCCTGAGAACCTCCATATGCCATGGGTGTGGCCCTAAAAAGAAAAAAGAAAGGAAGAAAGAAAAAAAAAGATAAGGGCTGGAAGGTCAGAAACTGGGATGGCTGCAACTGAGATGAAGAAGGGCTTCCAGGTCCTGGTAATGACATGATGTAAGGGATGTCCACAGGAGCCACTGCCTGAGGTAGGTGGAGGACAAGGTCACTGACAGAAAAGAGGGGCAAAGGAATTGTATAGGGATGTGAACTTTATCAGGAGGAGTGCTTGAGAGAGTGGGGGTCAGGCACCAAGTGTCTCAAGAATGAGGATGAGTGATTGGGGAGAGGCTGGAGAGGGCAGGGTGTGAGGAAGTTAGATTCCTAGCTAAGGTTTAGTATGACTGGGAACAGCAATAACAGGAAGGTGCCAGGTACCCCTCCTCCAAGCCCATGGCTCTGCCTTTGGCAGTAAAGCAAGTCCCCAGGGCAAAGCCTGGTTTCAGTTCCAGAAAGAGGGAGTGAACCTTGGAAAAAGAAGTTGAGGAGTTAAACCTCTGTAGGAGGGATGGGGAAACCCCTAGAAGTGACTCCACCCACAAAGAGATAAAAGAACTCAGTTCCAAGGACATGAGGATTAAATGGAAAGTAAACATCATACACATCCTGAGCCTTCCGTGTCAGCTGTTGTCATTACGGCTTACAACGAACTGACTCATAAATCAGTTTTAGGCTTTCCCCCAGACTTTTAGTTCTTTCTGGTGTCGACCAATATTCTGCTTTAAGTTTATAGCATATTTTGTACATACGAACAATATAGCAGATGTTTTACTCAGATAAAAACTCAAATACTTAAACCTTATTCTTTAAAATGAGTAGGCATGGGTATGCCGATAGATTTTGGAGCGATACAAGATCGCTGAAATTATTTGGTCAACTCCATCACCGTTGAAAATTTGAGGAGAAATGGGCTGGGCGAGGCTGAGACAGTTCCAAGATGACTCGGTTGCAGAGCCTCGACCAGAACCCGGGAAGGGCTCTAGATTCTGGTCTAGGCTCCTTTCCTATTATTAGTATTGCGGGACCTTCCGGAACCGTCAAGACGTAGCCACCAGCCGAGGTCCCTCAAAAGATCTCCCTCTGGGCCCAACGCACAAAAGCGAGCGCGCTCCGCTAGGTTCAATAACTAACCTCGCTGGATTCAGAAATCGCTTCCCTCGTCGGCGCAGGGCTCGTGCGCTGTGGCCGCCTCCTGCGTTCAGGAGGTGCGGAGGAAAGGGCCTGAAATACTTGGAATACGACAGGCCTGGAAGCAGGCGCGGGACCGTGGTGGGCTGGGCGGTGGCCGGGGGCGGGGACTTCGTGCAGCCCGCTCGGCAGCCCTCAAAGGGGACCCTGGGGAGCCTCGTTCTCGCGCGCGGTGCCTCTCGGGGTTCAGGCGGTGCTGTCAGGGGCTGGGCGCGCCCGCCGGAGGCAGAGCTCTGGCAGCGGGGCCGTGCGCGAAGCTCCCGGCCCAGCCCGGGGTCTTCGTGGCGCGGAAGGACCTGGCCCGTTCAACCGCTTCGCGTGGCGCTCTCATGGGCAGCCCCGAGAACCGCAGCGACTGCGCGGAGGGCGCGGGGGAGACCCGGTGGGCTGCGCTGCTGCCGTGCGATGAGAGCCGCTGCTCGCCCTTCCCCCTGGGGGCGCTGGTGCCGGTGACCGCCGTGTGCCTAGGCCTGTTTGCCGTGGGGGTGAGCGGCAACGTGGTGACAGTGCTGCTGATCGGGCGCTACCGGGACATGCGGACCACCACCAACTTGTACCTGGGCAGCATGGCCGTGTCCGACCTGCTCATCCTGCTCGGGCTCCCCTTCGACCTGTACCGCCTCTGGCGCTCCCGGCCCTGGGTGTTCGGGCAGCTGCTCTGCCGCCTCTCGCTCTACCTCGGCGAGGGCTGCACCTACGCCACGCTGCTTCACATGACAGCGCTCAGCGTGGAGCGCTACCTCGCCATCTGTCGCCCGCTCTGGGCCCGCGTTCTTGTCACCCGGCGCCGCGTCCGTGCGCTCATTGCCGCGCTGTGGGCAGTGGCGCTACTCACTGCCGGGCCCTTCTTCTTTCTGGTGGGCGTCGAGCAGGACCCCAACCACGATGAGGTCCAGGACCTTAATGGCACCGCGCAGCTCACCGCCTCGCCACCACTCCTCGGGTCCTCGAGGGCGCCACCGCTGTCGTCGGCGTCCGAGGCAGCGGCGGCTGCGGCGCTGTTCAGCCGCGAGTGCCGGCCGAGCCCCGCGCAACTGGGCGCGCTGCGAGTCATGCTGTGGGTCACGACCGCCTACTTCTTCCTGCCCTTCCTGTGCCTCAGCGTCCTCTACGGGCTCATCGCGCGGGAGTTGTGGAGGAGCAGCGGGCCGCTGCGAGGCCCGGCTACCGTCGGGCGGGAAAAAGTTCACCGGCAGACCGTCCGCGTCCTGCGTAAGTGCCGCCGCCCCTGTTCCAAACACTCCAACCCGCGCTCCAGGCTTTGTCCTCTTCCCGGGTTTCCCAGCCCTCGGCACCTCTCCTAGCCATGTTTCCTTCTGTCGTTCTGCAACATCCCCTACCTGCCTTTCCCTCCAGTTTCCAGAGAAAACCATCCCTTTCCTCCAGGAGTTCTGGGTCACTCCGGGGGGGCCCCCCCAAGGGTGGGATACCTATATCCAACCAACAGCAAGGCTTTTCCAAACTCACTGTGATCAGTGAGCTGGGCTGATCCAAGACGGGTAACTGCAAGCTTCTAAGCCGCCTGCCTCTCTTAGATGCTGCAGAGGTGGAATTACCCACAGTACCCTGGAAGAGATGGGTAAGACAGAAGTTTCTTTACTTAAATGATCGGGAAGACTAAAGCAAGTCATGCCCATATCTAAATAAATAAATAAATATTGTGTAGATATGCTGCAGAATTCTTTTCAGCGGAAAACAGAGAACCCGTCCCTGAAGTGGACTTGTGGAAGGAAGCCCTCCAGAACAGCTCGTTAGTAGAAATGGTTCCTTTTGGTTTATGTCCTTGATAGTACATTTATGAGCCGAATATTCATTTTTAAAGTAAATATCCTTGCTATCTGCAGCCTGGTAGTTTTCCTGGCGTGGGAATTTGGCTAGTAAAAGCTTTATCTTATTTATTTTCCTGTTGCTTATCACTTTGGGTGGTTTCCCGGGGACCCTTGTTTTCAGATGCTTTGGCTAATCCTAGTGCCTGTGTTTTGTTTTGCAGTGGTGGTGGTTCTGGCGTTTATAGTTTGCTGGTTGCCTTTCCACGTTGGCAGAATCATTTACATAAATACCGAAGATTCCCGGATGATGTACTTCTCTCAGTACTTTAACATTGTTGCTCTGCAACTTTTCTATCTGAGCGCATCCATCAACCCCATCCTCTACAACCTCATTTCAAAGAAGTATAGAGCAGCGGCCTGGAAACTGCTGCTGGCCAGGTGGTCCAGACAGAGAGGTTTCTGCAGAAGCAGGGAGGCTGAGGAGGACCCCGGAGGAGACACGGGTGGCTGCACGGAGACCGGCGCTAATGTACAAACGATAGCACGCAGCACCACCAAGCAGGGCGCCTCATCTCACAGCTCTGGACTTAAGGGAAAACGTGTGTAGGGAGAAGAAATTCAAGGCGCGCGCGGGGCGGGGGGGGGGGGGAACCAGTGCTGTTAGGAAGAACTGGTAAGACTGGCATTTTGCAAGCTGCTCAGCAACTTAGCATGATTAAAAACACACAACAAATTATGAAATGTAACTGTACCAATCTCTCTGGTTTTCCTTTCATGTACCTCCCCAGGAGACACTCATTTTATCCTCTTGAGATCCCAAATCACCAAATGTGCTCTGGGGAGGCTTTGTAAATCCTCTTTCTCCTACTCTTGGGAAATACGACTGCTCATGTTCTGGTTAACAAGTGATCCAGAGAGATGCTGCCATAAACACTGCCACCTGTGAGGTCAGGGGTATATTCTGTTTTTGTTTTGGACATAAATATGATGGCGCATATACAAGGAATCCAGGATAATGAGAGTTTTGACCCAAGAAATTACTTAATGCTTATATATGGCAGCAAAAATATTTAGAAACAAGTAAAAGGGATTCAGTGTCCAGGGGTCCTGGCTCTTTCAGGCTCAGAGCAAATCCTAAAGTTTAGGCACAATTCCCTCTTTTGGACCCAGTCACTGAAGCCTGAGGGCTGGAAGCTGCAGCAGGACAGCTTCTCGACAAAATGACATTGATAGCATTGGCATTGATAAGAGCCTTCATATGCCTTATTCACCTCAGCTTGGTGAGATAAGTGTTCTCATTATTGTTTCAGTAGTGACAGACCATCTCTTGGGTCTGAGTCTAAACTTGAGTCTTTAAGAACCTTACTGCTCCCACCCTGAGAAGCTGCACTTTCAGAAAAACTCAAGAGTCAATGGATGGAGTCAAGGGTGAAAGAGACTGTACTGGACATTCTGACCAACAACTCTTTTTTTTTTTTTTTTTTTTTACAATTTAAAACAGAAACCTGTTTTCAGAGGCTGCTGATGCCTCACTCAACTCCAAAGGGCTTCAGTCATGCCAGGGTCTGTGTGAATGGTGCCTCCTGGAGGTGGGCAGGGTACAGCTTGCTCAGCTGTAAATTATGAATGGTGACTCCAAAAACAAGGGTCTGCCCCACATGCTGACAAAGTCCTCTTGCTTTTTCATTGTGATCGGCTACGTATACTGTTGCCTTCAAGTCCCCCTGAAGCATCCTAACACCCTGGCCTTGCCCTCAACCAGTGCAGCAGCAAAGAAATCTCCCTTCTACAGTGTTTCCTCCAACTGATGGAAGAAGGAGGTAGTGCTCACTTGGGGCAGTAGCCCCTGAACTGTGTTCTGCAGATTTTCAGGGAGTATTTGAAAAAAGGATTCTGTAGTCAAGGATGATAGGAACACATTGCATGCTGTACTCCCTCCCCAAGAATCCCAGCCCCAAATATCATGCTGGGTTGTTGTTGTGGATATTGATGGGGGGGGGGGTCTCACGGTACAGGTGCCAGTGTTGTGCAAGGGCACTCCCCTGCTTGGTAGCACTAAGTGGGGGCGTGCTGGAGCTGCAGCCACAGTCTTTCCTCTCGTGAGAAATCTTCTCTGGGAAAGTGAGAAGCAACTTCTTCCCTGTAGAAAATCATGGTTAGGAAGAACCTTAGTGATATTTATAGTATATTTTAGATACAGAAGCAAAGCCCTCTCCTTTGAGCTATCTTGTCCAGATTCTAGACAAGAGGGATTTACATCATACTTCTGCACCACCTAAGTGTGTTCCCAGCTGTGGGTGTGGGGAGGATCACCCTTCTTTGCCTCAGAGTCCCTGAGATGGAGTGTCTGAATTCCACCCCTCCTGCAGATCGCTGTGTGCTTGTTTTCAAAATGCTGGTATCATCCATCAGCAGATTGTGAGATGAGTGGAGTGTGTCACACTTATTGGGACAAGTGGGTGCAAATAGAGAAATCAGTGTATCACATATAATAAGGCTAACATGTTGGGGGATTTTGTTTCAAATATATACTTGTATCTTTCCTGGTTCACAAAATAAGATGTATTCTTTTTATGGGTCACAGTCAAAAATACTTGAAAAGCTGTCCGAAGGACTAGAATTGTCCTCCTGTGTTGACAGCTGGTTGTAAAGGGGAGGGATGTCCTGGGAAGACTTTGGGTGACCAAGTCAAGGATCACTGAAGAAAGGCCAGGCTGTGGTTTCAGTCCTGGGCTTCCCTCCTCCCCAGGGACAGTACTACGGATGCTGTGACTTGGGCTTCTCGCTGCCCCTGGATGAACATGTGTGCTGGGTCCCTGCAGAGCTCTCTTTGAGCCCCTTGCCCTTCTACAGGTCAAGCTGCTTTTGTTAGGTGAGGCACCAACCTTGGGGAAAGGTTTGTATCTCACTTACTCACTCTGAAAATATTCAACCAGCAACTGCCAAGTGCTAGACAAAACAGAATCACTAGGCCATGTCAGGGTGTCCAAATTTGTCAACTTTTTAATGGCCTTCTTTGCCTTGTAATGTGTGGGCGTGTCATCTAGACTAACCACAGATTCAGTTCACAAGTTAATAAAGGCACTCACATCAGACAGACCTGCATAACTTCAGGTTAGTGTCATCCACACGACACCCTTCCCCTTTCTATAGATGTTTCCACTTCTGAAGGAACTATTTCAAGAAGAGATGGCACAGCATCTCCAAGGAAGCAGGAGTCACCTGCTCAAGGTCAAGGGGACATGAATGTATGTGTTGATGATGTTTGGAAGTCTGACTATGGCTTCTCCTGACATTTCTACTCATGTCATAGTTACATTGGCTAGTATGTGGAAGCTTTTCACATATAAATGTTAGTGATTATATAGGTTGTTTGTTTGTTTTTTCAGGTTGAGTGTTTTAAGTGGAGCTTTAAACAAAAGCCTTTTCTTAAAGGTAGATGTGAGGCAATTTTCTTTCTTTCTTTCTTTCGTCTTTTTGCCTTTTCTAGGGCCACACCCACAGCATACAGAGGATCCCAGGCTAAGGGTCTAATTGGAGCTGTAGCTGCCAGCCTATGCCACAGTCACAGCAACGCAGGATCTGAGCCGCATCTGCAACATACCACAGCTCACGGCAACACCGGATCCTTAACCCACTGAGCGAGGCCAGGGATCAAACCCGCAACCTCATGGTTCCTAGTTGGATTCATTAACCACTGAGCCACAACGGGAACTCCCGATGTCAGGCAATTTTCAATAGTCAGCCAAGTTTCTAAAGATTTCTGAACTCTAAATATTACAAAGACCCCCCGTCAGCTCTAAGCAACTTTCCAAAATTAGCATCCCTACTCCTGGGAGGACAGGAACATTTGTCATTGAGAGGCGGGTGCTCTGTGGGCAGCATGCTCTGTAGCCAGTCACTCAGCATGTCTCTCACTCTGCGTGAACTACAAGAGGTGACAGAGAGGCTGACTCTCCTCGACACCTTCTTAGAAAAACAATGCATACTTTTTAAAGATTAGCAGATGCTTGTGTATTATGGCTAAACAGTGCCAGCTGGACCAGGAGAGCTATGTGTGGGCGGACAGTAGGGAGATGCTGTGTGCATCTTTTTCACAGCACTTAGCCCATCAAATCCCAGGGGGCCGAGTTTGTAACTTGACCCCTAAGGACAGACTGGCTTTCATTCCCCTCGGCATCTCTTGCCCAGGAGGACAACACACGTTGAATTCAGCTGGACAGGGATCTTCACCCCAGTGGATAGACAGAGATAGAGGCTGAATAAGCAGATGCATTCAGAGCCACTGGTCAGCTCGGGGACAGCCCAGGACAGAAGCGAAAGCACAGGGAAAGGCAGGTGCGGAGTGGATGATGAAGGGAGTTAAGGATGAGGCTCCGAGGAAGAGGACAGGAGGGAGGCAAGGGCACTGGTGTAACCAGGAGCTGGAGCTTGCAGAGAAGACAAAGCAGGGTCTGGAGAGGCTGAGGCTGAAGACCAGTTGGGACCAGGCAGAGGACACTTGTGAGGTAGAGTGGTTCAGCACCTCCCAATGCCAAGAGCCCTGCACCCCTGCAGCTCAGAACAGGGAGCATCCCTTTTCCCATCTTCAATCCCCAGGGCCAGGCACACCCACCTTATTTCCCAGCATCTGTACCAGCTGCACCACCCTCCGGCCCAGGCAGGACCCAGCTGGACATCCTCTTGCCCTCATCTTTGCAGCGAGTATGCAAATCTTGAAAATGTTCCAATAATTCCTATGACTTAGGATGACACCAGGATGAAATTAAAAAAAACCTTTTTTTTTTGGAAAACATGCAGTTATCAAAGTTGTGGTGTCTTAATTGTATTATAATGGTTATACCTGCTCATAACCAGAACAGGTATGTTTCTAACTTCTACAATAAATAATTCATTCCTTTGTCCTTACAGTGACTATCAGCATCCTTCCTTCAGGCTTTTATCCCACCCCACCCCCCACGTCGAATTCTCTAGAACAGCGTGTTTCCTTAACTTCAGCATGCATGAGACTCGCCTGGGGATTGGCTAAAACATAGGCTGCTGGGCTCCACCCCCTAGGATTCCTGATTCAGTGGGTCTGGGGTGGGGCCTGAAAATGTGCTTTTTTCTCAAGTTCCCAGATGATGCTGATTCTGATGGGCTGGGGACCACCATCTGGAAACCTCTAAGGTAGACTGTTGCTACAGAAAACACGATTCACAGAGCAGTGGCATTAGCACAGCTTGGCATCTTGTTAAAATGCAGATTTTCAGGCCCCACCCCAAAAACGTCTGAGCCAGAATCTGCATTTTAACAAGATTCTCCAGGTGATTCCTACACACATTCAAGTTTGAGAAGTATCCATCTAGAGGCTAGACCAACAGCATCTGCATCAGAATCCCTGGGGGTTGAACCCAGATATAGCTTTTAAAACTCCCCAGGTGATTCCAAAGGGCAGACAGGCTTGCTAACCATCAATAAGCTCTCCCTCAGCGAAATGCTTTCCATTCTCTCCCCACCCTGCCCCACCC
>PVHT020004944.1:27379321-27392710 GCA_004024745.2 Catagonus wagneri
TCTCTGGCTCCTCGGCCCCTCAGTCCCCGTAACGTCTTCCCCGAGGCGCAGTCCAGCCATGGCCAACGCTGAGGTCCTTCCGGCCACAGGCCATGCTGAGCCCAGCTACTTCCACTGCTCCTTTCAGCCACTAGCCCTTTTTGCTGTATCCTGCTCTTCAAATATCTTTTTTTTTTTTTAAATCTCAATCCGTGATGGGTTCTTTGCCCTTTTCCTCAATTCCTCCAGGGCAGGCCTAACTTGGTTCCTTGGGGCCCTCTTGGACGCTTAGAGTTCTACACTGGATTCCTTGACCCCATGTCATCTGTGGCCTGGGGGGAGCGCTGGCACGTAGGCTGGGTGCTGGTCACAGAAGTCAGCAGGGTGGACGGGCTGCCCCTGAGAACTGACTCTCATTAGCTTTCTTGACGCTTGAGAGTCACGTCAGTTCTCCAACCTTTCAACATTTTGGTGACTGAGTCCCTAAAACTCAGAAGGTGACTGGATACCGGAGAAGAGGAAGTCAGAACTCGAATAATTTTAGCTCTTGAACTAGGAGAACGCTGGCGCGAATTCAAGGAAGTAGGCCGTCAAAGCCCGCGGACATGGCGGTGCGAAGGGCGCCGCGTCTCCCTCCCGCGCCTGCGCCTGCGGGGCTGCGGTCCGCGCTGCGCACTGGCTCTGCCTCTGTCTCCGTGCGTAAATTCGTCGACAAACATGAATGGATAACAACAGGACCAGTGTTGGGACAGCGTGAATCGGCAGTTTTGCACAGGAAGCTTTGGGAGATGTTATTTCCTGCAGTCTACCGGAAGTTGGGATGAAAATGAACAAAAGGAGTCTGGGGCTTTGGAAAATGTAAAAAACTGCTGGTGAACGCTTTTCTCCTCTGTCAGAAGTAAATGAAATTTAAAAAGCTCTAACAAAACCCAGGACTTGTCAACAAATCTTTTTATAAAGATGGTTAGTTGATCAAGGTGATACGCAGTAACCCTTCAGAACGCAAATGAATTAATGAGTAAAGAAACGTGAGAAATACATAAAACCTATTTAGAAGTGAAAATGGAACTCAAACTAGTTTGAAACAAAATCTAGCAGAGTTGTCTCATATTAGTGATGGATAATTTTTTAAAAGGCAACTTTTAGCAAAAGAAACTACTTGCAACAATGTTACCAGGAGAAAAATACCCCTTAAACTTCTTTTCTTGCCTCCACCCTGCACCGCGGCTTGCGGAAGTTCCAGGGCCAGGGACCTAAACGCCACAACAGTGATAATTGCTGGATCCATAACCTGCTCAGCCACCCTGGAGCTCTACCCCTTACCTTTTTAATACCTTCAGATACACGCTATGCATCTTTTTCGCAGCACCCTGTGTTTTTTAGGCTAGGCTCCAGTTACAACACTCAGAATTCCTGAAATTATCTGTGGTAAAACTAATTATGTAATTCTACCATGCCCTTGGATTTGAAGAGTCAATATTATCAAAATGACTATACTACCCAACGCAGTCTATAGATTCAATGCAATCCCTATCAGATTACCAAGGACATTTTTCACAGAACTAGAACAAAATATTTTAAAATTTGTTTGGAGCACAAAAGACCCAGAATAGCCAAAGACATCCTGAAAAAGAAAAAAAAATTGAGCTGGAGGAATCAGGCTCCCTGACTTCAGAGTACACTACAAAGCTACAGTCGCCAAAACCATATGGTACTGGCACAAAGACAGAAATATAGATCAGTGGAACAGGATAGAAAGCCCAGAATTAAACCCACACACCTATAGTCAACTAACCTATGACAAAGGAGACAAGAATGTACGATGGAGAAAAGACAGCCTGTTCAATAAGTGGTGCTGGGAAAACTGGACAGCCACAGGTAAAAAAAAAGAAATTAGAACACTTCCCAACAGCATACACAAAAATAAACTCGAAATGGATTAAAGACCTAGATATAAGACCAGATACTATAAAATTCTTAAAGTAAAACAGGCCAATCACTCTCTGACATAAATGACAGCAACATCGTCTCAGATCCACCTGTTTAGAGTAATGACAATTAAAAAAAAATAAACAAATGGGACTCGGTTAAACTTAAAAGTTTCTGTACAGCAAAGGAAACCCTAAACAAAACGAAAAGATGACCCACAGAATGGGAGAAAATATTTGCAAATGAATGGACTGACAAGGCAAAACAAAACAACCCCATCAAAAAATGGGCAGAAGATCTAAACAGACAATTCTCCAAAGACATACAGATGGCCAAAAAACACACGAAAAGATGTTCAACAGCACTCATTATTAGAGAAATGCAAATCAAAACCACTCTGAGGTACCACCTTATGCCTGACAGAATGGCCATCAACAAATAGTCTACAAACAATAAGTGCTGGAGAGGGTATGGAGAAAAAGGATCCCTATTACACTGTTGGTGGGAAGGCAAATTGGTGCAGCCATTCTGGAAAACAGTATGGACATTCCTTAGAAAACTAAAAATAGAATTACCATTTGATCCAGCAATTCCACTCTTGTCTGGGCATCTATCCAGACAAAACCATGACTTGAAAAGATACATGTACCCTCCAATGTTCACTGCAGCACTCTATACAATAGCCAAGTCATGGAAACAACCTAAATGCCCATTGACAGAGGAGTGGATAGGGAAGATGTGGTACACATACACAATGGATATTACTCAGCCATTAAAAGGAATGAAATAACAGTATTTATAGCAACATGGATGGACCTAGAAATTATCATGCGAAGTGAAACCAGTCAGACAATGAGACACAGACAGCAAATGCTACCACTTACATGTGGAATCTAAAAAAAGGACACAATGAACTTCTTTGCAGAAGTGATACTGATGCACAGACCTTGGAAAACTTATGGTTTCCAAATGAGACAAGTTGGGGGGTGGGGGGATGCACTGGTGGCTTTGGGATGGAAATGCTATAAAATTTGGTTGTGATGATTTCTGTACACCTATAATTGTAATAAAATTCATTAATTAAAAAATTATGTAATTATATACACAGCAGAAACTGGCACATTGTAAGTCAAATATACTTAAATTTAAAAACTTATGTAACCCAAGGATAACAGTGTTATCTTCATGATCTTACCACTGGAAATAACTGACAGTGAAGAAAAGTTTTTGTTAGCTGTACAGTGTCAGATAAAGAACAATATTATCTTAATTTTGCAATATACTGTTTACTTGTGCTATTTTTATATAGTGAAGCAACAACCTTGCAGGAAAATAAGACAGTTTAATAATAAAAATATTCAACTTCTCAAAAAAATAGACTATAGAGGCGGTTTAGCAGGAGACTGTAATGAATTCCGTTTTCTTCTTCTTTTTGGTCTTTTGTCATTTTAGGACTGTACCCGCAACATATGGAGGTTCCCAGGGTAGGGGTCGAATTGAGCTGTAGCGGCTGGTCACAGCCACAGCCACAGCCACACCAGATCTGAGCTGTGTCTGCAACCTACACCACAGCTCACGGCAACGCCGGATCCTTAACCTACTGAGCAAGGCCAGGGATTGAACCTGCAACCTCATGCTTCTTAGTCAGATTCGTTAACCACTGAGCCACGAAGGGAACTCCCGCTTTTAATTTCAAACTTGTTCTTTCTCCAGGCTAGCTATGTGTGATACAATCTTCTCTCGCGATGCTGCCATAACTGACAGCCAGTCAGCGATCACGAGTAAACAATCTGCACACTTACAACCATTCTATACCCAGTTTTTCACTTTCAGTACAGTAAAATACATGAGATATTCAACAATGTATTATAAGACAGGCTTTGTGTTAGATGATTTTGCCCTACTATAGGCTAATATAAGGGCTCTGAGCACATTTAAGGTAGGCTAGGCTAGGCCATGATGTTTGGAAAATTAAATGCATCTTTGACTTAACGATGTTTTGAATTTATGATGGGTTTATCACGACATAACCCCATCACAAGATGAGGAAGATCTGTACTAAAAATACCATGTTACTTATCTGAAATTCAAATTTAACTGGACACAGTATTTTTTTTAAATTACTTAATGAATTTTATTACAATTATAGGTGTAGGACACAGTATTTTTATTTGTTAAATCTGGTATCCCTAGAAGGGTAATGGAAAGGCCCCAGGATTTGGCAAAAAGGCTGGATCTTGGAGAGCCTTTCAATGGAGGGCTGGGGGCAGGAGCCAAAGCTGGTAAGTTACAGAAGAAAGGCCCGTTCAACAGGGCTGTGGTGGTCCTGCCTTGGGGCTTCCATGTACAGGGAGCCCAGCAGCTGAGTAAGGGTCTTTGCTGCTGGTCCTGCCCTGACTTGGACCCCAGCCCCAAAGCTAGCCCCTCTTGCTATGGTTTGTGCCCAAGCTCCCTACATGGGAACACCTGGCACCTGTGTGCTGAGTATGTATCTGCAAACCACACTTACGTTGTCACAAAACTGAAGACATGTCTGTTCAGAACCTCCTGAAACAGAGTATATAATAAAAATGCGTTGAACTGAATGTATTTCATTTATATACAACCCATTCCTGGATGTTTACATAGACTTAGGCAACTTTTAATGGCCTGTTTTTCTTTCTACAAAAGGTATAGAATAAAGTAAAACTTTTAAGTGATCAATTAATTTACAAGGTGTGACAACTGAGACCCAAGATAATGAAGTAATACTTCACTGTATGTAAAGTATCTGACACCATGTCTGGCACATAGTAGAGACTTAATAAAAGTATTTATAGGAGTTCCCATCGTGGCGCAGCAGTTAACGAATCCGACTAGGAACCATGAGGTTACGGGTTCGGTCCCTGGCCTCACTCAGTGGGTTAAGGATCTGGCATTGCCATGAGCTGTGGTGTAGGTCGCAGATGCGGCTTGGATCTGGCGTTGCTGTGGCTGTGGTGTTGGCAGGTGGCTACAGCTCCAATTTAGACCTCTGCTGGGAACCTCCATATGCTGCGGGTGCGGCCCTAAAAAACAAAATAAATAAATAAATAAAAGTACTTATACTTATACATGTGTATGGAGGATACTACACATCTTGGGCAGGGGAAATATTTCTTAACAACTTAATGTACGGCAATATAATTAAATGTTTAGTTATATAATTATTGCAATGTACCTATTCTAATAGTGCAATGTACTTGTCATACTGTTTGGCACATAGTCATCCAGTAAGTGTAAACTAGCATTATTGCCCTCAGTTCACATGCTATTAATTTTCTCCTGTTAGAAAGAATCAGCCTTGGAGTTCCTGTCATGGCTCAGCAGTTAATGAACCCCTCTAGCATACATGAGGACAAGGGTCCGATTCCTGGCCTTGCTCAGGGGGTTAAGGATCCAGCATTGCTGTGAGCTGTGCTGTAGGTGGCAGATGCGGCTCAGATCCCATGCTGCTGTGGCTCTGGAGTAGGCCAGCAGCTGAAGCTCTGACTGTACCCCTAGCCTGGGAACCTCCATATGCCATGGCTGTGGCCCTAAAAAGACAAAAATAAAAATAAAATTAAAAAAAAAAAAAAGAATCAGCCTTATTCCCAGAAGGTGTTGTGTCCTCTATACACACAGTGGAGGCTGATCATGGAGTACTGAGGTGGTCAGGTATAGACTGTCCAGTGAATAGCCTTCCAAAACAAAACTTCTGTCCACCTGGCTTAGATGAACGGTCCCAAGCTATCTACACACTGCCCTTCATGGAAAGTCAGGGCCTATTATGGGATGTCTACTGCATTGAGAATACCTGAAGATTGTTCTTTTTTCCAACAGTGACTGCAACTATTTATAGGATATGACAGTGTAGTATCTGCCCTTTTTCAGAGCATGGAGAGGTGCACTGACGGAAGGAAATGGGCCTTCTTCAATAGGCAGGTGGATATGATGCTTGTGAAATGTAAGTGGAGCTCTTTAAGCCTTTCTCTTATAGAAGTATGGTATTAAAAAATGGCACATGCCGGAGGTAAGAGCTTTATAGCTGGCCAGGCATCCATGTCCTGTAGTATGTTAATATTTCTATTTCACTGATTTCATTTTTCCTTCTTAAAAATGTCCCAGCTTAACAAGAGCCTCTGGGGGAAAAAGTCTAGTGACAAACTTCTGGCATCTGCTTGGCAACTAGCCACTCGACTAGTGTCACATTCACAAATGAAAGTGATGGAAAATAGGGAGTTTTACGATTATTTTTAGTTTAAGGAGCCACAGATTTGAACACAAAATGTGATATTCAAATGAAACGTTCTGGGAAGTTCTGCAGGGCTTGCCAAGGTAACCTAGAATCTCAACTCACCTTTGAGGTCACTGTAAACACTCCCAGTGTTCTAAGAGTGGAGGGCTTTACTCAGTAACTTGGAGAGAATCCCAGACAAGCACCTCAAAGCCCTGACATGAAGACATGTATCATCTCCAGCTCAACATGTCCTAGGAGCACTGTGCGGACAAGTACAGTGACTTACCAGTCCTGACACTGTGGATTCACTGTCAGAGGCTCCAGTGGAAACAGAGAGAAAGACAAAGAGCTTCTGACCAGAATTTATGATGCTCTACAGCTACCTGATCTTTACGTATTTTTTCTAAGGTTTACAAGTTGCTTAAGGTCCTGTGCATTCTTCTCAGGATTAAGATGGAGAGGGAACATGGATACAAACATCACAAAACACACCCCCAAACACTGCCCCAAAAGAGGTCACATTACACAGCTTTGTGAACATAACTCTTAATATGAAACCTGATCTGGATTTCATTAGACACACAAAGCAAACTCTACACAATGTGTCAGAGCTTCCTAAAGTAATTTGAAAATATTTGAGAAAAACTTAAAAGATATCTTTTATTGGTTTATTAGGAGGCAAAGCTATAAGATGCGTGCAGGCCACTTAGTCATTGAAGTAAATTTGGCAAAGGTCTTACACCAAATCCACCGCCACTGACCGCTTACCCGCTGAACAGCCACAACCTGAACTTGTAGACTTTGTTCTCCAAGAAGATGGTATCGAAAGTGCTGCTCTGTGATTGATTCCTGCCCATGGCACGATGGTCGCGTTGAAGTCATTTGGGGTATGATATTTATTATCACTGATTTAATGATCAGGATTTAGCAGTTCTTTGAAGAAATCTTAAGGAAGTAGGGAGCGAAAGGGGAAGAAAACACATTTATAAAATGCAATGAAGCTTCGGACTTAAGTACACTGTGTTTGAAGTATAGTTAAAAACCTGTAATGGCGGGTTATGGGAATTACCAGAAAGTGACAGAAACTGTGCTCACCTGCAAATTTCAGTGTAGACATTCTCATCAAGAGAACATAAGTAAACTAGTGACCCTTACTGTTAAATGGCCACTGTTGCCCCAGAGGGGTTGCTGCTGCCTGCATCCGTAACATCTGCACTCTGCACCAGGCATCAGCTTTTCAGCAGATGTACCATGAACACCATTTCATGTGTGAGACAGAACCCGAGGCTGCAGACAAACTGATTTGTCTGGTTTTGCCTATTTTCCTTTGGGTTTTTCATGACCATACCTACTCCCTCATCTTGATTTATATGCGTAACTGGGAAAACTAGTTTTCTTGCAAATATAAGTTTTGTGATGTACCTAGGAAAAATACAGAAAACAGTCTTTTAATTGGTGAGGACAAGCAATTCTGTGTAGTTTATTTCAATCTAATAAAACGTGAATTATGTTTGAAAAACAAAACAAAAAAGTAGAACTGCAGGGTGACTGTCTACAGCACTCAGGTCCCTCCACGTGAGGCGGGTGGGATGCACAGTCGACCAAAAACATTCAACTCAGTCACACAAGTGATGATGTAAATGTGAGTACCTTACATTTAAGTGGGCGTGTCTATCTGCTATTCCCTAAGTCTGAAGATACCAGCATGACTTCCCTTTTGTCCTCAAGGCACAATGAACTAAAGAATCCTCAAACTGAACATCCCCCTCCTCCCTTTTTTGCTTTTTAGGGCCATACTCGAGGCATTTGGAAGTTCCCTAGCTAGGGGTCAAACTGGAGCCGCAGCTGCCAGCCTATGCCACAGCACAGCAAATGTGGGATCCAGGCTGCATCTGCAAACTACACCACAGCTCAAGGCAATGCCGGATCCTTAGCCCACTGAGCGGGGCCAGGGATGGAACCTGCATCCTCTTGGGTATGAGTTGAGTTCTTAACCCGCTGAGCCCCAACAGGAACTCGTGAGCATTCTTTTTTGATTTAAATAAATCTGTAGTCTAGAGGAGCTCCCTAGTGGCTAGGAGGGTTAAGGATTTGGCAGTTGTCACTGCTGTGGCATGGGTTTGACCCCTGGCCCAGAAGCGTCCTCATGCCACGGGCACAGCCAAAAAAAAAAAAAAAAATTACATGATATTTAAAAATTTTGTATTCCACAAAGGACACAAAGCGATTTATAAAAATGTCCAAAATAAGATAAACATTAAGGAAATGGAGAAAGTAGAAACTAAGAAAAATCAGTGTAGGCAAAATAAGATTATATCAGAGAGAAAGTGAGAACAAAAAACTCATGTTCTGATATTTGGTTAGGGAGGTCACATGATTTACAAGAGACAGGAGAACTTATCCTGTGGGGACTGAGATGACATCCTATAAGCTAGAAAACCATGTCTTCGACAATAATCTGGACAGCAATCTGCACTGAGTGTCACAAGGCTTTTTCTCATAAGGACAATGAGAAATGTTATCCCACACTCCGAAAACGAGAAAAGGTGATTACTTGATTGTTTTTTTGCAATGCATTTTCTATTATTAGAAAATAACATGGCTGCTTGAGTAAAAGCAAGACCTTGTCAAATAAGATTCTTACACAACACTCTGGGGTAATGCGAGTTTGTTGGCAGTTTTTAACTCCTTCTTAACTGCCTAAAAGAAATTAGAAAGGGGGCCTGTACCAGGAAGAGCCATTACCTGAGATCACTTTTTCTTCTGAGACTCAGTTGCATGGCGGGCACTGTTCACCAAACATCCGCTCATCTCACCTTCCTGTGAAAGGCCTTCCTCCCGTTTGAAGGCCCAGACTCCAGTCCCTTTCCTCAGCTCAGGGTGGGACACGAGCCTCAGTTGCCTGGCTGTCTTCTGAGTCTCCTCTCTTTGTGCATTCCCCTTATATAGTAATTGAAATGGTTTGTTTTTGTCTTGCTAATGTGTTTTTTGTTACAGAGGGGGTCTCAGCCACAGACTTAGGAGGGTCAAGGGAAAATTGCTTTTCCTCCTCTACAGTATGAGCAGTTTACTTACAGTCCTTTCTTCCTTTCTTCTCCCAATGGTAAGAGCCCCATTCCTCAGATACACTCTGCACTGGGGTGTGCTGTCATCACTGGAGGTTCCCTTGGTTCTAAGTTAAATGAGGGGGAGTTGATTGAGTTTTACTGGAAAACAGACACCCTTGTTTGTTTACATATTGTCTGCTTTTGTGACATATAACAGAGGCCTGATGGCCCGCAAAGCCTAAAATATTTACAATCTGGGCCTTTACAGATAAAGTTTGTAAACCGCTGAACTAAAATAAAACTCTGGCTTCTGCGAAAATGTTGGGGTTTTTTGCCTATGTCTGTGGCACGTGAAAGTTCCCAGGCCAGGGATCAAAGCTTGGCCACAGCAGTGACCAAGCTGCTGCAGTGACAACTGCCGGATCCTAAACCCACTGCACTGTAAGAGAACCTCCAAAATGTCACTTTTCACTATCAACTAATGTTGGTAGATGAGGTGATACCAAAAAGAACCTGGTGGATGCAACTCCACAGAGGGCCAAAATATTGCTGCTAAATACCAGGGACTTGGTATCCACAAGGCTGGGACCCAAGGATGTGGCTTCTAACATAGCTTCTAGCTGATTCTCCTGCACACATGAGCTTAAGACCCACGGGGCGCTCTTGTCTAGCCTGGTGGTTCTGTAGATTCTGCCTCAGGAGGTCTGAAATGCGGCCCAAGATTTTGCATTTCTAACAAGCTCCTGAATGAAGCTGATGTTGCCAGCCTAAGGGCCTCAGTTTCCTCACCTGTAAAATGGAGAATAAAAAATCTACATCATAGGGTTGTTGTATTAAATGAGGTAATAAACATTTATATTCTGCTCCTAACCCCATCAATTTGTGTCTGCTTGCGCAAAGTACTCAATGTCTTGATTCCTGTAAGTAGGCATAATAATAAAAACATCCATAAGGTTTCTAGAAGGAATAAGTGAGCTAACATATGTAAAGTAGCTAGAATGGAGCCTGAAACGTAGTAAATGTTCAGCAATGTAACATTATTATTACCATTTTCACTATTACATAGGCTGACTGATGCAAGTAGTCATTCCACGAGCATCAGGTCCTTCTCTATCCCGCCTTAGCTGTCCTCTCAACCTTATCCCTCCCTCCAATCTCTCACATGTCTAATTAGAGAACCTCTTCGGGATGCTGATTCAGAAATACCCAAACCCGGTACAGAAGGGGAACACAAACGGGGACCCAGAAGGAGCTTGGATGTGGACCGTGGTGCCAGGCTCACTGCCTGCCTGTGTCTGGACAACACAGGAAGGGGGCTTGCCTGTTCTTCCTACCTCATGGGGTACAAACGTGCCCAGGATTCCTGGACAGTCTTACTTTGTAGCACATTAATCTATGTGGCACCAAGTTCACTTTTCTGAGGATACCATTAGAGACAATATATGGAAAGCCTGCAAAGTCATTTCTCTTTGGCAGCACTGCCCTCCATAACAAAGCGAATATTCTATGAAGGGCATCTGGATTTTGTTTCAGCTTCTTTTTGCTTCTTTGGGGTTTAAGTGCTGCCAGGAATTGCCTTCCAAGAACTGTTTAGGAAACCTTAATTTCTGGATTCAGGGTTGTGTTTATGGTTACATCATTGCCTGAAGTGACCAAATTAGGGCTAATCATATCTTCAGGGGTACAGGGGCCACCAGGAGTCCCTATGGGGCCTGTGGCCACCTTATCTCCAGGATGCAAAAGACAGTCACTAGTCATGATGTGCCTCCCACATACAAAGCTAGACTAAGTGCAAGGTAAGTTTTCATCTACCAGCCAGACACTGAGTATCTGCCAAGCATCCCCAGTGTCAACAAATGCAGTACAGATACCATGTCTGTAGGATGAGCTCCGTGGACCTCAGCTTGTTTCATTGAGAAGATTCTGTCCAAACAAGCACACTGCTAGGAACAACACTCCCAACCACAGGACCTAGAATAAAAGGGAAAGATCCAGGTTATCGACAAAGAATAAGCAAATCAAATATAAAGCAGGGAGGGATACTAATTAATGGTATTGAGCATGTATTCTTTTCAGGTGCTGTGCTACTTGGGAATAATTTCTTTTTTTTTAAAATTTGCTTTTTAAGGGCCGCGCCTTTGGCATATGACGTTCCCAAGCTAGGGGTCGAATCGGAGCTGCAGTTTCTGGCCTACACCACAGCTCACAGCAACATGGGATCCTCAACCCACTGAGTGAGGCCAGGGACTGTGTGCTCATGGATACTAGCTGGGTTCATTATCACTGAGCCACAATGGGAACTCCAGGATCATTTAGTTTTCAATAATATTTGCAAAGAACATATATCTGTCCCTCCCTTCCTCCATCCCTCCTTCACACCTTCTTTCCTCCTGCTCTAAATCATTCAGTCCAAAAGCCATCTGGCAGCCCCCTTCTCCTCCCCTCCCTTCCCCTGGATGCAAAAGGGGCTATGGAGGCAGCAACACAGGGGCTGGGAAGCCAAGCAGGCAGCTTTTATGCAAGAGAGATTAGTCACATACAGAACTGAGGGGAGGAAAAGGAAAACAAAAACAAAAACAAAAAAAACCACCTGTACATAGACTAATGGGAACCAAAGACGTTTGGAGAAGTGTTATAGTATGGCAAGGGGGGAGGTTTCTTCCCGATGCGCTGAAGGAATGGACGGTATCAGTGTGAACTCTTTTAGACAGCTAGTTAGCTACTGAGAGACAGCTGTATGACTGTGTGTACATATATTTATACACACGTATACATATATCGATTTAAATATGTTTTCTAGGTCTACCCTCTCAGAGGGTCTAGTGGTAATGACCTACCAGTAGCAGTGAGCACTCTTACTGCCTAGACCTCAGTTTTCAAACACTAAGAGAGGGGGACTGGAGACAAGGGGGCAGAGTAGAAGGACCTTGAGCTGACCTCCTCTCATAAGAAAAAAACAAAATTACAACTAATTGCTGAACAACCATTGCTAAAAAAGACTTAGAGTTCCCACCATGGTGCAGTGGGTTAAGAATCCGGGTGTAACAGCTCAGGTGCCTGCAGAGGCATGTTTTGATCCCTGGCCCAGTGCAGTGGGTTAAAGGATCCAGTATTGCTGCAGCTACAGTTTAGATTCAATCCCTGGCCTGGCAACTTCCATATGCCATGGATGTGGCCATTAAAAAAAAGTGGGGGGGGGGAATTCCCCTTGTGGCACAGTGGTAACGAACCCAACTAGTACCCATGAGGATGTGGGTTCAATCCCTGGTCCTGCTCAGTGGTATAATGATCTGGTGTTGCCGCAAGCTATGGTTTAGGTCACAGATGAGGCATGAATCTCTGTGGCTGTGGCATAGGCAGGCAGCTGGAGCTCCGATTTGACCTTTGGCCTGGGAACTTCCCTATGTCGTAGGTGTGGCCCTTAAAAAAAAAAAGACTAGAACTTATCAAAAAATACATTCTACATCCAAAGACATAAAGAAGAGACCCAATAAGATGCAAAGAATCACTTGCAATATAATCAAAGCCCATACTATCTGGGTGGGTGATTGACAAACAGGAGGATAATTTTATCACCGAAGTCCTCCCATAGGAGGGAGAGCTCTGAGCCCCCTGAGGGTCTGGCATTGGGAGGAGAAGCCCCTGGAGCATTTGGCTTTGAAGGCCAGTGGGGCTTGACTGCAGAAGCTCCACAGGACTGGGGAAAACAGAGACTCCGCTCTTGGAGGGCACACACAAGGTCTCATACACACCAGGGCCCAGGGCCAAAGCAGTGATTTCATAGGGGTCTGGGCCAGACCTACCTGCTAATCTGGGAGGGTCTCCTATGGAGGCAGGAGGGCAGCTGTGGCTCTGGGGTCATAGAAGCTGGTGGCAGAAATATGGGGGAGCGTTTATCTACTTGAACTCTTGTTGGAGGCAAACATCTTGCTTGCTTAAATTAATTAGCACCAAGTCCTGGCTGCACCCAATAGCCTGTAGGCTCCATGGGATGCCTCAGGCCAAACAACCAACAGGACAGGAACACAACTGCACCCACCAGCAGACAGGTGCCTACAGACACCTCTAGACACACCTCTTGACATGGCCCTGCCCAGCAGAGGGCCAGAGACCCAGCTCCACCTATTAGTGGGCGGGTGCAGGCCATCCCAACAGGAAGCCTGCACAAGCCTCTAGACCAGCCTCACCCACCAGGAG
>PVHT020004944.1:27398024-27420684 GCA_004024745.2 Catagonus wagneri
CAGGAAACAAGAAAAAGCTCAAATAAACAACCTAACTTTACATCCAAAGCAGCTAGAGAGGAAAGAAGCCAGGTCATGGAAACAACCTAAATGCCCATCGACAGAGGAGTGGATAGGGAAGATATGGTACATACACATAATGGAATATTACTCAGCCATTAAAAGGAACAGAATAACATTTATAGCAACATGGATGAACCTAGAAATTATCATACGAAGTGGAACCAGTCAGACAATTAGACAGCAACACCCAAAGCTACCGCTTACATGTGGAAACTAAAGAGACACAATGAACATCTTTGAAGAACAGACAATGACTCACAGATTTTAGAAAACCTTGGTTTTTCAAATAAGACAATCTGGGGGGTGGGGGGATGCACTGTGGGTTTGGGACACAAAATCTATCGTATTATGATCTTTGTACACCTATAACTGAAATAAAATTCATTGTTAATATGAAAAATAAATAAATAAAATAAAATGTATCAATCCTAAAATGCAAAAAAAAAAAAAAGAATAACCAAGTAGAGTTCCTGTCGTGGCTCAGCAGAGACGAATCTAACTAGTAGCCATGAGGACGCAGATTCGATCCCTGGCCTGGCCTTGCTCAGTAGGTTAAGCACAAGGTGTTGCCATGAGCCGTGGTGTATCACAGATGTGGCTCAGATCTGGCGTGGCTGTGGCTGTGGCTGGCAGTTACAGCTATTTGACCCCTAGCCTGGGAACCTCCATGTGCCGCAGGTGCGGCCCTAAAAAGACCAAAAGAAAAAAAAAAAGAATAACCAAACTATTCCTAAGGAAAATAAAGTGGCTTTTTGGGGGGAGGGGCAGAGGTGTAATAAACCAATGATATACAGTATACAGCCTAGAAACAGACTCATGTGTATATGGCAATTTGATACAGGACAGAGGTGTCATTACAGATCAATGAGGAAATAGTGCTGGGCTAACTGATTATGCAAGTAGAAAAAAAATTAGATTCCTACCTCACATTATACAGAAATAAATTCTAGATGAACGAGGGTATAATATAACCATGAAAGAAAAAATCTGTGGCTTTTAGAGGAAATATAAAAGGTATCTTTTTTTTTTTTTTTTTGCTTTTTAGGGCCACATCTGCAGCATATGAGAGTTCCCAGGCTAGGGGTCTAATCAGAGTTACAGCTGCCAGCCTACAGCTCTGATTTGACCCCTAGCCTGGGAACCTCCAGATGCCGAGGGTGCGGCCCTAAAAAAGCCAAGGAAAAAAAGTGAAAAAGCAAGCGACAAATGGAGAGAAGATATTTACCATATACATACCCAACCAAGAATGACTATCCCGGATGTGTAAAGAATGCTTATAGGAGTTCCCGCTGTGGTGAAACAGGGTCGGCGGTGTCTCTGCAGAGCCAGGATGTAGGTTTGATATCCAAAGGGCGCAGTGGGTTAAAGGTCCCAGCACTGCCAGCACATAGGTCACAACTGTGGCTTGGATCTGATCCCTGGCCCTGGGACAACCAAAAAAAAAAAAAAAAGAATGCTTACAAATGAGTGAGAAATAGAACTACCAAATAGAAAAATGGTTAATGGGTATTTCATAGAGAGGAAACAATCAACCCAAGTAGAAATCAGGGAGAATTATAGCCACGAGAAACCATTTTATGCCAGCCATGTGGGCAAAAAATCTCTCTAGAAAACTTTTCAGCATTATCTGAGAAACTTGACAACAACTCAAAAATTCTACTCCTTAGTCCCTAAAGAACCTCTTCTACATGAACATAAGGAGACATATACAAAAATGTTTTAATCAGCGTTGTCAGCAATAGCAAAAAGCTGGAGATAGTGCAAATGTCTTCTGACTCAAATATGGATAAGTAAACTGTGATATATAGCTACAATGGCTATTATAGTGAAAATTAATGAACCATAGTCATACCCATCAACACTGAAGATTCTGTCGAGTCCTCCACAAGATGATGTTGGCTTTTGCTTTCATAGTCTTCCAGCAGTTTTTGTGTCTTGTTATATTTAAGTATATCAAGTTGTGATAACAGCACAAGTTGGGATGGAAACCAGGCTCTGAGTCACTGGGGGAAGGAAGGGCTTCATTTTGAGTCAGGCCTTAGGACACTTATAAAATATTAAAAAGAAACTGCACTGGACAAAAATCCACAACACCACGTTCTACTCAGATTTTCCAGGCGCCACTTCCTCCTATCCCTCTAATCGTGTAATTTCCCACAATTACAGTTCCAACTCTCAATGTCTTCATGTGTTTAACAAGAAGCACAGCGTCCTATGGTGGTCCCTGGCACTAAGTTTCCTAGGACAGGCCGATCTCGGAGGATAGCAATCCGGACCTCCCGGCTCACACCTTTTTTGCCCCTCAAATTCTCTAAGTCCACGAAGATGGGGCAGGTTTCCCTTTCAATTCTCCCTTGCTCTCTGATCCAAACCCTCAAGTCCGCGCTGCCCTCATCAACCTATCGGAGCCTGCACAACCTGGGACTTCGAGCCAAGACATCCTCAAGCGACCATACTTCGGCAAAGCAAACAGACTCAAAAACAAGCTTCCACTTACTGCACGGCGTCTCCAACCTATAAGGTCGCGGCAAGAAGCGCGTCCCGGCGCCAGAGCGGCCACGCTTCAAGGTGACATCACACAAGGCGCCCGGAAATGGCGGCAGGGCCCCTATGTCATTCGGCTGCGCCGAGCTGGCGGTTGCTGTACAGTTGCTGGGAGGAGGCGAGAGGTTGAGTCGCTGGGGGCAAAGATCATGCCGAATAGCGAGAGGTTTCCTGGGCAGCAGAGGCAGCTAGGCTGGGGATGAAAGAAGCAGGGCAGATGCAAAATCTGGAGAGCGCGGAGGCTGGGCGGTCGGTCAGCACCCAGACTGGCAGCATGACCGGTGAGTGCCTCGAACCCTGTTCCCGCCCCCCAGCCTTTCGCTCTCCTCTGTGCGTCTTCCTTGGTTTCACTCCCTATTCCCCGCTTGCCCTTCTATTCCTGGGTGTCCTATACCCGCCCGGGGCGCGTCCCTGCCTGTCACCGGGATCCCTTGGCTCCGCTGCACAGGGTTTTGAAGTTGCGGTCACTGCTCCCTTTTACTTTTCCTACCAGGACCTGGAGGTGAGATCTCCGGGGATCGACGAGCCTGAAAATTCTCCAAACCGTGTTTCTGACTTGATACCAAAATTAACTGCCCGGAACACTCTCCTGTATTTCAACTGGTTTACCTTCAAAGGTCACCGTATTTTTAGTTATGTGTTCTAACCAGGGCCCTTGTTGCAACGTCTCATCACAATCCAAAGTAAAGCTTGCTCCACGATGACTTCAGATGCAAGGAATTTTCATAACTTCTTTTGGATTATTCCCATAGCCACCTTGATGAGTTATACTATTTTTTTTCTGCCGGGTGACAGAGGGTCCAATTTTGGAAAGCGCTAGGAGAGATTGCTTGCAAGGCGGTTGAAACCAGCCTCCTGCTAAGAAAGCGCTTTGATTCTCCAGTACACAAATCCTTTTTCTCTGCCTCCTGTTAAAACAGCTGAACTAGGACTGCTGCACCCAAGTAGCACTGAGCTTAGTTCTTATTTTCATCGTTAGTAAAACTTTAAAACATTTGGCCTTTCTTTTGTAGGTGAAATACCAAGGCTTTCTAAAGTCAACCTTTTCACCCTGCTCAGTCTCTGGATGGAGCTCTTCCCAGCAGTTGAAACCCAAAGACCAAAATCTCAGGTACAATTTGTTTCCTTAGGTAATTTTTTCTCCTTAGAAAAGCAACGGTCTAGAATTTGATTGTATTGCTCCAGTTTCTGTTACACTTAAAAACAAACTCAACAGGCCTTCAAATTTGCAAAATACCTCTGTGGTTTAGTGTGATACTTGTAGTTCATAGCTGTGATAGCTTCTCTTTCTAGTCTAAATATAGGATAGTTACCCTCTCAGACTGCCCTGTTTATCAGATATTGATGGCATTTGTATGTTGGTTTGGCTAAATAGATTGTGGTCTATACCACATAATTTATCACTGAATACTGTTGGTGTTTCATCTCGGTGGTTTTTTACCCTCTCCCACCAAACTAAATTGATGAAATGAGAGACCATGTCTTGTTTTACTTGGTATACATCTTAGCATCTACTCTTTTTTTTTTTAATTTTTAATATTTTATTTATTTATTTATTTTTGTTTTATAATTATTTTTATTTAGCATCTACTCTTATATCCATGAATGTTAATTGGTTTTGCTCCATGTAAGGAGTCTCTTTTTTGGACCTCAAAAAAGATGATCAAAACAGATTAGGAATGTACTGCAAGACTAATCATAAAAGCCAGTGTATTGTAAGTTTGTACATTGTACATCTTTTCTTTCCCCTTTTCTTAGGTCAGCACGGTGCTCCACTCTCATCATTTTCCTCCATGCTTGGAGTTAGTTTCTTTCATACATGGAGCTGGTTTCTCACCATTTTGGTTTAGTGGATTTTGAAGTTTAGATTGTTGTCATTAATTTTTAGGGAGTCAAGGTCATATTATGGAAAATAGTATTAGGCTAAGTTAAGCATTTCAAACATTTTTAAAAGCAGGAAAAAGAGGGAAAAATTATATGTAGCTTTTCACCATTCTAAAACTACGCTTTTAACATTTTGATACTTTCCTTCAATCTTTTAAGCACAAGATTATTTTCTTCCACTTACAAAGCTGTAATTATATTCTGCAGTGCTTGTTGAAGTTTCCAGTTTGCCAGTAATTCTGTTAAAAGGTTGCTTTAGAAGTTCCACAGACACACTTTTAGTAAATCCTTAAATTCCCTCAGTGCTCTTATGAGATCATTCATAACCATCTTTCTTTTCTTTGCTTTTCTTTTTTTTTTTGGCATGGAAGTTCCCGGGTCAGGGATCAGACCCAGCAATTCATGATGCTGCAGTGAAAATGCAGCTGTGCCACAAGAAAACTCTCCTTTTTTTCTTTTTAATTTTTGATGTCCTTTTTACCGTGGCTGAGGTTGTGTGTTTGGCACTGGAGATACATAAGGAAGGATGTAGTCCTGTAGTGTAGGTCACAGGCGCAGCTCAGATCCCTCGTTGCTGTGGCTGTGGTGTAGGTCAGCAGCTGTAGCTCCGATTCAGCCCCTGGTCTGGGAATCTCCCTATCCGCAGGTGGGGCCCTAAAAAGCAAAAAAGAAAGGGACTTTCCAAAGCAATGTTATTCAGTGATGAGATGGGAGGGCATCCTGCCATTTGCAACACCGTAAATAGACTTTGACTGCACTATGCTAAATGAGATAAGTCAAACAGAGAAAGACAAATACTGTGTGATCTCACTTTTAAGTGGAGTCTGGGAAAGCCAAACTCAGAGAGAGTAAAATGGTGTTTACCATGGGCTAGGGTGTAGGGGGACAGGACAGATGTTGTTTAGGGGTATAAATATGAGTAGTCAGTAAGCCCTGGAGAAATGCCTAGTGCATTTGAATGTTGATAACAATATTGTATTATAATCATCAAATGTGCTAAGGGACTAGGACTTAGTTATTCAAACTACTAAAAAGAAGTAAGTAGTTAAGTAACGTGATAGAGGTGCAAATTATTGCTACAATGGCAATCATATTACAATATAAATATATCAAATTAACATGTTATACACCTTAATTTTACACAGTGTTAATGTCAAATATATATACATTAAAAATAAATATATTAATTAATTATTGGGCTTTTTAACAGATCGAGTAATAGTTTTGAAGTACCTTTTTTAATTATAATTTTTAATTAAAAATAATTTTTTTTGGCTGCACCTGCAGCATCTGAACATTCCAGAGCCAGGGATCGAACCTGTGCCACAAGCAGCAACTAAAGCTGCACCAGTGGCAACACCAGATCTTTAACCTGCTGCACCACAAGAGAACTCCTGCGGAATTGTTTTTTAATAATCAAGATTTGGTCTCATTTTAATCCATTCGCACACACCACACACATGCACAGACACATACACACACGAGAATGCATCCTGTGTTGAAATTGAATTACTTTTCAACAAATGGGTATTAAATTAAATAAATAATTCCACTTCTAATTGCACATGACGCCCATAGGGTTAAGTAAGACCTTTTTCCTATTAAGAGAAGAAAATATTCTTTAAGCTAAAGTAATAATTTTTTTTCCAGTCCCAATATTTTATTTTTTTAATTACTCACTGTAAAGTAATAAATTCGTTTCACCTAAATTCTTTATTCTGCTTTTGCTGTACCAAGTAAGTCAAAGAAACTCTAAAGTGCAGTTTGACATGGACTTGTATTAGAAATATTGCTCTTGACAATTTACAAACCTTTGTCTTTTTAAAAGTAAAATATTTTTGCGTTTTAAGAAAGTAATATATATTTATTATTTATAAAATGTACAGGAGAAAAAAAATCCCTTGTAATTTCACCACATAGAGATGGCCTATGTTTTTGTGTTGTCTCTCAATCTTTTTTCTCTATTTCCTTTATTCACTTAATATCAACTAATTCTGGATCCTGCCCTTTTCACTTAACATAGGAAAGTGCTCATGGTATAATACTATTTATAAACACTGGAGCAGCAACTTAGTCTAATGGTTTGGGAGTAGCCAGTGGTTTTGTAGTTAGCTTGCGTGGGTTCAGATCTTGGCTCCACCACTTACTAGTTGTGTAACCTTGGCTAAGTTTACCTCTGTGCCAACTTCCTCATCTGTAAAATGGAATGCTACTGGAACATTCTACATGGAGCTTTTATTGAAAAGTGACTGACTTAATATTTGTAAAGTTCTTATATAATGCCTAGCATATGCTATGTACTATATGTGCTTGTTTTCTTTCTCTTTCTTTCTTTTTCTTTCTTTCTTCTTTCTTTCTGTTTTTCTTCCTTCTTCCTTCCTTCCTTCCTTCCTTTCTCCCTCCCTCCCTCCCTCCTTTTCTCCCTCTCTCTCTCTTTCTTTCTTTTTCTTTTTCGGGCCACACCCTTGGCATAGGGAGGTTCCCAGGCTAGGGATTGAATCGGAGCTACAGCTGCTGGCCTATGCCACAGCTACAGCAATGCCAGATCCGAGCCATGTCTGCGACCTACACCACAGCTCACGGCAACGCCGGATCCTTAACCCACTGAGCAAGGCCAGGGATCAAACCCGCAACTTCATGGTTCCTCGTCAGATTCGTTAATTGCTCTGCCACGATGGGAACTCCATTTTATTTTATTTTAAAATTCAGTTTATTTAAACATTTTGGAAGTTGACCAATTTCTTCCACCTCTTACCCCTACCTTTGTCAACTACAAGTCTGTTCTCTGTGTATGAGCTTGGGAGATTTGTTTGTTTTTAGATCCCACATATAAGAGAAATTGTATGATATTTATCTTTGTCTGACTTATTTCGCTTAGCATAAAGCCCTCAAGCTCCCTCTATGTTCTTGCAGATAGAAAGATTTCATTCTGTTTTATGACCAAATAATATTCTGTTTATTATCATTTTACTGTCATCGTAATGATTATATGACAGTACATTGTATCAATGTAACATGTCGCCTTATTATTGTACATTTAAGTTGTCTATAATATTTTTACCAGCCTTAGGGTATTATTAACTACAACTATTTCTGACTATGACTGCTGTCTAGAATTTTCTATGTTAAATATTTACACTGTCTGGGTGTGCCTTGAAGATTGTTCAGCAAAGGTATGTACTGAGTATACGGAATAAGAATTTTTAGTAATCCAACCTAAAACTAGACAAATGAGTGGGAGAGAAACTAATTATTAATGAGACTTCTGAGGGAAAAAACCCACAATTAAAAGTTTTAGAAGTTGAGTACTATTAAACATGGCTGTCATTTGAAAATAATCATCTCTCCTACTGGTTCATAGTCTTACATTTTATTTTTTTTAACCATAGTTTTACATTTTAGTTAAAGTAAGACTTATTTAAGTTACCCGAATATTACATTAGTAAGAATTAGAATGACTGCATTGTTCCCTCATCTTTCTTTAGACATCATATACTACCCGTCTCTCCCAGCTCTTCCCCTCATGTCCTTTGGTACCTTATTTTTATGCTAAAAGACCTCACATACTTTTCTAGAACAGAAGTCTTACAGCATAATGGTGAGGATAGTGGATTTGGGACTCAGATCCATGTTTACCCCTTTATTAGCTATGTGACCCTGGTTGAGATATTTAACCTCTCTCCACAGTTTCTTCATTTGGAAAATGGAAATAATCAGAACTAAGTTGTGAGTGTTAAATGAGATAATTTAAGGCCTAATACACGTTAAACACTCAGTGAGTGTTAGGTATTATTATTACTATCACACATGTAATCATCATCACCACCGTTAGTTACCACCACACCCCCCTCATTTCACTATTTCATTACTTCCTCCCTTTCCTCTTCTGCCTGAACATTCCCAGGACATGGCTTTTCTTGTAAACTTCTTAAAAGTTGCTCCTTTTCTGGTGTCCAGCACTTGTTTCAGAAGACTAAGAGGTCAACCTTCACCAAATTTGCCATTCCTACTTTGAAAGTTTCTCCAATTTATTACATATACCGCCTGTAGTGGGACTCACAGAATCCTGCTGTTTCACCCTGTCATCTGTTTACCTCATAGTCACTTTACTGTGTTCATAAATCTTAAACTCTATAAGAGTTACATCCTGAGCAACCAGGTTTATGGCTGGCACGCAGCAAGGGTTCAGTAAATATTTATTAAATTAATAAATGAATAAGTCTGCTATGAACATTTGTGTTTAAAAGCTGGTCGAATAGATGGATGAATGAATGAAGTTATCCTCTGTCTCAAAACTTTCTACTTCAAGTTTTACCTCGCCTTTTTTTTGGCTGCCCTGCGGCATATGCCAGGGATCAGATACAAGCTGCAGTTTTGGCCTACACTGCAGCTGTGGTAACACCAAATCCTTAACCCACTGTGCTGGGCCAGGAATTGAACCTGCATCCCAGCGCTCCAGAGAGGCCATCAGTCCCATTGCACCACAATGGGAACTCCTCAAGCTTCACTTTTGTAGAAGACTTAGCGGACATTCCTGTATTAGAGTTGATAAAGTTCATGGCTTCAAACAACAGGTTTATGTTCTTAGAGTTCTATAGGTCAGAGGTCCAAAATAGGTTTCATTAGGCTAAAATCGAAGTGTTGGCAGGACTGCATTCCTTCTAGGGAACAATCTGTTTCCTTACCTTTTCCAGCTTCTAGAGGCTGTCCACATTGCTTGGCTTCCATCTTCAGTGCCAGCAATGGTGAAATGAGTCTTTTTTTCTTTCTTTCTTTCTTTTTTGTCTTTTTGCCTTTATCTAGAGCTGCACCCGCGGCATATGGAGGTTCCCAGGCTAGGAGTCTAACAGGAGCTGTAGCCGCCAGCCTTCGCCAGAGCCACAGCAACACGGGATCCGAGCCGCGTCTGCAACCTACACCACAGCTCACGGCAATGCCGGATCCTTAACCCACTGAGCAAGGCCAGGGATCGAACCCACAACCCCATCGTTCTTAGTCGGATTTGTTAACCACTGAGCCATGAGGGGAACTCCCTGGAATGAGTCTTTCTCATGTTGCATCACTCTGGCCCTGACACTCCTGCCTCCCTCTTTTACTTATAAGGACCCTTGTGATTACATTGGGCCCACCCAGATCATCCAGGTCAAGATACCCATCTCAAGATGATGAGCAGCCTTAATTCCATATGCAGCCCTGCAAGTAATAGCCACAGGTTCCAAGGGGTCTTTGGGCAGCCATTATTCTGCCTGCCACAATCCATATCTCATACCTTCGCTACAGAGTTCCTGGTCTTCACAATGCCAGGTAATTTACCTCTACTCACCTTTAGTCCTTCTTACCCATGGCCACTCTCAGATTTTTCCATTGCTCAAAACTGACCAATCTCTGAAACCTTAAACTACAGAATTTTATTTTTAGTTCTGTGTTCTGGAAGAGTATGCTGGGGCTGGATTATAAAAGCCTCGTTTACTAGGTTAAGTAGTCTGAACTTGAAACTGAACAAAGCAGGAAGTCATTGCAGTTTCATCAAGGAAAAAAAAATGAATGGGAGTTCCTGTCGTGGCGCAGCAGTTAATGAATCTGACTAGGAACCATGAGGTTGAAGTTTTGATCCCTGGCCTTGCTCAGTGAGTTAAGGATCCAGTGTTGCCATGAGCTGTGGTGTAAGTTGCAGACATGGCTCGGATCTGGCGTTGCTGTGGCTGTGGCATAGACTGGCAGCTACAGCTCCGATTAGACCGTAGCCTGGGAACCTCCATATGCCGCAGGTGTGGCCCTAAAAAGACTAAAAAAAAAGAGAATGGTTACAGCCAAAAAAACCTTTAAATATAGGAAATATTGAATTAGTCATATGTCTTACTAATCTTTCTTTTTCTTGATCTTCTTTTAATTAGGAAAAGGAGGAGGGAAAGCATGGACTGTTAGGAGATAATGAAGAGATGGCCAAAGTATCTGCTGATAAAAAACAGGTAAATTTTTATGATGTTTTAAAAAAGACATAAATTCTCATAATAACACAGCAAAAGGAATGATATAAAGTACAGTAAAGTCCCTTTTATACTCAAGTTCCCCGTTCCTACTTCCAAGAGAGTTTTTGTATATTCTTCTAAAAATTATGCATTTCCAAGACTGAACATGTTTCTCCAAAGGTGGGGTTGGAGGAGAGAACAAAGTATTAAGTATTCTATAATACATTGCTACATCTTGCTCTTTTAAAAAATTTTCAAATTTAACACTGTCTGTCACCTTCCCCTATTAGTTCATAGAGATGTTGAGAAACACTCTTCCATGTTCTCTCAGACTCCAACACATCTTGCTGGTCTTGCCAAGAATGCAAGGCCCTAACTGTTCTTTGCCTAGGCCATTTCTCAGAATTGTGTTTGCCGCAAGCAAACTTGAGGGTTGAGGTAATAGCTTCCCCTGGAACGGAGAATGGATTTCCTCACCTTTTAAGATAAAACACAACTGAATTCCTCTCATATAACACAACCCACTTCGTGTCCAGGAATCCATATGGGCCCATCTGCATGACCCCTGTGGGGCTTGTGGGCAGGGAACCATCCCACACAGGAGACTCACATGGCTTGCTGGGCTGTGAACCACAGACCCGGGAGTTTCATGCCTTCTGCTAGCATCCAAGATACAGCAGCAGGCTAACTTAATAGCTTGGAAGTAGAGTAAATCAAAGTCCATACTTGACAAGATGAACCTCGTTCTTTTTAATATTGCAGAGTGTATCCTTGTTATTTTAATCTTTTGAGTTTTCCAGAGAGATTCTGATTCATTGGGTATGAAGTGGAGCCAAAACATGTATATTTCGGAAAAAAAAAGTTTACCGTGATGATTCTGATGTGCATTCCTGGAGATTTCCTGATTATTTCTGAGAGTGAGTCTCTAAAATGCCCAACAAGAATATAGCAATAATTTGTTTTAAAATATTTAGATGTTTTTAATTACTAAGAAAGGCAAAAGGGAAAAATAGTGAATCACTAGTTAAGTAAACGTGCTAGTGTTCACACATAAAACAGACTGTCCTCTCTTGCCTGTGTTTTCATGTAAAGCTCTGTGACTAGGATTACATAGCCGACTTACCAAGATGTTAGTGAAATGAAGCAAAGTCAGGATCCAGAGCAGTGATTCACTGCAAATGTTCCATCTTCTGGGAGTTGCAGTAAGTGGAAGTACCAAAATGGAACGCCACTTAGGCTTTTGTTGGCTTTGTTTTGTTTTAGGTTTGGGATGAAAAAAATCCTAGTCTCAAACTTGATATTTTGGCCTTAGCTAGAAACAAAATGGGAAAAAAAAATGTTTTCTGAAATGGAAAGGACTCGACAAAAAGAGTGATACATTTAGTTAAAAGACCGTTCCGTTAAAAAAATAAATTGATTGTATGCTTCCAGTTTTTAGAAATGACTTTGTAAAATGTCTTTTTTAGCCAGAGTTTCTAGCTTTACTTCTGTCTGCTTAACCACTTAGAATATCTAAGGCTAAAATCATTTAATTGCAGCACCCCATTTCTGTTGGTCATAATTGGTTCTGTTTAATAAAATAAGCTCAAGTCTGCTGAGTTTTTTTTTTTTTTTAAGGGACACACTCACAACATATGGAAGTTCCCAGGCTAGGGGTCATATCGGAGCTGTAGCTGCTGGCCTACACCACAGCCACAGCAACTTGGTATCCAAGCCTCATCTGTGATCTACACCACAGCTCATAGCAATGCTGGATCCCCGACTCACTGAGTGAGGCTAGGGATCCAACCCAAATCCTCATGGATACTAATCACATTTGTTTCCACTGAGCCACAGCAGGAACTCCCTGCTGAGATTTTTTTTTTTTTTTTTGGCCATGCCCATGGCATATGAAAGTTTCCGGGTAAGGGATTGAACCCAAGCCACAGCAGTGGCAATGCCAAAACCTAAAGCACTAGGCCATAGGAAACTCATGAGAACTTTTGATAATACCTCATCAGTGGTAGATTTTTTTCTTTTTGTTTTTAAAACTTGCTGGAGTTACTTAGAAGTAGATACTAACATATGCTTTGTGTTAAAGGAACATAAAGCTCTAAGAAATTTTGGGGTAGGGAGGGAAAAGTGTTCAAGGTAAGTTTAAAGCTCACTTTAATTAATTTAATTTGATTATATATATATTTTTGGCCACACCCACAGCATATGGAATTTCCCCAGGCTAGGGACTGTATCCAAGCCTCAGCTCCAGTGGTGGATCCTTTAACCTACTGCGCCAGGCCGAGGATTGAACTGCTCCTCCATAGCGACCTGAGCTCCTGCAGTCTGATTCTTAACCTATTGCACCACAGCGGGAACTCCTAAAGCTTATCTTAGACAGTATAGCCAGATCTTTCATATTTTAGCTATGTTTTTGGATATATGTTTTTTAAGGGAAAGATTTTTGTATTCCTGTTAAATGTCCTTAACTTTTAGGAGATGGTGGCTGCCTCCAAAAGGAAATTCTATAAAATGTCTGCTCTTTCTTTTTAGGCATTTCACAAAACATCATCCTCCATTGTTTCAAATGTTTGTACTCATAATTAAAACTGAAACTTGACTATTTTAGTTAATACAGATTTGGTCTGATTTTTAAAGCGATTTCAAATATGTCCTGCTGGGGATAACTAGAATAAAATCTCTGTGAAAGATGGTAGAGAATAATGACACTCAGTTCTCAGTCCATGTCCCGCTTGTGTTGTAAAATCCCTTAGGAACCCAAGGATTACATTTCTTACTTCAGAATCTTTTGCTGTGACAACAGTATGGACTATTTTGTGCCTTACATAGAACTGATTTTTAACCTTAGTCTGTTTATCTGGTATTAGTATTGTTACAGCAACTTTTTGGTCAGTATCCGTGTAAGTTAGGACACTTTAGGTTTAAGTAACTACTCTTTAGAACCCCAGCTAGTGCCCAGTCTCTGGGGCTTAGAGCTGAGTAAGCCTGGTCCCTTACCAGCAGGATCTGCTGAGATGGCTGGAGTCTACTCCTCTGGTTTGAGTTCTTTCTTCCTAACATCTGAGGGTATTCTTCCTTTCTTTCTAGCTTGACTATATATCTAAAAACCTTTTTTTTTTTTGTCTTTTTAGGGCTGTACCCGCAGCATATGGAGGTTCCCAGGCTAGGGGTTGAATCAGAGCTAGAGCTGCCGGACTGTGCCACAGTCACAGCAATGCTGGATCTGAGCCACATCTATGATCTCCATCATAGCTCATGGTAACACCAGATCCTTAACCCACTGAGCAAGGCCAGGGATTGAACCCATGTCTTCATGGATACTAGTCGGGTTTGTTAACCACTGAGCCACAATGTGAACTCCTAAAAACATTTTAAAAATTATAAAAATAATCATGTATTTGTACGAAGTAAACCCTACCTCCATTAGTTTAGACTGCCATAGTCCAAAAACTCGAGAGTAATTTTTAAGAAAGAAGTTGAGAATTACCTTTATTTTAGTCATTATTTAAAGTATTTTAAAATTCAGGATAGCCTCTGCTTTAGTTCTCTTCCTTTTAACTGTTTCTGGATCTTTCAGAAAGTCGTGTAAACTCTCTCGGCTTCACTTATCCATGTGTAAAAATCACAGGGTTTTTCCTTATTATCTAGAAGCTTAATATTAAATAGTCTGAGACATAATGCTGTAAGAAACAAGTCAAATTGACTTGGTTCCTGCCCTTTACTAGGTTAAAATGTATTATTTTTTACTAGGATAAATGTATGATAATTGAATGTTTAATTGTTTGGTTAAGAAAGTCGAGATTTAGAAAATTTGGGGTATAACATCAACATTAAACTTTAAGAAAAATTTTCGAATATTTTGAGAAATGTGCTTTTGTTCAAAATGTGTTCAAATAAAGAACTAAACAAAACCTTCATTTTATTAATAAATCAAGTATAATCCACAATACGATCATTAAATGCTAAAACTAATCACATAAATTATAAATTATTATTTTGTATCTTAATGTAGGTGAAGAGAACTGGTCTTGTGGTGGTGAAAAACATGAAAATTGTTGGTCTCCACTGTTCTAGTGAAGATTTACATGCTGGGAAAATTGCTATGATAAAACATGGGTCAAGGCTGAAAAACTGTGATCTTTATTTTTCCAGAAAACCATGTTCTGCTTGTTTGAAAATGATTGTAAATGGTAAGTGCAAATAAGGCTTTCTGGAGGATTAATAGCGTTTATGTTAGAACAAATTAAATGGGAACAAATTCCCTAAATTCCACAGAGATAATTTAGAAATGTAAATATGTATCTGAAGACAGTTTGATATCTTTAAGAAGGGTAGTCAAAAAGTATGGATTTTGGTCTCAGCTCTGTCACTATCCTTGCATTGGTAGACTAATACTAGCTGCTGTTAACAAATAAACACCGAAATTTCAGTGACTTAAACTAAATGCTCATCACCCATGTAATAAGTCCAGTGCGAGTGTTGCTGAACAGCAGACGGCTCTTCTCCATGTGGTTGATTCTTGGGCCTAGGCATTTTCTGTCTTATTGCTACTGTCATCCCTTCGAGCCTTGAGTCCTCTGCATCTAGAGACAGAAAGAATAGAGAAGCATACCTGCTTCCTAAAAACCCTGGCCTGGAAGTCAAGATGTCATTACTGTTCATATCCACTGTGGGAACTGTATTTTCGGACTGGGCAGCTGCCTCCCAGTGACTTCTCTACTCTTTGGAAGGAGGCGCACAAGTGATTAATGTGTAGCTATCCATCCCTGCCACACCAGGCCATGCCAGATCTGAGCCATGCCTGCGACCTATACCATAGCTCATGGCAACGCTGGATCCCCTACCCACTGAGCGAGGCCAGGGATTGAACTCGAATCCTTATGGATGCTAATTTGATTCCTTTCTGTTGCACCACAACAGGAACTCCCCGTCATGGATTTTTAAGAGTATAACAGGGTCTGAGACCAAAAAATTTGAGAACCTTTTCTGTAGCATTTGCTACTGGTACATGAAACATTATGCAAACATTAGTCATCCCCTCTTCACCCTGAATCAAGATTACTAGAAATAACCAGAATGCTGAGATGAAACGTTGACCATCACACTGGTTAGGAAATAAATTATGAGAACTCCATAGAGGGAAAGTGAAACAGGCAGAGCAAGTATTCTGATAATAGCTTTGAGGCCCTCAAAATTACTCTACATCCCAAGCCACAGCAAGAGTCAGTAGTAGCAGAGAGTAGCTAGAAATGTGCATTTGTTCATCTTGAATTTTTTAGTTCATCTGTTACTTTGAATGCAGAAAACCTGTGAGCTATCTGTCTATGCACTTCTGGGTACAGTCGTTAAAAATATGAACTCCTCTCCTGGTGGAAATTACCTGCGATGCCAGCAAAGGGGTTTCTTTGTGGTAAAATGCTAATAAATTGATGAACATTTGTGTGTTTAATTCTGTATAAGGCATCTCATTGTTTAATCTCAAGCACAAAAAACTTTTTTCATGTTATCCAGTTTTTTCTCTTTTGTAAATTGTCTGTTCATATCTTTTTGTCTCTTTCGAGGCCTTATTGTTCTCGTTAATTCATATGTGCTCTTAATTAAAATATGTGTATTAAAGGTTACTGACCTTTTCTCTGTCATATTGATTGAAAAACGTTCCTTTCAGTTTGTTGTTTTAACTTTGTGGACTTAAAGATAATTAATACTGTCTTTCTCTCCCTCTGCTTCCCTGCTGCCCTCACGTTATAAATTCACTGTGGATGTCTTGGGATCTCTGTATTTTATTATGAAGAGGACTGTAATGTGTTAAACCATTCCTCTATTTTGGCCATTTAAAATTTTCTGTATTTTTTACTGTTTTAAACAAGGCTGCACTAAATATATGCAAGCATGAATTTTCTTTTGTCTTTATTTCACATGCTTTCTTAGAAGAGCTTCCCAGAGGAAGAATTTAGACTGCAGGTGCATTTTTAATGCATGAATGAATTGTTTACTTCAGATTCAGATACAAAACTCCAGCCAATATCAGTTATTTCTAAAAACAGCTATTTGATTACTTAGAGGACTCTGGCACATAGCCCAAGCTCTGGGCTTTGGGACCACACTTAGCAAAGCCAGTGAGTCCCAAATACCTTCCAAGGGCTTTATTGTTGGCAGCTTTTCCTATATACGGCCAGATAGTAAATGTTTTAGGCTTGCTAGGCCATGTGTTATCTATACAGCTATTCTGCTCTCAACTCAGCTACTCCATGGTAGTGTGAAAGCCATAACCAGAGACCATGTCAGTGATTAGGTGTGTCTGTATTCCAACAAAACTTTATGGGCACTGAAATTTGGATTTTATATACTTTTCATGTGTTGCAAAATATTTTTCCTTTCCTTTTTCCCAGTTAGTTAAAACTATGAAATCCATTCTTGATCTGCAAACTGTACAGAAATAGGCAGCAGGACAGATTTGTCCTGTGGCCGTAGTTTGCCAACACTTGGGCTGTATTGTTGGTGACTTGGTAATAGACATTTATATATGGGGACCTCTAGATCTACTGCAGTGATATGGTGGGTTTGTCAAGACAACCCTTAATTTCAGTGAGCCTCTGGTAACTACTTTTCATATTTTCTATTTCAGCTGGAGTTAACCGAATTTCATACTGGCCTGCTGATCCAGAAATAAGTTTGCTTACTGGGGCTTCTAGTTATGAAGATGCAAAATTAGATGCCAAAGCAGTGGAAAGATTGAAGTCAAATAGTCGGGCCCATGTGTGTGTCTTACTTCAGCCTTTGGTGTGTTATATGGTGCAGTTTGTAGAAGAGACCTCCTACAAATGTGACTTTATTCAAAAAATTTCAAGAACATTGCCGGACACTAACATTGACTTTTATTCTGAATGTAAACAAGAAAGAATAAAGGAATATGAAACGATATTTTTGGTTTCCAGTGAAGAAATGCATAAGCAAATACTAATGACTATAGGTTTGGAGAACCTCTGTGAAAATCCGTACTTTAGCAATCTAAGGCAGAACATGAAAGACCTTATCCTACTTTTGGCCACAGTAGCTTCCAGTGTGCCCAACTTTAAACACTATGGATTTTATTGTGGCAGTACCGAACAGATAAATGAAATTCACAATCAAAGTTTGCCACAAGAAATTGCAAGGCACTGCATGATTCAGGCCAGGTTATTGGCATATCGGACTGGTGAGTTATATGCTTAGTTCATAAGTTGGGGCTGATTGGGTTGTATTTGTCTCAGAATTACAATGGTGTTCGTCTCACTGTGGTAGTACTTACTGACTCTTAAAGTTTTGCTGATCGTACAGTACAGAGAAGTTAGTGAGAGTCCTAAGTAGACAGCTCTTTCTTAGAGCAGTTTTGGGATTTCTTGTGGCCTGTTGGTGCTACATTTATAAATCAGGGTCTAATTGGGCCATTTCTGCTTCTTGCTTTTACCATTTCACAGTTCAGTGAGCCCTCCACTAGGAATAGAACAAAAAGAAGAAGGAAAACCAAAATCATTTTTTTTAAACTCTTCAATAGTCTGTATGTATTCAATATTTAGTATAAAACCTTTCTAATTATAAGTGTAGTTGATTTACAATGTTGATGGTAAAAACTAAAAATCTTTAAAAATGTGAATTCAAAATCACCAGCAGAATCAAAGTAATTTTGGCAGATTCTTCCAGTTTCTGGTATGTCTTCAGTCAGCAAGTGGAGATACCAAGCATTTTTACTTTCTTAGGTTGTACATAAGTGCGTGAAAAAGGAAAATATTACTTGGGAATTTTCTCTATCATGATAAAAGATGGTATCTATTTCCAAATATAGGACAGTGTTTTTACATCTTACCAGGCATAACTTTTTTCAGAGTAGAATCATGATCACTTTTTAAAATGCAACTAGAAATAAGGAAAAGAAAATGCAGGCAAGAGGAGGAGTAGAGTAAAATCTGGTGAGTGGCTATGGCAGAATTTTTAAAACCTATCCCAAGAAAGAAGGAAAAGAGAGAAAATCTTCAGAAAAGGTCCATTTCCAATGCTACTAGTCTGCAATATATGCTAAACAAATACCACAGGCTGAAGTAATTTCAGTAAAATGGAGGTTTTCAGATGGTAGCATGTTGGAATCACCATAGACACTTGAATTAAAAGTGTGAATGCTGAAATTCTAACCCAGACCTGCCTAGTCCCTCAGAATGTGTCTAGGCTTATGAATCTAATTTAAAGTTCTGCATGTGGTTCCAACATTCATCAGGATAAAAGAAACCCCTCAATACTTATTAAAGAATTTGATTCTACTGTAGTCACAAATTATATGATGCCAAACAACTGTATTGTGTAAAGGTCTGACTTAATATAATTGTCTTGTGTCACGGCCTATACATTAGTCTCTGCCAACACCTGTTTTATAAAGAATTTTCCTCCAAACCATTCTGGAAGGATGGAAATGTAAATGGGAACAGCTGTTATAGCTGCACTTCACTATTCATCTTGCTGATTAGAATTCAGCAGATTCCAGAGTAAGCATGGGTGGGAGGTGTGAGTGTTTTGTTCCTTCACCTGATCTTAGGAACTCTTCATAATACCTCATCATACTAGGTGTGACTCCAGTGTTTAAAGATGCAGTAATGTATGGATATACATATATATTCTTTATTAGGTACTCTGGTAGTATAATTGCTGCATTGTAAATTTATCTTCTGTTACTGTGCACAGGTTTGTACTTATATAATATACTTGTGCAATTTAAAAGGTTCTTCAAGGTTAATTTTTTGTCCATGTATGACTTTCTTGCCTAGAGCCCACATCCTGAAGAAAATGTGACTCTTTGTCATGTACTCCTCTCCACTGTGAGCTCTTCCAAGGAACAGACCATTTCCTCATCATCGTTTTTTCCTTAGCACTGAGCAAAGGGTGTCGAATGGATAAATCATTTTATGTCCCAAGAGAAATGGTCCACAATCCCTTATCCAAAGCCCTTGGAGCCAAACGAAAAGGAATTGAGAACTTTTCAGATTCTAGAAATACAGTACATATATATGTACTGTATGTATGTGCAGCAAGCTGTTTTTAAAAACTTGATATAAGGGATTTTAGATAAGGAATTCTGGACCAATATTCTTCACTGATTACAAATAATAGCTAACAATTTATTGAGCACCTACTATAGGTCAGGTTATATATGTGCTTCACGTAACATTGAGGACAATCCAGCAAGGTCGATATCCCTATGACTTAGTGTGTTTCTAATAACTCAAACTTTACAGTTTTATAGTGTTCAGCTTATTTAACAGCTTTATTTCATTCTAATTAATAGGTGAAGAAATCATTCTGTTAAACCATTTCATTTAAAAATATACATATTAAAATGAATTCTAAAACTTTTAACAACAGAGTTCTAAAACTAGTTGAAAGTAGGTGCTTCATAACTCACTTTTGAATGATGAATAAATAGGGTCCACGGAGATGCTGTTAAAAGCATGTTTCTAGGATACTTTGAGGTAGCAAGAAAGTGGCAAGTCTTGTTTAGACTCCAGGAGAAGAAGCAGGGCGAGGATGGTATCTCATCTTACTTACCTAAGTGTGCCTTTCGGTTTCTTTTTCTGACCTGTTTTCTCTTAGAGTAGGTGTTATGGCTACCTCCTGGACCACACTGTTGATGATGAAAGTAGGTTGGAGTAGCCAGGAAGGTTAACTATTTCAAATCATAATTCAGTTGTTCTCATCTTGTAGTTCCCTGGGAATCAGAGGGGTTGCTCATGAGAAGTACAGATTCCTGAGTTGACCGCCTCTCTTGGAGAGGTTGATTCAGGGAATGTCCATGGGAGCCAGGAACCAGCTTTTTTAACAAGCACTCCAGTGATTCTGATGCAATTGGTCTGTGGACCACACTTGGACAAACCCCGACATGATCACCATATGCGGAGTCAAAATAACCACGCCTGTGTTCCAGAACCGTAGGATAGAGTCCTCTGCCTTTCAGTGGTCAAGAGTCTCAGGAATTTGGCTTAATGATTATAAGTTAACCTTCCTTCAGAGATGTACAGAGAAAACCTTGTGAATGACCAGATCCTGGGAACAATTTACAGATACAAAAGTTTTTTTGAGAAATTTTGCATAAAAATTAGAGATGTGAAAGGATTTTTGAGAAATTACTTCATCAGTCATCCAACCCTGCGGCTGGATGAAATCTGTTCCATCGTATATGGACAAACTTTTATTCTGATTTCAAAAGACACCTAATAAAAATTATCCTCTTGGTGAAACTAACTGTAGCTAAGCAGTAGAAGTTAGTTTAAAAATCACATTGTTTTTCCTCCTGACAAGATTTAGTTTGTCCCTCAACTGAAAGAGAAAAAGTGGCTCCTGGACTGAAAAATAATAACATGAAAAATACTTATAGTCAACGGTTGGAAAAGTAGACTCGATATGAGGAATTTCTATTTGACTTTTTCATTTTTGTTTCAGATTTATGCATGTATTTAGCAGAATTTTACTTAAAGGTTTTGGTTCTGCAGGCAAATAGAATCTTAGGTTTATAATTTCTGCTCCTTGCCTTAGAAATTAGTGTAAAGCCATCATTTTTATTCTTTTCCCCTCATGTTATATTCTGAAGGTCTTTGAAGGAACAAAATTTTGTTTCCCCCAAAATCTCTTTCCTGACATTCTCCACTCTATTAAGTACATTCGTCCCAATGTATGCTCGATGTCATGCTCCTTTCCTTCAAAGCCCAGCCTAGTGGCTAGGGACACAGATGTCTTCTTGTCACCTCCCCCACCAGATCATAAGCTTTATGAGTACAGGGACTCAGGCATTCATTAAAGTGAGATCTTTGTTAGGAAGTTCTTCACATCTGAGGGAGGCAAGCAGGTTGGGTGTGGAGGGCTAAATTTTAGTCACTTATTTTCTTTGCCTGTTTTCTCGTCTAGAAAAGGAAACGTATTGCTTTACCTTTAGATAAAAATGAGATACTGGATAACACATGCTTAAAATAAATTGTAAAAAGGCTTTGTAGTATAATATTGAAAACCCAACTTGCTTAACCTGAAGATGGGGGATTTCATTATATTATCATAACATTTTTAAAAAATTAACTTTATCAGGCATCCCGGCTTTTCATGCATAGGTGAAATAATGTTTCTTTTTATTTTTATTAGAAAAGTATTTAAATATGTTATTGGAAAGATTAATGTTTAGGAAATTGTATGGTGAAGTCACAGATGCATTTAATCCTCATCAATATGAAGATATGAAGAGGGCAAGTTCAGATAGTTGTCACTTTCTTTGTGTAAATGTACCTGCTTAACTACATGGTCTCCTATTAAGATTTTGATATATACTATGGATTTTATAATTTGTGTATAATCGTCTTAGAAATTTTAAACTTATCCTCGTCTTAGTAGAAGGAAAAGTCAATTCTTAATATGTAGAATTCCTATTTTGTTTTTTTTTTCATTTAAGGTTAATAATTTTAAGAAGTATAGTCTTGTTGAAAAGTAAATAAGTTGATTCTGCAGAGAAATTGTAACCTTATATTTATAACTTCTGGCACTTGATTTAGAAACAAGCATCATGTCATTAACTTGGCATTCTTTTCCCCTCAAGGTAAACTGTGAAGGTCAGGAAAAGGCCAACATTTTGTTAAAATCAAAATTCCTTTCATGTACCTTCTAGTGAAAAAAAATTAATATATGTGTAATATGAAAGCCCATAAAGATTTTTTTATGTTTGTATTATGTTTGAACTTCTTTCATAGCAAGAATACTTCCATGAAATGTATTATCTGTGACTAGAGTACAAAACATTGTAGGAGAAGACAGGTTTGACTGTTGTGCATGGTTATTACACTAAACCGTTGAGTTCAGAAACTTCTTCCTTAATTAATTTCATCATCTATTAGAAATGGTCATTTAAAAACAGACTTGGTAGAAATGCAATAAAGTTACACTCAGCTCTGGTTATAGCTTTAAGGTGCCCTGAGTGTGGTCACTGCCACTGTAGTGATCTCTGCTCGTAGATCGTGTACCACGGGGTTGGTAGTGACCCTGTCTATAGTTAGCACCACGCTCTAACCAACTGCGCTAACCAGCCAGCTTCACTGTCTGTAGTTAGTACCTAGTTTCCCTGTTCTAAGCTTGAGAGTATTTTATTTTCATACTTTTCTGTAATTAGGTTGTCAAGGATTGTTGCTACATTTATGAAGTGTATTTCA
>PVHT020004944.1:27420784-27437520 GCA_004024745.2 Catagonus wagneri
CATGTGGAGGTTCCCAGGCTAGGGGTCTAATCGGAGCTGTGGCCACTGGCCTGCGCCGCAGCCACAGCAACGCAGGATCCGAGCCGCGTCTGCAACCTACACCACAGCTCACGGCAACGCCGGATCGTTAACCCACTGAGCAAGGGCAGGGATCGAACCCTCAACCTCATGGTTCCTAGTCGGATTCGTTAACCACTGCACCACGACGGGAACTCCTATTAACATTTAATCTTGATCTTGTTTAAGCATATTTCAGTCTTAAGTATCTGACATTTTGTTGACCCATTGGGATTAATATTTCTTATTGATTTATTTATTAAGTTCTATAAACATTTGCACATTTCATCAACAGTTTTCTAGACAGATTCATTCATTTAGCAAACATTTAGTAAACACCTTCTACAGTATAGGCTCTGTGCCACAGTGAACAGTAGGGGGTTAAAGATACATGTTCTACCCTTCATGGCCTTATATAGTCTAGTGATGGAGACAGGTGAAAAAAGACTGGCATATAACTGTAATTATAACGTGATACCCTGAGAACACAGAGGAGGTACCTTTACTCCGCTTGGAGAAATGAGTAAAATATTCTTGAAGGAAGTTAGGTGCTATTAGTCTTAATTTTTTTATTTTTTAATTTTTTTTCTGTGACTGCACCTGCAGCATATGGAAATCTCCTGGTCAGGGATTGAATCTGAGCCACAGCTGTGACCTATGCACAAGTGCAGCAACGCTAGATCCTTTAACCCACTGCTAGGGATAGAACCCATGCCTCTGCAGCGACCTGAGGCGCTGCATTGGGTTCTTAACCCACTGCTCTACAGCTGGAGCTCCACATATGCTATTAGCCTTAAAGAATGAATGGGAATTTACTAGGCAGGGCAAGTTAATGGGATGGGGTGGGTAACATGCAGAGGGCAGGGCATGCGAGAGAGAATGTGGGGAAATGCAGACTCAGCACATTGGAGTCCAGAGTTGTAGTTAGAGGAGAGTAGTGAAAACGGGCTGTGCCATGAAGAACTTTGTATACCGCATAAAGAGTTTAGACCTTATTCTTCAGACAGTGGGATTCCCTAGCACAGCGCTAACTAGCAGAAATAAGAGGCAAGCCACATACATAACTAAATTTGTAGGAGCCATGTTAAAAAAATGAAAATATATTGACGGAGCAGAAACAGACTCACACACATGGAGAACAGACCTGAAGTTGACAAGGGGAAGGGGAAGTGAGTGGGATGGGCTGGGTGGGAGTTTGGGGTTCGTAGATACATACTATTACATTTACAGTTGATAAGCAATCAGGTCCTACTCTCTAGCACAGGGAACTATATCCGGTCTCTTGTAATGGAACATGGTGGAAGATAATATGAGAAAAAAAAATGTATATATATGTATGATTGGGTCACTTTGCTGTACAACAGAAATTGACACATTGTAAATCAACTGTAATTAAAAAAAATTAAAAATAAAAGTAAACAAGTGAATTAATTTTAAGAATATGTTTTACTTAATCTTGGAGGAAGATTAAGCACACAGCCATAGCAAAGCGGGATCTGAGCCACGATCTGTGACCTAAACCACAGCTCATGGCAACGCCAGATCCTTTAACCGACTAAGTGAGGCCAGGGATCGAACTCACATCCTTATGGTTACTAGTCAGGTTTGTTACTACTGAGCCACGACGGGAACTTTTGAGGGCGAGTACTGAGTCTTCATAATCCTGTGTGTATTTAATACTTGCAGTACCTCTCAATTTGTACTGACCTCATATGCCTAGTGGCTACTGTATTGGACAGTGCAATCCAAGAATATTTCAAATGGGAAAAATGATTTGATCAGATTTGCATTTAAAAAATGATGTTGGGCTAGACAGGAGGTAGGGAGATCTAATAAAAAGAGATGATAAGGCTTGGAATTATGGGGTTGTGTTGGGAGGGCATGGAAAGAAGAGATACTTAGTAACTATGGGGCCAGCTAAAAGGTGAGTGGGGGGCCTGAGTTTCCTTCAGCAGACTTCATAGCAAGTAATTTGACTCTTTGGCTGGATATGTCATGAGCCTCTCAAGTTCAACCTAACCAATACATTCAGCATCTTCCTGCTAACCTATTCCTTCCTGAGTGTCACCTTCCATTTTCACCTAGTGCTGTGATTTCCACCTTCAAACTGTCCCTCAACTCTACTTATTTCTATCCTATTTGTGAACACCTACAAGAATAGGTTCCTCTGCTAAAAACTCCCTTAGAATTCTGTACAACTTACTGGTGACACTCATCCCAGTTCAGTTTACATGAGCAGCTTCTTACCGTCTCCCAATTAGAAGGTTCATGAGAGCTGGGATTCTCTGTCTTTTTTACCACTGAATTTGTAGCATGTAGCACAGTCCCTGGCCTTTGGTTGGAACTCTCCCTCTCGGGTTTATGTAAATGCTCAGCAGCCTTGTGGCTTAACATTAGTTTCTCAGCTACTCTGGAGAATTTAGGTTTCCAGTTACATTATCTAGAGTGTAGACAGCATAGTAAAGTGGAAAGACAGGAGTTTAGAGTCAGGCAACCCAGGCTTGATTTCTGGCTGTTACCAGCTTTGAGAGCCTGGACAAGTTATTTAATTTCTCTTGGCCTCAGTTTCTTCATCTGTAAAATAGAAATAGTAACAGTATGGCTGTCTAGGATGTTGTGAGGATTAATTAAATGAAATAACACGTTTAAAACTTAGCATGATGTTTGACATTTAGTAAGTACTCAAAGATAATTTTTATTAATGAGATAATATTTTATTTGTAAAATTTGTTGGTTTATCATAACTGATTTTTATCAAGCTGCTATAGTAATGAGTCTGTTGATTCTATCACATGGGTAACTATAATATATTGAAGTTGAGTGGCATTTATACCATATTCCGAACAATTACAAACATTTATGATTTATAAAACATTTTACTCTTATAGTTGATAAAAGCATTCATATTAACACCTAATAGGCCACTGACCAGGTAAAATTAAAAAAAAGCCACTTAAGTAGGAAATTCTGTTATACACACACACACACACACACACACACACACACAGTAGAGGCTTAATAACTATGAAGATTAAAGGACAGTGCAAAATTTATTTTCCGACTATGTATAATAACGCTTTTTGGCCCAGCAACAGAACTGGTCTGTTGAAAATATTTTTTAGAATTTCTGGCTTGCTAACCAGTAGCACAGTGCAGAGCATACAAGAAATTAACAATAATTTATTGAGTACATGCTATGTGTGGACCACTCTAATAGGTGTACTTTAAGATATAGAGAGGACACATAAAACATGATTTCTCTTCTCCAGGATCATATAACCTATTCAGGAAGAGAAGTCTGAATCAAGTGAAATAGTTTGTGAGTTAAACAAGCTAATATTGAATTCACTGCTAAAACAAAGGACTGCCTTGAGATTATATATTAGAGATGATAAGCCTGCTTGAAATTTAGGTTTGACAGGACCACGCTGCCATGGGAAGATCTAATATTGTGTTTTTATGATGGTTCAGTTTGTCATGGAAAAGTGAATTCATTATACGAAGTATCATACTAGGCTTTAATGATACACTACAAGTTGTCTTTTCAGAATGTTGAAAATAGCTTTGTTGGTTTGCTCACTTTTCACAGAAAAGTTGTGATGGAACGGGCGCGATGTACTTCATAGGATGTGGTTATAACGCTTTTCCTGTTGGATCCGAGTATGCTGACTTCCCACACATGGATGACAAACAGAAAGACAGAGAAATCAGGAAATTCAGATACATTGTACACGCGGAACAAAATGCCTTGACGTTTAGGTATGAAATTTGTTTTCATGTATTTTCTATAACCTACCTTAGCAAAGGGTAGTGGAAATTAGTTCTCTTTTAGCTGTAATTTATTGTTTTCTTAAAAATTCCAAGAAATGTGCTTTTCAGAATTATAGCTTTGGTTGTACTTGGTCTTTGCTACCTGACTTGACACTGATGTCAGGGATCCTTCAGGCCTTTAGATTTATTGAACAAGCCTTTCTTTCCTTTCTTCCTCCCCTCTCCAGAATAAAACTGCTTGATGTTTGTTCTCAGGGTCTTGCGTATGTCTGGATTACAAGATCACCTTTTTTTCTAAATATAGAGCACATTGTATTTATATGTGTTTATGAATATATAGATTTTATTATGAACAAAATTGCTTTAATATAGTTTTTTGTTAGAGATTATAACTGGCATCACCTCCTTCTAATATTAATTTAGATCATTTCCACAAACATTTCTCAGTGTTTATCATTAAGTGGATGATTTTAGGGATTTCAAATCTGTGTAAGTCACAGTTTCTGTTCTTGAGGAGCTTATTATAATGCAGCAGAGGATATAAGACTGAATTCTGCCTAACATGGTCAGTTTTGTGGAAAAGGCCACCACAAAATGGGTGGAAATTCAGGGGCTGCTATGGATGGAAGGGGAGAGTGAGGGAAAAGCTTTATGGAGAAACTGGCATTTGAGCTGCACTTGAAAGATTTAGTATTATTGTGGCAATTCCTTGAGGTACTTACTTGAAGGGAAGCCATTCTTGCTTCAGGCATAGCAGTGGGCAAGAAGTAGGAAAATGCTTGTATATATAGGAACATGGATATTCCAGTTAGGCTGGACCGTGGAGCACATGGGAATAGGTTGGGACTGACAAGGGAGGACTTTGAGTTTAGACTTCATTTGGTAGGTAGTGGGGAGATGGAACGGCCTTGACAGAGTCACACTAATGGTTCCTTAGGTGGTAGGTATATTGTTTGAACAGACTAGATGCTTGAAATCCTGCTGCTCTGATACAGGGGTTACAGAATCAGAGTCTGCACCAGGGACATGGATATGAAAGGCTGGTGATGGGGAATGTCAGACAGCTGACTGAGAACAGTGTAAACCACGAAACCTGGAGTCTGTCTCCTGTATCTTCCCATGAAGCATTCCTTATTCTTCAACTATCCTGGCATGTAGAGCCTCACCTACCTCCTCTGGCTTGTTCCTTGTGTTCTTCATTACGGATTTACTTGGTTCATTTTGTCACATCCAAATATTTGTTAGGTAAAATCATCCTGTGTTAGGGAAGGCAGTAAGGGGACTATTAACTCAAAACAGAATTTAGTAAGCATTTATCAAATATCTGTTAGGTACCAGATAAGAGATAGACCTTTGGGCTCCCATGACTTAATGTCTAATCACACATGGTACATTCTTAGGGAGAGTGTTAGTTCTAACCCCTAATTCCAGCATTATAAAGAGGTTCTTACTTAAAAGGCATTGTTCTCTCTCTCTGTGTTTTAATTTACTTTGTAATCTAATACTGAAAATCTTGCTGTTGACTAATTTAGCAAGAGTAAGGCTTTTTAATCATTGTCGTGTATAATGTAAATCTGTTTCTGAAGCAGCTTAATTGTATTTATATTTTTTAATTTTAGCATTTCAAGATTTTTATAAAAACATAATTTACCCTTTCAGAAACTATCTTCCTAATGTTATATATATATATATATATATATTTTTTTTGTAGGTGTCAAGAAATAAAACCAGAAGAAAGAAGTATGATTTTTGTGACAAAGTGCCCATGTGATGAATGCGTACCTTTAATTAAAGGTGCAGGCATAAAACAAATCTATGCTGGGGATGTAGATGTTGGAAAAAAGAAGGCAGACATCTCTTACATGAGATTTGGGGAACTTGAGGGTGTTAGCAAATTTACAGTAAGTAGATACACATTTTTTTCAAATATACTTTCTATTATGTTACACATTTTTTTCAAATATACTTTCTATTATGTTGTTAGGTACTTTGCTGCATATTTTAAATTAGTGATTCTTACCCTTTTAAAGAGTTTTAACGAAATGTTATCATTGAGTTCATTTTTATGTGCAAGCACTGCCTAATTATAAACATTAATTTTACGGTTTACATTATAATATGTATCTCTATAGAGTTCTATGTTGAGCTTACAGGTCTTGAATTCGTTGGTCCTTTAGTGCCATCTGGTGGCTAACAAAAGAAAAGCTTTGACCCACCTCTTTCCTCACTTTCCTGTCTGATTTCGAAGTGGTAGAGGTGGAATTAGTTTAAGATTACCCAAAAGGGGAGACACATACACACATAAGCATTTTTCATGAGAAAAATCAGGAAAAAATTAGGAGGAGTTTGATATTTGATATTTTGAAAAAAGTACTGAGGTAGTGGAGAACTCAGCTTTATTTCATTATGCTTTTTTTTTTTTTTGGTCTTTAGGGCATATGGAAGTTCCCAGGGTATGGGTAGAATTGGAGCTGTAGCTGCCTGCCTACGCCACGCCACAGCAGTGCCAGATCTGAGCCACATCTGCGACCTAAACCGCAGCTCGTGGCAACGCCAGATCCTTAACTCACTGAGTAAGGCCGGGGATTGAGCCTACATCCTCATGGATACCGGTCAGGTTCGTTACCACTGAGCTACAACAGGAACTCCTCATTATGCTTTTTTACTACTTAGGTTTCTAAAAACAACTTTTCTATTTAGAAACAGTCTTAGGTATACAGAAAAGTTATAAAAGCACTACAAAGAAATTTTTTTTTCAGAAATATTTGAGAGTAAGTTGTTGCCATAATGCCAAACCACTCTCAAGTACTTTTGTGTGTGTGTGAGGGGTGTGAACCTGAGGTATATAGAAGTTCCCAGCCCAGGGGTCCAATCAAAGCTACAGCTGCTGGCCTACACCACAGCCACAGCAACGCAAGAACTGAGCTGCATATCTGACCTACCCCACAGCTTGCAGCAACACTGGATCCTTAACCCACTGAGCAAGGCCAGGGATCAGACTCACATCCTCATGGATACTAGTGGGGTTCTTAACTGCTGAGCCACAATGGGAGCTTCCTCAAATACATTCTTGAAGGGAAGTTCCCGTCGTGGCTCAGTGGTTAACGAATCCGACTAGGAACCATGAGGTTGCGGGTTTGATCCCTGGCCTTGCTCAGTGGGTTAAGGATCCAGCGTTGCCATGAGCGGTGGTGTAGGTCGCAGACGCGGCTCGGATTCTGCATTGCTGTGGCTGCGGCGTAGGCCAGTGGCTACAGCTCCGATTAGACCCCTAGCCTGGCAACCTCCACATACCGAGGGTGTGGCCCTAAAATGACAAAAGGTAAAAAAAAAAGAAAAAAATTCTTGAATATTTCCTCAACAGGATATTATCTTCTATAACCACAATGCAACCACAAAACTCAGGAAATTATCATTGATATGTTATTACCATTTAATCCATAGAATTCAATCAGGGTTTACCAGTTGTCCCAATAATGTTCTCTATAGTAAAGGGTCCTGTCCAAAATCATGTTGACTTTTTTGTTTTGTCTTTTTAATGGCTTCACCCATGGCCTATGGAAGTTCTTAAGCCAGGAACTGAACCTGAGCCACAGCTCTCACCTGTACTACAGCTGTGGCAATGCCAGATCCTTTAGCCCACTGTGTCAGGCCAGGGATTAAAGTCACGCCTCCTCAGCAACCCGAGCTGCTGCAGTCATATTCTTAACCCATTACACCAAAGCAGGAACTCCCAATTGCTTGTTAATAGTAATCCTGGCATTTAATATAATACATATAGTGTAGTTTGAAGTGGGAACAAAGATCTATGTAATAGAACTGTTCATAAATTTCAACTTTACATTCCTGTTTGAGCCTAATGTGCCTGCAACATATAATGCACCTAAAGAATATTTACTAAACTATATATATATTTAAAATAAAAAAAAATAACAGTATAGTGTCTATTTTCCTAGTTCCTGTGTGTATATGAAGGATCATACATTTTTATCCTTTTCATTTTTGTCATGTATTTTTGCTTTTTATTTCCAGTTGTGTTATTTAAAGTTTATCATGATTTTAAAAAGAAAAGGGGGGAGTTCCCATCGTGGTTCAGTGGAAATGAATCTGACTAGTATCCATGAGGATGCAGGTTCGCTCCCTGGCCTCACTCAGTGAGTTAAGGATCCTGTGTTGCTGTGGCTGTGGTGTAGGCAGGCAACTGCATCTCTGATTCACCTACTAGCCTGGGAGTTTCTGTATGCCACGGGTGCAGCCCTAAAAATACAAAAGAGAGAGAGAGAGAGCAGAAAGAAAAAGAAAAAGAAAGAAAGAAAGGGAGGGAGGAAGGAAGAGAGGAAGGAAGAAAAGAAAAGAAAGAAAGAAAGGAAAGGGGGGCACTAAAAGAAGCATAAGCTAGAACAGATGCCTCTTTTGTAAAATGAAACAGGAGTTCCCATGACTAGTATCCATGAGTACTCCGGTTCGGTCCCTGGCCTCACTCAGTGGGTTAAAGATCTGGCATTGCTATGAGCTGTGGTATAGGTTGCAGACTCGACCCCTAGCCTGGGAATTTCCATATGCCATGGTTGCGGCTATAATAAAAACAAAAAAAAAATTTTTTAAAGACAGAAAGGAACAAAAGCTTGTATCTGTTAAAAGGGAAATCACCAGTTCTCTGTTTTTGTTTTCTGTTTCTTCATTCCTCCTGAAGTGTGGGAAGAAATAGGTTTTTCTAAATCTCTTCATAAAGAGTAAGTGACCTAACTCTTCAGGACTGTGCTAGGTTAAGTGAATTCTGAAAAACCTCACTAACTGGTGGATTTTAGTAGCTTTTCCATTGTGAAGAGAATGAAAACATCAGAAGAATGTAAGGCAGGGCAAGAGAAGCAGGAGGAGGAGGTAGGAAGACAGAGGGAGTGAAGGCCTCTTGGGCAGAGATGGGATTCAGAAGCACCTGCTGGGCCAGGACCTACCCAGGATGGTCTTACTCAGGTACACAGCATTTCTCTCTGTACTCCTTCCAGTGAAGATTAGCTCTCCGTCCTCATCCTTTCCCTCATCTGACCTGGCTTGCAATATTATGTCAATGATTTAAACTACTTGGTTAGCTAAATGCCTAGTTTTATGAATACCAGAAACTAACATGAACTAGCATTTTTCTCAATTTCAATTTTAATAGGGATTATATTTGTTTTTAGACTGTCAAAAGTAATATGAATGTTAATGCTTTGATTTTTTTTTTTTAGCATTAAACCAATTGAAATTAATTTTGTTTGAAAATCTTTTCTTTTCTCTTTGAGGTGTTACCATATACCTTGAGGCTTATCTCTTAAGGTTAACCTCTTAAGATTCTGCTCTGTGGGACTGTTGCAAACTAGGCTAGAGCTGGGCAACAGTTTTTCCAAAAATATATTTTACCAGTGTAAGCCTTTGTCCATTTACTGAGAAACTATTTTTTTCTATTTGGTACAAGTTGATTTTTCTTTATCAGCTTACAGTATTTTTTAAAATGATGTAAGTAATATATGCTCGTTTTAGAGGATGTCAAAGAACATATATATATAGAGGAAAACAAGAAGGAACAGATATTATCCTACAACTCATAGACACCACTGTTAACATGTTGGTGTGTTTTCTGTGTCACTGAAAATTCTTCAGGAATAATTTTTAATAATTAAACGGTATTGGAAGTTCCCTTGTAGTGTAGCAGGTTAAAGATCCAGTGTTGCCGTAGCTGTGGTCCATGCTGCATCGGGTTCGATCCCTGGCCTGGGAACTTTCATGTGTCATGGGTGTAGCCAAAAAATAAAAATAAAAATAAATTTATGAAGCCACTGAGGATTTGGGGTGGAAATACTATGAAATTTGGTTGTGATGATCATTGTACAATTATAAATGTAATTCAATAATAAAAAATGCTATAAAAAGTGAATAATTCTGAGAAAAAATTACACAGTATTGCAGCCTGTAGACACAACTTATTTGACCATTCCCCTTTTGTTGGACACCTAGATTTCTTCTGAGTTTTCACAGTTAAAAATGATCTTTTTGTGATTACCTTTAAGTGTAAATTCGAGATTATTAGTTTTTACTTGGCTCAAATTAATAGATTTTAGTGGTTTGATATGTTTTGGATATGCCTTTAAAATTTTTTTTCACATGTATCTTCCCACTGCTTGTAAATCCCCTTTTTCCTGGTGTTAATCCTAACCATCCCATTTCTATAGGTGACTACCAGTTCTAGATGTCTTACCTTTCCAGTGACTTTTATACATGATGAAATGTCTTATATAATCTCATCCCCTCTCAAGGCCCATGATATTGATTAGTTTCTCTGATTAACTAATTGATGCTTCTGGAAGAGGTTCCCAGAAACTGCATGCTTCCTTGTGTCTTACTGGAGACAGTGCCCCAGTGAGTTTTTTTTGGTTGAGTTATTAGTGTTTCTGATGATAGGGATTTCTAGGTAAATAAGAAAGGACAGGTTGTGCTTTGAGACACTGATTACGCCCAGTTTTCCTTATCTGCTGCTCCAGTCTTCACTTTAATGTCTGAGAATCTGCAGGTTTCCCTATTTCTTTCTGAATGGTTGAGATGGAAAACTCTAATCAGAGGAGATGTGATATGGTATGATAAGTGGAATGCTATGATATAAATAATAGTACATAGTATATAGCTACATTAAAAGGCAAGATAATCTTTGTCATCTTTTCATTCTTTCGATCTAGGCCCTCTCTAGCTATTTTAAGATTCTGTAGGACCTGGAGACAGAATATGAAGTGGTGGAAATTCTATAGTATCGAGCATGATCAGACCCAGGTTCTAATGCTGTTGCTATATTTAGTCAGTGTGTAACCTTGGGCAAGTCACCACACTTCTCTGCTCTTCTACTTCCTTACTGTAAAACAAAGGTAAAAGAGGATACTTACACTCTTTCCTTCTCTAATAATATTGATTCACATCCCAGAAGTTATATCATTCAAGGTCACTCAAGATCATTATTAGGACTTGGTTGGTACACTCTTTTTTCTTACATTGTGTTAAGCTGTTTTGACATTTGAAAGCACAGTGCTGAAATGCTATTTATTAAACCTTTCTTAAACACATGAATAAATGTTTATATGTGTGTGTGTTTATATAAACATAACAAATAAATGTTCGTGTCCTTTTATAGTGGCAACAGAATCCATCAGGATCTTGTGTTCCTGAGAAAAATGAGCCTGAAAGCAGAGAGAGTAAGTATTTAAGAGTCCTTTATTGAGATTTACTTTATTGCTTAAAGAAAAGATACACAGTGAGTTACAATGATCAGGTGTTAAAAATTTCTGTGGTTTCAGATGGAGTAAATCCTTTTTGTAGGTTAGATTTTTTTGCTGTTCAATTTGTTCAGGTTGTGTATCTGCTGTATGCCAGGTGTAATGGAAAGTTCTGATTAATAACTAGTCCTTTGGACTCTAGCGTAATGCAGATAATCATATACAAATTGAATTTATAAATTAAATTTTTATGAGACAGTAGACAATAGTGCTTTTCTATACCAAAACAGAAGCCTCTTGGGCACTTAGGAAGGAAACATGCATATAACTCGTACAGATGGCTCTAGGGCCAAATTATGAGGATAATACTTTTTTTTTTTTTCTTTTTGCCTTTTCTAGGGCTGCACTGTGGCATATGGAGGTTCCCAGGCTAGTGGTCTAATCAGAGCTATAGCCGCTGGCCGACACCACAGCCACAGCAACGCAGGATCCAAGCTGCGTCTGCAACCTACACGACAGCTCATGGCAACGCTGGATCCTTAACCCACTGAACGAGGTCAGGGATCGAACCTGCAACCTCATGGTTCTTAGTCATATTTGTTAACCACTGCACCACGACAGGAACTCCCTAATACATTCTTTTTAAAGTCATGTTTACTCAGACTGGTCAGAAAGTGGAAACATTCTGGTTATTTGAATAATATAATTAAGAGCATAGTTATAGTCTTCAAAGCGTTATTATTTGCATATTAACACAGTTTTTTTTTTTTTTTTTTGCTATTTTAGGACCACACCCGAGGCATATGGAGGTTCCCAGGTTAAGAGTCGAATTGGAGCTACAGCTGCCGGCCTACGCCACATCCACAGCAACGTGGGATCCAAGCCACGTCTGCAACCTACACCACAGCTCACGGCAATGTGGGATCCTTAACCCACTGAGCAAGGCCAGGGATCGAACTTGCAACCTCATGGTTCCTACTCGAATTCGTTTCCACTGTGCTATGACGGAACTCCCGATATTTTTAGTATAAAATCATCTTTGGGAGATTTTGCAGTTCCTCAGGCACATGATTTTGAATATTAATTATTGCAGTACAATGTTATTTTTAACTTTTAGCTTTGTTATCTGTTTGGATTCAAAGTAAGTGGAAGCTTAGTATAGGTAAAATTTTCTTTCTTTGTTTTCTTTCTTTTTTTTCTGTCTTCGTAGGCCCGTAGCTATGGCATATGGAGGTAGGGGTTGAATCAGAGCTGTAGCTGCTGGCCACAGCCACAGCTAAAGCCATAGCATTGCCAGATCCAAGCTGTGTCTGTGACCAACACCATAGCTCAAAGCGACTCCGAATCCTTAATCCACTGAGAGAGGCTAGGGATTGAACCCACGTCCTCATGGATACTAGTTGGGTTCATTACTATTGAGCCACAATGGGAACTCCAGAATTTTCTTGGTAATAACAATGATTTGATTACTCTGAAAAATCAGGAAATATAGAAGTCTTTATAAAAATAATTTCTATGTGAATATCTTGATTTTCTGTGTTCTGAGTTAGCTTATTTTACTCAAGCAGTAAATTTTTTTATTTGCAGTCTGGAAAAAATACATACCCACTCCTTCTTCCTTTTTTTTTTTTCCCCACTCCTTCCTTTTAAGAAATTTATCAGGAAGAAAAAGAAAAAGGAGTTCCTGTTGTGGTGCAGCAGGTTAAATATGCTGCATTTTCTCTGCAGCAGGTCGGGTTGCTGCTGAGGCACGGGTTCATGCCCCTGCCCACTGCAGTGGATTAAGGATCCAGTATTGCTGCAGCTGCAGCTCGGATTACATCACTGGCCTAGGAACTTCCATATGTCTCAGGTGCTGCAAAAGAAAAAAAAAAGAAAAGAAAAAATATGGATCTGATTAAAGTATATATATTCAGTAATAGTGTTTGAAGAGATGAGTTAATAATTCCCTGTTGCAAGGGAAAGGATGCAAAAAACACTAACCATAAAAAACTGGATATGTTAAAATAAAGAACATCAGTTTGTCAAAAGATACCATTAAAATAATCCAAAGGAAGCCATGGAAGAAGATTATATTTGCCACTTATAGTCAATATAGGGCTGGTGGCCAGGATGTATTGTTCCTAGATCATGTCTAGAAGAGGAAGACATGTCGTGGATGGAAATACTGAGCTTGGGAGGAGGGGTCGTGATGGGGAGGGGGCAAAAAAGTTTTGCTTTGCTGGCTATGTTTTATTTCTTGACCTGGGTGCTGGTTAAATGTGTGTTTGCTTTGTGACTGTTCATTGGACTACAAATTTATGTTTTGTATCTATTTTTAAGTAAGTATTTTATATCAATAAATAATACCGCCTTCTCTTTTTCAACTTTATAAGAGATTTATTGAAGTATAATTCATACCATAAATGTCTCCTTTTGATGTAGAGTTCAGTGGGTTTTTGTAGATTCACCAAGTTGTGCAGCCATCACCACAGCCTAATTTCAGAACATTTCCATCACCTAAAAAAGGATCCCACCCATTTGTAGTCATCCCCATTTTCCCCTACTTCCAGCCCCAGTAAGTCTTGAAGTTGGGTAATTTCCATTCTTCAACTTTGTTCTTCTCCTTCAGTATTATGTTGGCTATTCTGGGCCTTTTGCTTCTCCATATAAACCTTAGAATTAGTCTGTCAGTATCTACAAAAAACTTGCTGGGATTTGATTGAGAATGCATTGACTCTATAGGTTCAATGTTGGGAAAATTGAAATCTTGACATTATTGAGAGTTCCTTTCCACAAACATGAAATATCTCTCCATTTATTTATTTTTTCTTTGATTTTATTCATCAGAGTTTTGGAGTTTTCCTCTTATAGATCTTATACATATTTTGTTAGCGTTTATACCTAAGTATTTCATCCTTTTGAATGCTAATATTAACGATACTATGTTTGTAACTTCAAATTCCACTTGGTCATATCTGGAATATAGGAAAGAGATTGACTTTTGTAAAATTAACCTTGAGTCCTGCAACCTTGATATAATCACTTATTCGTTGTGTGAATTTTCTGGGTTGATTCTTTCCATTTTCTACATAGATGATCATGTCATCTGAGAACAAAGACAGTTTTATTTCATCCTTCCATATCTGTATACCTTTTATTTCCTTTTCTGGTCTTGTTGCATTAGCTAGAACTACCAGTACAATGTTGAGAAGATGTGGCAAGAGGGAACATCTTTGTACCTGTTATTAGTGGGAAAGCTTTGAATGCCTCATCATTAAGTATGATGTTAGCTGTAGAGTTTTTTTTAGGGAGGGGCATACCCACAGCACATGGAAGTTCCTGGGCCAGGGATGGAATCTGAGCTGCAGCTGTGACCTGCATTGCAGCTGCAGCAAAACCGTATCCTTAACCCACTGCACCAGGCCAGGGAGCGAACCCATGCCTCAGCAGTGACCCAAGCTGCTGCAGAAACAACACTGGATCCTTAACCCACTGCACCACAACAGGAGCTCTTAGCTGTAGGTTTTTTGATAGATATTCTTTATTAAGCTGAAAACATTTCTCTCTGTTCTTAGTTTGCTGAGAATTTTTATCATGAATTGGGGGGTTGGATTTTGTCAAATGCTTTTTCTACATCCATTGATATGATTATGTGATTTTTCTTTTTTAACCTGTGGATGTGATGGATTACATCAATTGATTTTTGAATTTTGAACCAGCCTTGTGTAGCCGCTCGTGTTGTATAATTCTTCTTATACATTGTGAGATTCAGTTTGCTAATATTTTGTTGAGGGTGTTTGTACCTATGTTCATGAGAAGTATTGGTCTGTAGTTTTCTTGTAATGTCTTTGTAATGCTAGCCTCATAGAAAATGAGTTAGGAAGTATTTCCTCTATTTTTATCTTCCGAAAGAGATTTCTTCCTTAAATGTTTGATAGACTTCACCTATTAAACCACTTGGGCCTGGTGCTTTTTGGGGGTGGGGGGGAGGTTGTTAATTATTGATTCAATTTCTTTAATAGATCTAGATATATTCAGATTGTCTATTTCTTTTTGTGTGAGTTTTACCAAATTGTGTCTTTCAAGGAATTGGTTCATTTCATCTAGGTTATCAAACTTTTAGGTATAGATTGATCCACAGTATTCCTTCATTATCCTCTTAATGTCTGTGGGATCTGTATTGATAGCCCTCTTTCGTTTCTGATATTAGTAATCTGTGCACGCTCTCTCTCTCTCTCTCTCTCAAGTTAGCCTGACTAGAAGTTTATCAATTTTCTCAGTCTTTGCAAAGAATCTGCTTTTGGTTTCATTGATTTTTCTCTATTTTCTGTTTTAAATTTTATTAATTTCTGTTCTAATTCTTATCATTTTTTTTATTCTCCTTACTTTGGATTTTAATTTATTGTTCTTTTCTAGCTTCCTAGGGTAGAAACTTAGATTACTGATTTTAGATCTTTCTTCTTTTCTAATATGTGCATTCAATACTGTAATTTTCCCTTAGAATTTATCTTGAGATTTCTTCCTTGACTCATGTGTTATTTAGAAGTATTTTATTTAACCTCTACATATTTTGGGATTTCCCAGTTATCTTTCTGTTACTGATTTCTAATTTAATTCTATTTCAGTCTAAGAGTAGACATTATATGATTTATATTCTTTTAAATTTATTAAAGTGTGTTTTATGGCCCAAAATGTTGTCTATCTTGGTGAACGTCCCATGTGAGTTTGAGAAGAATGTATATTCTGCTGTTGTTGGATGAAGTAGTCTATAGATGTCAATTATATAGCAGTCGATTGATTGTGCTGTTGAGTTCAACTATGTTCTTACTGATTTTCTGCCTGTGGACCTATCCATTTTTGATAGAGTGGTATTGAAGTCTTCAGCTGTCTTCAGCTGTGTTGGTAGATTCATCTGTTTCTTTGCAATTGAGGTTTTTTCCCTTATATGGTTTGATGCTGTTGTTAGGTAGATACACATTAAGAATTATCGTGTCTTCTTGGAAAACTGACACCTTTGTCACTGTGTAATGCCTTCCTTGTTCTTGATATTACTGAGCCAGTGGCTCAGTAGGTTAAGGATGTGGTGTTGTCACTGCTGTGGCGCGGGATTGATCCTGGGTCCTGGAACTTCTGCATGCTGTGTATACAGTAAAAAAATTATATATGTATATGGAGAGAGAGAGGGAGAGGGAGCTACTTCTGTTTTCTTTCTTTTTAAAAGCTTTTAAGTCCCATTTGGGGTTTTTTTGTTTTTTTGGCTCAAACCAGTAGCAATCATGGAAATGAAGATTAAAATCACATTGCATTGCACTGTTTTACAACCACATTGCTACAGCCATTAAAGTTGTGCAATTAATGTTTGCCCAGACCAAGTGCTAATGAGGAGGTGGGTGGTTAGGAATTTTTATATTTGCTGGTTGGACTGAAAACGTATACAGCCACCTTGGAAATAATTTATTGTTATCCTTGTAAAGCTGAATATGCCTATACTCCATGACCCAGCAATTTGACTTCTAAGCATATGCCCTAGAAAAACTCTTTCATGATATAGAAGACACAGAGACAGATAATTCCTTGCAACATTGTTCTTAGAAACAAAAACCAGAAATAACACAAAAAATTATCTCTGGAGATTAAATAAAAACATTACTGACAGAACACTGTAAACCAGCTATAATGAAAAAAAAA
>PVHT020004944.1:27438520-27454095 GCA_004024745.2 Catagonus wagneri
TCCTGCTTTCTTTTCTTGTCCATTGGCATGAAAAATCTTTCTCCATCCCCTTACTTTCAATCTATGTGTGTCATTTGCTCTAAGGTGAGTTTCTTGTAGGCAGCAGATTGCGGGGTTTTGCTTATTTATCCATTCTGCCACTCTGTGTCTTTTGATTGGAGCATTCAGACCATTGACATTTAAGGTGATTATTGATAGACACGTATTTATTGCCATTTTAGATCTTATTTCCAGTTGATTCTATGTTTACATCTACATTGTTAAGCAATTTCTCTATAAAGTTCAACAGGAAGACAAATAGTATATTGTTTAGTACACATGGCGAAATTATTTTTAAGAAATAATGGGATGAGGCATTCTCTTGTGGTGCAGTAGGTTAAGGATCCAGCATTGTCACTGCAGGGACTCAGATCACTGGTGTGGTGTGGGTTCAATCCCTGACCTGGGAACTTCCATATGCCATGGGTGTGGCCAAAGAAAAAAAGGAAGTAATGGGGTGATAAACATGGGATTCGGATAGTGGTTACCTCTGAATGGGGGTGAAAGAGGGATGGGAGCACATGGGATATGGTAATATTCTAGTCTGGGGATTGAGTAGTAGGTTCTTGAGTGTTAATTTATGACTGGACTTTAGAACTCCCATCTCTATGACACATATTCTTCTTATTCTTTTTTTTTTTTTAATATTTCCAATATTACATAATGAGAGAGAAAAGGCTTTCCAGATCTACCTCCAGAAGGCAAGGCTGCACCCTGATCCAGGTGTCCTTAAGACTAGGAACACCAAGCAGAGCAGAGCACACAGACTTGGAAGGCAGGCAGATCCTTGGAAGACGGAAGTGGGGGTGGGGCAAGAGGAACCTTTTGGAGGTGATGGATATATTCATCATATTGACTATGGTGATGGTTTCTCAGATCTGTACTTATGTTGAAACCCATCAATTAATTTGTGCACCTTAAACACGCAGAATTTATGCACTGGTAAAGCCATGGAACTTAAACAGTGGGAAGAGGTTGAAGCCAGGCCCTTCTCCCACCTGACCAAGGAGATGAGTCTGTTTTCCTCCAGTCTAAATAATAATAGTAATAATACCCCCCACCAAGTTTTATCAGTTGTTGGCTATACACTGTTGAGTGAATCTAGTTTTGTTTGTTTTTGTTTTTAAATCTGCACCTGTGGCGTAGGGAAGCTCCCAGGCTAGGGGTCAATCAAATCGGGGCTACAGCTGCCAGCCAACACCACAGCCACACCAAGGCTGGATCCCTAACCCACTGAGCGAGGCCAGGGATCGAACCTGCATCCTCATGGTTGCTAGTCGGATTTGTTTCTGCTGCACCACAACAGGAACTCCGAGTCCAGATTTTAAAAGGTCAGGTATTATATTACCTGAAAGAGTTAGCTAGGATCTGTTCTTCAACAGTTTAGAATTTTAAGATAAAATCAATACCTTTTGAACTTAAACATCATTTTGTTCTTACGACCTCTATGACTTTAACAAATACTCACTTATTTGAAGTGACATTTTCCTGATGTTAAATTATTCTTGAACGCCAGATGGTGTGTTGGGACCCATACCCCTGGACGAAGAACAGCACCAAAACAAGAAGCTGCGCCTTGCAAACCACTCAGAAGTCCTGTCTAAGCTGGAGTGAAGGTCTCAAGAGTTTTTATTGCACTTTTAAAATCCAGCCCTGTTAACTCTGAAAATAAGGGTGGATTTTGTGAATAATCGAAAAAAATTTTTTAAGGAAGCTAATTTATTACTAGCATATGAATGATATTAATGAGAATGTTTTTATTTTAGATTTATCTATGTGTTTTCCAGAATATAGTGGTGTGTTCTTTTATTACACTGAATGGGGTATCAGCAATGTAATGAGACCAGTTTATTCATCAATAAGGATTGATTTCTCCTTGTCTTAGCTTTCTGTTAGCCAGCTAGGATGGGGCTGGTTTACTCGGGGTCACATCTTGGCAGAGATTTACTTACTTTTTCAGAAATATTAATTCCTTTGGATTATGAAGGTCATGCCTAGTAAGCTCCTCCAGAGAAATAAACCTGACTATTTTAAAGTCATTGTATAGGAGTTCCCGTCGTGGTACGGCGGAAACGAATCCAACTAGGAACCATGAGGTTGCGGGTTCGATCCCTGGTCTTGCTCAGTGGGTTAAGGATCCGGCGTTGCTGTGAGCTGTGGTGTAGGTAGCAGATGCGGCTCAGATCCTGCAATGCTGTGGCTGTGGTATAGGCCGGCGGCTACAGCTCCAATAAGACCCCTAGCCTGGGAACCTCCACATGCCATGGGTGCAGCCCTAGAAAAGACAAAAAAAAAAAAGACAAAATAAAGTCATTGTATGGCTCACCAGATTTCACATTTATACCTGAATTTTTTAATAATCAGAACTTCCTTAATTAGAATTTAGCCATAAAACTGAAGTTGGTGGGTGTGATCTCCATTATAAAAAGTATACTGCTAACAAGTTTATGTTTTTCTTTCAGTCTTTCTATGTGTGGAAATCACAATCATTTGTTGGCCTAGAGTGTTATATCACTGATTTGGGGTAGCAATAAGAAGAGATTATTATTCTGAGATGGTATTACTATTGCCATCACTGACTCTTGAAATCACTAACAATGAACCTGGAATTTGGTTGTGATGTTAATGGAGAAGAAAGGTTAGGGTTATTTATTTCAGTCTTCAATATTGGAACAAGTCTATTTCAAGTTCCACTCAGAAATTCTGCCTATTATTCCCTCCATATCGTTAACATAGCGTGTCTCATAGCTTTAAATGGAAGGCCTTTTAAAAACACCTGCAAACTTGAAGAATACTGAAAGTCTTGAAAGTAAATATTAGGGTCAGTGCAGTTATATTCCAAATTGCTCTTTGTGAATCCTCTCGTTTTTATTGGCAGAGAAACTTTCAGAAAATTAGTCCAAAGATGAAGCTGCATTATTTGGGACTTCCCTGGAGTTGGGGAGGGAGTTGCATGGCCTGTGGCCCACGGGCCTGGAACACGAAGTCCTGAGAAATGACTCTGCCCTTGCTGTGTGCAGCTGCCCGGACTCGCCTCTGCTCTTGCCTCCTTTTTTTTCCACAGCATTACTTGGCCTCCAGAGGCCTCCTACCGGTTTCTCAGAATTGTACTCGGGACAATTAATGTGTTGACCGATGCCCAGCTGGGACAGCAGCCTGATTAGTTCCCCAGGAGGTCAGTCCATGCGGCAGTTGGGAACAGCTGTAAACATTCCACTACAAGACAGAGGGCATGGAATAGACAGGGAAGGGAGGAAAGAGGCCTTTAGAGATAACTAAGACTAATTTGCAAACCAGTAGTTAAGCTATAATCTTTAACATTTATCAATATGAAAATACTGAGATTTGCTTACATTGTGCTCAGGTTCATCTTAGATGTGTTGTGTTTAACTGATAGGTCAACCACATCAAACATTTTGTAAATCAATCAGCAAATGTCTTATAAGGCCCCAGTATCTAATGTATTGCCAGTTTTGTGGATTTATGTGTTGGACATTGAAGAAAGGTATCAGAAGGGAGAAACACAGAATTGGGAAGAGCTATGATTAGGAAATGGGAAATTGGTATTTCTATAGCACTGTTAAAATGGTCATAATAATGCCATATTTCCTTCTGTATAACTGGTCAGATTGCAGCATTTATTGAGAATTTACTATGTAGTACCAGAAGGAAAGCTCTATAAGTGCAGGGAAATATATGTATGTGTATATACAGAAACGGTTGGATCTCTTGTGCCTGCAACAGTGTCTGGCATATAACAGGCATTCAACGAATATTTGTTGATTGGTATAGCTATATCCTGGAGATGAGATGTGCAAGAAATGCTCTCTGACCTTAAGAAACTCACAGTCTGGTGGAAGATATGAGCAAGAGAATGATTCTCAGAGTGTTGTCCCCGTCCCAGCAGCGCCAGTATAACCTGGAAACTTGATGGAAATGCCAGGTTCTTAGGCCCACCCAGACCTATTGAATCAGCAGTTCTGGGGGTGGGGCCCAGCATTCCCTCCCATGATTGTGATGACCTTCAATATTGCGAACCACCCTGTGGATGTAACTGTAGGAACAGTGGTGGCACAAAAGAGAACAAGCCTGCGCTCTGGTGAGCCATGGAGAAAGGGCCTCGTGGAAGTGGAGGTCCTGAAGGGGCTGCAGGGCATTGCCAGGCAAACAGTGGGGATGAGATGAACTTCTGAGAGGAGGCAATGGAGATAGATGGTCACACCAGGGAATATGAAAGGGAAGTGACTGGGGACTTGCACAAAGATTGCTGAGCTGTACCATAAGCCCCCTGGGGAGGCAGTACTGACTGAGGGCTGGTGCTTTACAAACAAGAGGCTTCATCTTTGGCCTGAGAAATCAGAATTTGCACTTAAAAATACATCATCCTTAATTTCAAAGATTGAGAGGATAATAGTAAATTCATAATTTGAAAAGCATGGCTCTGCATTTGTTTACAGCCAGGTGAAAGTAGAATTTGGTGACTGGACTGTCAGGGTGTCCAGGTTTACATGTGTTGTTTAGTTGTATAGCTGTCAAAGCCTTTTCTTTTGACTTTTCTGTGGATTTCTCTTCTTCAGTTAATTACTGAGTTTGAAAATATACCATCTCAAATCAAAATCTTCCTCATTTTGCATGAACACGTCAGCTTTAAGATCTGCCACAACAATCTGCCTTTTTTTTTTTTTTTTTTTTTTTGCGGAGGGGTTGTTACCACAGCATACGAGAATTCTCTGGCCAGGGATTAAACCCGAGCCACAGCAGCAACCTGAGAGGGATTCTTAACCTGCTGCACCACAAGGGAGCTCCACAACAATCTGCGTTTGACCCACTTTAGAAGCAAATGGCATTTTAAGCACCAGTTTTTTAAGGTTCTGATATTGCCAATAGTGGCCACTTAGCATTTCACTTTTTAGGATTAAGCAAAGTTTAAAACCTTCATTTCATGTTAATATTTATTCTTGGAGTCTTTATATTATTTTTTTACTATCATTTAAAATTATAAAATATTTCTGACACATAAGTTAAAAGCCCCATTAATCAGAGCCACTTAAAAATGAGACCCATCTAAACTGGAACACCCTGTGCATACTTTAATTTAGAAGCTTGGCCATAAAAAAATGTATTTATTGTATTCAATGAATTGCATTTAAATAGACTCAGGTTTCAAAGGAACTTAGATCTCTTCTGTTTAGACTACTCCTTTTTAAATCTGGAAACAGGAGTGTCCAGAAGGTGAATGAATTCTTAAAGTCTAGTTCAGAATGTCGGAAGGGCCTAAATCACCAGTCAGTGTGAGTTTTTGCTTTTTTTTTTCCATTTTCAGATTTGTTTCTGGGATTTTTTCTCTTTTTTTTTGGCGTGTGTGTGTGTGTGTGTGTCCACGCCCATGGCATGTGGAAGTTCCTGGGCCAGGGATTGAACCTGTGCTACAGCCATGACCTGAGTTGCTGCAGTGACGATGCCAGATCCTTAATCCACTGAGCCACAAGGGAGCTCCTCAGTTTTGTTTTTAATGTAAGTGCACATTTGTCCTGTGCATGTTGACATGTGGGCTGATTTTAATATGTGCATTACAGTAGGAAATTGAAGGACTTCCACTATTGTAAATTAAGATACTTTTTAGTAAAGTTATACCTACACATTTCAAATGAACAAGCAACTTTATAAACCTTACTTTGAAACAGTAAGTCTCACCCTGTCCTCTGTATCACCTTTCCCCAGAGGCCACTAGGCTCAACTGTTTTAGCTGGTTTATTTTTTCCTTTTTTTGCCACTCCCATGGCATATGGAAGTTCCTGGGCCAGGGATTAAATCTGAGCTGCAGCTATGGTCTACACCACAGCTGCAGCCATGCAGGATCCTTAACCCATTGCACAGGGCCAGGAAATGAACTGGCAATGCCACAGAGACAAGTCGGATTATTAACCCGCTGTGCCACAGTGGGAACTCATTAGCTGATTATTTTGTGTTTATCTCCAGATCTCAAAATCACGTGCCTATATTGTTTCAGTTTTAGGTATTTTCTTTTGAATTTCCATCATGGAAGAGCTTTCTTTCACCTCACTTTCCTCTCCACATACTTCCATCTTTCTATTCTCCCAATATTCTTTTATTAGATTGGTTGCATTAACAGTGATTGTTTGGTATTATGACTATGTAAATGCTACTCACAGCTTTGTCATGTTGTGTACTGTGATTACTTTTCCTTTCTTTATAAAACTTATTTTCCTGTATTTAAAATTTGTCTTTTTTGGGGGGTGTTGGTTTTCTACATTTTATTGGTAACCTGTAGCCAAACTCAACCCAGTTGTTTAACCTCTCAGTATGTTCAGGCACATTAGGTGTCCTAAAAAGCTCTTGAGCTCCCTCTCAGAGTCTCTGACCACCTCCAGCCTAGGTAACCAGACCCCCTCACTGCTGTCTTCCTGGGCACCCCCTCCACAGCTCTCCTGGAGGGGGCAGAGGGGCATCCTTCACTTTCTCCTTGAATTGGAACCCCTGTTTCCTGGAATCCAATCTCTTTCTCAGTTTGGTGGGCATATCTTTCAGATGATCCCTGAGAAAGGATGCATGGTGGCAGGATGACTGTCAGAAAAGACTGTTGTTAGGGAATAATTTGGATACTTTGAGTGTCTGCAAATGTCTTTATATTACCTTTAATTAAAGTGATAGTTTTGTTGGATATAGAATTCTAGATTGGGAATAACTTCCTCTCAGAATATTGAAGGCATTGTTTCATGGCCCTAGTTACACTGCTAGAATGAGTTTCAAGGTTGTTAGCCAGACAAGAGTCACAAGAATCAACAAGGATTACTCAGCAGCAGATATTTGAGAACAGTATAGAACAGAGCAGAGCCTCATGCACTGCAGCAACCTCCTGAGACCTTGTGTTCATAGGCATAGTTTCCAAAATATCAGCATTGGGTCTTCTGTTCTCTTTGTCCTATCAGTTTGTATTTAAAACAAAACAAAAACTCTACTTTCATTTTATGATTTTGGGGGAGGAAACAGAGGTAAGTTAATATGTTCATTCACTTTTCCATTTTTGGAGTTTCTGTAATGTTTTGACTTTAAGTGTGAAACTTCATTCCTGTAGTCATTTTAAACATTTTTTATTAATATATTTAGTATAAATAGCCACCCTTTAATATCATTACGTGTGTTTTCCTTGGGGATAAGCCCCAAAGGAGTGTATGTTCTTCTCTGATATGAACACCTTTGACAAGAACTCAAAATGTGAAAAGGAAAATATCAGTGATAGAGGACAGCTGTAGTATCTTTAAAAATCTTTTATGGGGAGTTCCCATCGTGGTGCAGTGGAAACGAATCCGACTAGGAACCATGAGGTTGCGGGTTCGATCCCTGGCCCTGCTCATTGGGTTAAGGATCCAGTGTTGCCATGAGCTGTGGTGTAGGTCGCAGATGCGGCTCGGATCTGGGGTTGCTGTGGCTCTGGCATAGGCCGGTGGCTACAGTTACGATTAGACTTCTAGCCTGGGAACCCCCATATGCCACAGGTGCAGCCATGAAAGGACAAAAAGACAAAAAAAAAAAATCTTTTATGATATATTTGAGTGTAGTTTCAGTACACAAATTCACGACCTCAGTCAAATTCATGGAATTGTGGTGATTTGTAATGATTATATACAATGGAGAAGCAGTGGAGAAATACTCTTTTTACAAGGACATTTCAAACCTGTGTTTCCTATGACATGGTAGAAATAATTCATTAGTAAAAGACTAGTATCTATCAACATGTAGCAGATTTTTCATTTTAATACTACCTAATGTTAGAGATTGCATTTCTGTAAGGATGACTAACCAGGCAAGTTACTGTTCTTCAGCCCTTCCCACCTTTTTTGTCTGCCACATCTTTTCAGTTTGGTCAGCTTTATTTCTGGATCAATGAGTGGTACTAACACTCTTTATAAAAATAGGAACTGGTCTTTAGTGATACTAGGATATGTAAGTATTGCTTATAACTTTCCTGAATGTTTATTTCTAAACCCTCATAACATTTTGGGGAGGAGAAAGAAAGGAGTCCATGTTGGGACAGAAGTTCATGGTGAGTATACCACAAGGTAATTTGTTTGGGCAAGCTCACGTCTTTCCAGAAGGACATGAGCTGGGGCTTTCCTGGAACACCGCCTCCCTCAGTGTACCATCCACTCTGGATGGGAAGTCAGGGTCTTTCTGTATGTTTCTATCTTCAGAAATAGGGGTCCAAGGTGAACAGTGGTGAAGCCATGGTTCATCCTGGTGTTGGCACCCACCCCTAAAGATGCTCAGCCTAAAATGTTTCCCAAGGGCACAAGGTGGAGTTAGGAGGCTGCTCGCCTGTGGAGCACAAGGAAACAGAACTGGCTCTTCTTGATGATGGAGTGGATGGGAGAGGTTTGAACAGCTTGCAGCACCTGGTACAGAATGATGTTCCCAGTCCCAGCGTGTGGAAAAAAGCAAAAATTAAGCCAGGAGACTCAAAGGTTCTCTGGGTGCATGATGCTATCACATCTCAAGAAAGTTAAGATCTTGAGTGGTGGGGCTCAGGTACAGCACAGCCTAAGGTCTGACCAACTTTACTGACCAAGATGGTAAACAGTGGTAATTCTCTGAGGTCTTTCTTTGAACATTCCTCAACTTATTAGCAAGTATTTCCGAGTTTTACCTTGTGCCAGTTAGGCCTCAAGAAGCCTTGTATATTCCTACTTGCTCTTTTGCATTTCTGCCATCACCAAGCAGGAGGAACAGAACCACTTCAGTCAGCTCAGCCTAGATTAAGTGACCCCTCACACACACCCCCAGCCAAGCCACACTTGCAAGAACAAATAACAGGCTTTATTTAACTTCTTGAGTTTGGGGGATTTGTTACATAGCAGTTGCTCATTGATACAGTTCTGGCGATTCTCACCTCCCTCCTGTTCTCCCAGGGGCCTCCCTGTGCCCTCTTTGATCTAGTTTTGCTTCTCTCTCTCCAGGGATCTCATCCTCTCCCATGACCTTGAGGACCACCAAGGTCACATCAACTGAAAATGCACAACCTAAAAGTTTTATTCGGTGGACCTTCTGAGGACTTCAAGCCCGGGAGACAGCCTCTCAGATTTCTCTAAAGGACTATCCAAAGAGGAAAGGGAGGAGCCAGGATATAGGAGTTTTTGCAACAAATATTAGGCAGTGGGAACGGCAAAAGATAACTGTTAAAGAAAACCAGACATCTCAAGGAATTGAATGCTTTCAATGTAGGGGAAGATGCAAAAGTCTGGGTTCACTGAAACAATTCCTTTGACATGCACCTCTGCTGTCTAAGGCAAGTATCCATTTTTTTCACATCCTGAGTTCCCTCAGGACTCACTATTGAGGGTGGCTCTAGAGGCTTGATGGTCAAAAACATCCTTCGTTTTACTGATATAGCAGGTAGCATTTGTCATTCGCAGTCACGACCTCTGTCTCCAGCCCCACATCTCTTTAAGTTCCAGCTGTGTGTACTTGTCCACCTGACCCCTTCCCCAGGGGCAGTTTTGTACCAAGGGTGATTGCAGGCCCCATGGAGGAAGGACCGGCATGAGGAGAGACTAGTGGCCAGGGTTCCAGACCGAAGGTACTTCAAGAATCCAGCAAAAGGTGATGTGGCCAGACTCAGGGCATCAGGGTCACCAGGAACCCTTGTTTGAGCATCTGTGCTTCTACTTGCAGAGATGGAGTTTTATTTTTTGGACGTGGGTGTAAGATTCCACATTTATCCTTATTAAATCTTGCCGTGGTTAGATTCAGCCCAGTACCGTAGCTTGTCACACTCCTTGCTAATTTTATTGTGCACTAATCAGGCATCCATCCCAGCTATTTGATTAATGTGTTACTCTTTTTTTTTTTTTTCTTTTTAGGATCTCACTCGCGGCATATGGAGGTTCCCAGGCTAGGGGTCTAATCCCAGAGCCACGGCAACGCCAGATCCGAGCTGTATCTGCAACCTACAGCACAGCTCATGGCAATGCCGGATCATTAGCCCACTGAGTGATGCCAAGGATTGAACCTGCAACCTCATGGTTCCTAGTTGGATTCGTTTCCGCTGCGCCACCGCGGGTTGAATCAGAGCTGCAGCTGCCAGCTTACACCACAGCCACAGCAACGCCAGATCTGAGCCACGTCTGTGACCTACATTGTAGCTCGAAAAAACGCCAGATCCTTAATCCACTAAATGAGGCCAGGGCTTGAACCGCATCCTCATGGGTACTGGTTGGCACAATGGGAACTCTTGACCAGTGTGGTACTTCTATCCCATCCAAGTCATCATGGATAACATTGAAGAGAAACAGACTGGCAGGAAGAATACAGTAAAGACTGTCATTTCTTTTAGCCACCAGGTAGCTGCATGCCAAGAAATTGATGCAGGTGCAGCTTTTAAGTGAAAACAGATTTGAGCATTGTTGAATCTATGGGACTTGGAATTTGGGAGTAAGGGGAGCATGGAGCAGGTGTGTGGGGGGGTTATAAACAACTGAAACAGCGTATGGTGGTAGCATCAGCAGGCAAGGAGTAAGAGTTTGGCAGAGGAGAGTGAAACCAAGAGGGGCCTTGGGAACCATTCTGAGGTGCAGCGGGGAGCCAAGAAGGTTTTAAGCTGAGGAATGACACGATGCTATCTGTACCTTTATACAGTCCCTCCAGGCTCAATGTGGAGAACCAGTCAGTGTGGAGCAAGAGGGGGAATGAGATTGTTGGGGTTGGTTCAAAATGAGAAAAAAATGAGGGTGAGAGCAAGGTGACATTTATTGGGAATGAGACAAGAGGGACGGAAGAATGTGACTGCATTAAACAGAATTTCTGGGAGTTGGCAGGATCTGCAGAGCGGTGGTGTTCAGGGCAGCAATAAGAGAAACTTGAGTGAAATTGATTCTTAGAGAATGAATTACTTGGGAGTTCCCACTTTAGCAAAGTGGGTTAAGAATCCGGCTGCAGCAGCTTGGGTTGCTGTAGAGGCGCAGTTTCAATCCCCAGCCCTGTGCAGTGGCTTAATGATCTGGCGTTGGCACAGCTATGGTGTAGACCGCAGCTGCGGCCTGGATTTGGTCCCTGCCCTGGGGACTTCCATATGCTCCCACTGTGGCAAAAAAAAAAAAAAAAAAAATTGCCTGTTCTTTCAAACATATTGATTGGCCAGAGTTCCCGTTGTGGCTCAGGGGAAACAAATCTGACTAGCATCCACGAGGACGCAGGTTTGATCCCTGGCTTCGCTCACCGGGTTGAGGATCTGGCGATGCTGTGAGCTGCGTTGTTGGTCCCAGACACCGCTCGGATCTGCAGTTGCTGCGGCTACAGCTCTGATTGGACCCCTAGCCTGGGAACTTCCATATGCTGGGGATGCGGTCCCATAAAACGAAAAACAAACAAAAAAGCCTTAGCGAGTGAAGTAGAATAACGCATGGCGTGGGAAAGCCGGGGAAACTGACATAAGACGGTCAGGTGACGTAAAAGGGGGTGGGGCTCGTGGGTGTTAAGCCAGATCACGTGATGTAAAGCGGGTGCGACAGGGCGCAGACTCAGAGCCGGCCAGGTGCTGTAAAGCCGTGGTACCTGACGTCGAGCCAGAGCACCTGACCTCAAGCTGTAGGATGTGACGTAAGGCCCGTAACTCTCTGCTCGGCGTCTCTCCTCCGCGGTCGCAGAGCTGACTCCGAGCCTGAGCGGAGGGCGGCGCGTCCACTGTCGCCCCGCCTGCGCACTCGGGACCAACTCCGCAGGCCAGGCCCGGCCCGCCCACCGGCGGGAAGCCAGGTAAGAGGGGGCGGGCCTTGCAGCGGGTCCCCGGGCTGCAGCGCGAGACCAACTTTTAAGGTACATGGGTTTGCGCTTGAGCCGCTGCTGCTGTTTAGGAAAAGCTGCGAGCAGTGACTTAGTCCAGGGGAACTTTGGTCCCTCCTTTCACCCCCGCTCTCCGACTGGCTCAGCCTGCCGGGGGTGGTAAGGGGGCTGACCTGCGCATCCCATGGGAATGGGGCAGGGGCTGTGCTGAGTCTTTTCTGGATTCGCAGAGCCCCTTGTCCTGACAGCGGGGGAGGAGAGGGTGGAGGGTCGAGGGATGTGCCTTGTGACTCCAGTAGTATCCATGTGGTTTCCAAAACAGTGCACCCTAACCTGCTTGTAAACACGTAATAGATGCTTAATAACCGTTGCATTGACTATATACATGTCATTTTCCAAATAGACTTAGATGTTACAGTCTTAGCCTTCAAGTAAACTTTAAAGTGCCAGCCAGACACGTGATCCTTCAAGCTGATGATGGTGGTCTTTAGTGGAACCAGAAATAGTTGTCGGTACAAGGGGCACAAGTACGTTGAGCCTGCCTTCTCTAGTGCTACTGAAAACGGGTCTGGGGGTGGGAGTGCAGCATCGGCATAAGGAAGAAACTTAATAAAGGTGCCAGTTCATGGGTCCCACTCCAAACCTGCAGAATCACAATTCCTTCCATGAGTCTTGGAATGCTTTGTATGCATATGGAAGTTTGAGAGGCAAGGTTTACACCAATGCTGATCACTCTAGGCTTACAATGAAGATAGCATGCTGAGTTTTAATAACTGCTATCACCTGTGACCTGCCTCACAGGTTCTATCTGTTGACCTGGGTGAGAGTGCATTTATAAAAAATGAAGTAGAGTTGACATACCATATTGTATTTGATTCAGGTGTACAACATAGTTCAGGTGAACAATATAACTTAGAGTACAAATAAATTTTTTAATGGCCACACCCGCAGCCATTAAAACGTGTATTATTATTTTCAGACAAATCAGTGATGTAAACAACTTGATGGTCCGGGTCCTTGGTGCTCTGGGGTCTCGGCTCCCCTGAGGACTCCTGTGAGTAGTCCTGTGAGGCAGATGGGCCCTGAGAGGAGAAGGGCCTAAAGGACCTGATGACTAGTACCTCTGGGTAGGTTTCTAAGGGTGACCCCTCACACAAGCCTAAACCCACCATGTGGTTCCCACCCAGCCAGCAGCATCCACCCAGGCAACGAGGAGGAGCTCAGCCCCTAGGAATCAGGCCTAGGGAACTTGCACCTCTGGAAGTTCTTACCAAAGCCTTTATGGTCCTCAGTGGTCTCAGGTGTGCTATGCCTGATACTATGAATACGGGTCCGAGGGAGTAACAGCTGCACCACCAAAAACTTGTTAAAGATGCCATTTCAGGAAACTTGTTGTGGCGCAGCGGTTAATGAATCCGACTAGGAACCACGAGGTTGCGGGTTCGATCACTGGCCTTGCTCATTGGGTTAACGATCCGGTGTTGCCGTGAGCTGTGGTGTAGGTCGCAGACGCAGCTCGGATCTGGTGTTGCTGTGGCTGTGGTGTAGGCCAACAGCTGTAGCTCCAGTTGGACCCCTAGCCTGGCAACCTCCACATGCTGTGGGTGCGGCCCTTAAAAAAAAAAAAAGATGCCATTTCATGAGCCCCACAGGAGAATAATAATTCAGAGTGATGCCCTGATCCCTGCCTCCCCCAAATTTGTATGCACTTTAAAGCTTTGGAAGAAGTGTCTGCTACGTGGTTCCCATGCAGATTCCCATTGATATTACTGTGCCCTCCCCACCGTCTGTTATCTGGGTGGGAGCATCCGCGTTAACTCCAGATGATTCTGAGGTTAGGCCAGGTCCAAGCACAAGCGGTGCCTGGTACATTGGTGAGAGTTGCTTTCTGTCTTTGGTTTGTTTGCCTTTGGAGAGGTGTGCGTATCTGCTCTACATGGGGTGGAAGGGGCAGGGCAGTGTAGCCCCTTTAGTCTGCCTGTAGTGGAACTGTTGGGCATCTGTGTGAGCAGAGAGCACACGTAGACAGGAAAGAAGAAGCTCATAGTTTGGTCTCCATGCAGGAGCTCATTGTTTTGAATCTCATTTTCAAACGGCCACCATTTCTGTATTTCAAGGTCCTTTTGCCTATGGGTGTGGTGGGAACAGGTGAAGGAGCTGTGGTGATGCCACTGAAGGCATGTTCTCAAGATACTGATGTGATTCCTCAACATAACATCGGATGAGAAATGACCCAGAGCTGGAGGAAGAAGAGGAGGAAATGGCAGCTTTTCAGGAAAATGTCCTGTCCCAGGTCAGAGGCTGTGTCAGCTTTTTCTCCTGAAATGTCATGGGTTGAGAATCTGTAAACTTTTAATTTTCTCCTTCCGATGTTCCTGCATAGCAAGGTTGTTTTCAACACCTACTTGCTTTTTTTTTCCTTCAAGTGATAGTCAGTGTCAGCTCTTTAGAATATTTTTTTTATTTGGATTTTTACCTGTAAATGATATCACATAGTATTTGTCTTTCTCTTTTTGACTTAGCATAATGTACCCAAGGTACATCAGTATTGAAAATGGTACTTTCCTTCTAAGGGCTGAAAAACACTCATTTTGTGTATATATATGGATATATGTGTGTGTGTGTGTATATATATCTATACATATAACTGTATAGATATCACATCTTTCTTAGCTATTTATCTCTTTTTTAAATAAATATTTTAGGTCCACACCTGCGTCATATGGAAGTTCCTGGGCTAGGGGTCGAATTGGAGCTACAGATGCTGGCCTACACCACAGCCACAGCAACGCCAGATCCTTAACCCAGTGAGCGAGGCCAGGGATTGAACCTGCGTCCTCATGGAGACTAGTCAGATTTGTTTCTGCTGAGCCATGATGAAACTCCCTATTTTTTTTTTTTTTTTTGGTAAACCTTCATTTTGTTTTCCAGGGTATTTGCAAAAATTATATCCCCACTAAACATTCACACACGTTCCCTTTGTCCACATCCTCACCAATGCTTATTGTCTTTTGTCTTTTTGATGATAGCCATTCTAACAGATGTGAGATAATATCGTATTATGGTTTTGATTTGCATTGTACTGATGATTAGTCACTTTGAGCAGATTTGCATTTGCCTAATGACCATCCATATGTCTTTTTTGGGAAAAAAATCTATTTCCTTTGCTTGTTCATACATTTGATTGTTTGGTTTCTTGTGGCATGAGTTTTTTTTTTTTTTTGATTGTATGCGCTGTGTCCAATATATGGTTTGCATTTTTTGCCATTTAGTAGTTGACTTTTCATTTTGTTTATTTTGTTGTACAAAAGCTTTTAAGTTTGGAGTTCTCGTCATGGCGCAGCAGTTAATGAATCCAACTAGGAACCATGAGGTTGCATGTTTGATCCCTGGCCTTGCTCAGTGGGTTAACCATCCAGCGTTGCCATGAGCTGTGGTGTAGGTCACAGACACGGCTTGATCTGGCATTGCTGTGGCTGTGGCCAGCAGCTGTAGCTCCGATTCGACCCCTAGCCTGGGAACCTCCCCATGCCATGGATGCGACCCTAAAAAGCAAAAAAAAAAAAAAAAGCTTTTAAGTTTGATTTATTCTTGTTGGTTGACTTTAGCTTTTGTATTTGTGCTTTTGGTATCACATCCAAAAAATAATCATCAATACCAATGGGGAGGAGTTTCTTACATCTTTTTTTTTCTTTTTTAAAAAATTACAGTTGAGGAGGTCCCTTTGTAGCTCAGTGGTT
>PVHT020004944.1:27454195-27480129 GCA_004024745.2 Catagonus wagneri
CAGTTTTATATATATATATATATATATATATATATATATATTCTTTTTCTTATATTATCCTCCATCATTTTCTATCCCAGTTCATTCCTCTCCCTCCCCCCTCCTCCATGTATTTTCTTTTAGGACTTTTAAGGTATCAGGTCTTAGGTTTAAGTCTTAGCTCTATCTTGAGTTAATTCTTGTGAGTGGTTTAAGATAGGCATCCAGAGTTTCCGTTGTGGTGCAGTGGTTAACAAATCTGACTAGGAACCATGAGGTTGCAGGTTTGATCCCTGGGCTCACTCAGTGGGTTAAGGATCTGGCGTTGCCTTGAGCTGTGGTGTAGGTCGCAGATGTGGCTCGGATCCTGCGTTGCTGTGGCTCTGGTGTAGGCCAGCAGCTGTAGCTCCAATTAGACCCCTAGCCTGGGAACCTCCACATGCCATGAGTGCGGCCATAAAAAGCCTAAATAAATAAATAAAATAAAATGAAATAAAAAAGATAGGCATCCAGTTCTATATTTTGCTTGTGTTTATCCAAGTTATCCAACACCATTTATTGAAGACATTATTTCTGTGTGGTTGTTCTTGGTTACCTTATCAAAAATCTTATATTTGGGGGTTGTAATTCTGGGCTCTCTAATTCTGTCCCATTGCTCTGGGTGCCTATTTTTATGCCAGCACCATAGTGTTTTAATTCGTGCAGATTGTAGTAGAGTTTGAAATTAGGAACTATGATGCCTCTGGTTTTGTTCTTTCTCAGGATTCTTTTGGCTATTCAGTTCTTTTCTGTTCCATAGAAAGTTTAGAATTGATTTCTCTACTTCTGTGGAGAATGCCACTGACTCTTTCAAGAGAGATTTCTTTGACTCTACAGGTGGCATTAAGGACCTTTTAATGTTACAGATTCCTCTGATCTATGATCTTCCCATTTATTAGTGTCTTCGGTTTATTTTTTTGTCTTGTAGTGTTCAATGAAGTGACTTTTTCCCCGACTTTGTTGAATTTATTCCAAGGTATTTTACCATTTTTAATGCTATTGTGAATTAGTTTTTATTTTTTTCAGATGTTTTACTAGTTGTGTACGTAAATACAGTTGATGTATACTGATTTTATATATTGCAATTTTACCTACTTTGTTAACTAGTTACAACTTTTGGGAATTCCTTGGGATTTTTTAATATATTAAATAATACTACTTTTTTTTTTTTTTGCCTTATCTAGGGCTGCACCTGCGGCGTGTGGAGGTTCCCAGGCTAGGGGTCTAACAGGAGCTGTAGCTGCCGGCCTACGCCACAGCCACAGCAACGCAGGATCCGAGCCACGTCTGCAACCTACACTATAGCTCATGGCAACGCCGGATCCTTAACCCACTGAGCGAGGCCAGGGATCGAACCCGCAACCTCATAGTTCCTAGTCCAATTCATTAACCATTGTGCCATGATGGGAACTCCTGTTTGGAGTTTTTTGGTTATGGACTCAATCCCTTGTTACTGGTCTGTTCAAATTTTCTGTTTTTTCTTGATTCAGTTTTGATAGGTAAGGAGTTTCTAGGAATTACCAGTTTCTTCTAGAGTATCTAATTTGTTGGCATATAATTGTAGTAGTCTCTTATGATACTGTGTGTTTCTGTAGTATCAGTTGTAATGTCTCCATTCTAATTTTGAGTCTTATCTCTTTTTTCCCCATCTAGCTAAAAGTTTGTGAATTTTATGTTTAAAATCCGGTTTTAATTTGTCGATCCTTTCTATGGATTTTCTTGTATATATCTTATTCTATTCTAATCTTTATTATTATATCCTTTGCTAACTTTTGAATAAATTTCTTCTTTTACTAGTTCTTTGAGGTTTAGAGTTGATTGTTTTGAAAGCTTTCTAATTTCTTGTCATATGCAGTTATTGCTATAAACTTTCCTCTCTGAACTGCTTTTGCAACGTTCCATAGGTTTTGGTATGCTGTTTCCGTTTTCATTTAATGTTTTCAAAAAATGTTCTCTTTTGATTTCTTCTTTGACCTACCGAGTATTCAGAAGTGTACTGTTTAGTTTCTATGTATTTGTGGACTTTCCAGATACTGTCTGGTTGATTTCTAGTTGTGTACCATTATGTTCAGATAGCTGGCATAATTTTGATTTCAAATTTGTTATGACATGTTTGTGTCCTCTTATATGACATATTGTGGAGTATGTTCCATGCGCACTTGAGAATAAATCAGTGGATGGGATGTTCTGTATGTGCCTGAAAAGTCCCTTTGTTGTGACGTATAGACCAGGGTTTTCTTGTTGATTTACCGTATGGGATTATTTATCCATTGCTGAGAGTGGAGTATTTAAGTTCCCTACTATCATTGAATCGTCTGTTTCTCCCTTCAGATCTGTATTTGTTTATATTTAGGTGCTCCATGTTGGGTGTGTATATATTTACAATTGTTATTTCTTCTTGCTGTACTGACCATTGTATCATTATATGATGACCTTCTTTGTGTCTTTTTATTATTTTTGGCTTAACATCTATTTGATATAACTTGGGCTAGCCTCACATTGTTTAGCTTCCACTTGCATGGAATATGATCTTCCATCTATCATTACTTTGAGCCTATGTGTCTTTAAAGCAGAAATGAGTATCTTGTATGCAGAATATAATTGGGCCTTTTTTTTTTTTTTATCCAGCCATCCACTCTATGGTTTTAATTTGTGAATTAAGTCCATTTACATTTAGAGTGACTTTTGTTATGGAAGGGCTTATTACCACCACCAGCTTTTTGCTTTCTGATTTTATATTCCCATGGTTTCTTTTTCCCTCTGTGTCTACTTTTGTGGTGGTGGTTTACCGTGTTGGTAAGCTGTTTCCTTTTTAAATGTTTGTGATCCTACTAAAGATTTTTGCTTTGTGGTTACCATGAGGCATACATAAAACATCTCATAATTAAAACAGTCCATTTGATTTATTTTATTTTACTTTTTTGCCTTTTTAGGGCTGCACCTGCGGCATATGGAGCTTCCCAGGCTAGGGGTTGAATTGGAGCTACAGCTGCCAGCCCACGCCACAGCAACAGCAAGGCCAGATCCAAGCCACATCTGACTTACACCACAGCTCATGGCAATGCCAGATCCTCAACCCACTGAGTGAGGCCAGGGATTGAACCCACAACCTCATGGTTTCTAGTTGGATTCACTTCCCCTGTGCCATGATAGGAACCCCCAAACAGTCCATTTTATACTGATAAAAACTGACTTTTGCATGCTTATAAATGTTCCATTCCCTTATTCTCTTCCTTTTATATTTTTTATGTCACAGTATACTTCATTTTATTCTGCATATTTGGTAAAAAGCTATTGTAAGAGTTCCTGCTATGGCATAGTGGGTTAAGGATTTGGCATTGTCTCTGGTGGCTCAGGTTGCTGCTGAGGCACGAGTTTGATCCCTGGCCCAGGAACTTCCATATGCTCTGGGTGTGGCTGAAAAATTAAAGAAAGAACTATCTTAACTATAGATTTTCCTATTGCATTTTTCATTTTATTCATTTGAGCTCTGGAATGTTTTTGGATCTTTTCTACAATTTTTGTTATATTTTTCTCTTCGTGTTTTTTTTTTTCTGATTTCATTGAATTGTCTTTCTGTCTTTCCTTGTAGCTCACTGAGGTTTCTTATAACAGCATTTTTAAATTATTTATTAGGTAGACTGCAAATTTCCAAGTCTCTAGGATTGATAACTTGAATACATTTGTAATCCTCTAGTGATGTTAGGTTACTTTGATTTTTCTTTTTAATGTTGCTGGGGTTTTGTGCTGCTGTCTTCAGTTATGAAGTAGCAGCCACCTGCTCCAGCAATTATTGTCTTCAGGAGAGAAACGCCTTCTGTCATCCCTCTTGAATTAGAGATTCTGAGGTGTTCTTAGAGCTTTTTGGATAAACCTGTTTTGTGCTTCTTAATACATCCTTTGGCAGAGTTCTTGAGCTTATATGCCCTCTTTTGATCTTGCAACATAATAGGCTGGGTGCTGACAGTGTCTCTTCTTCTTCCAAGTGTGGTGCTAATGCAGAAGTTTATGGTCTGTCTTTGGCCTGCAGATGTGAGCCAACTTTCTGTGTTTTCAAGCTGCCTGCCAAAGCTTGTGCTCACTGCCTTGGTTGGGAGCATACATGGTGCACTGGCCACAGTGTGGGGATTTGTGTTGGTAAGGTGTGCAGAGCACCGAGGGTGCCTGCTGGTCAGTTGGGAGGACCTGTGGGTGAGGCATCCCTATTTGCTCGTGGGTGGGCTTCCTGATGGAGTCTGTGATACAGCTAGTAGAATCTGCACCGTATTAATACCTTAAAAGAATCCTTTCTGCTACCTCTTCCCACCCCCTTATGAATTATGAGGTCATGCAACTCATAAATCAGCACTCTGGATGAGGGAAGAAAACAGTGGGCCTTTTTGACAGCATCCCACATGGTTGCAGAAGCCACATGCGTTTTCACATGCTCTCACTTTTGCCCTTGAAGAAGAAATTGTGGGTCAGGAAGGTCTCTCTTGGCTCTAAGCTGTGCAGTGGGGTGGGGGTGGGGTGGGGGGGATGATCTTGGCAAAGTGAAACTATTCCTTTTACTTTGTCCAATGCATCCACACTCGTACATATTTTTTCCTCCAACATTGTGCTAGTATTTCTCTACTAGAAACCCGAATGTCCACAAAGATGTTTTTGTTCATGAGTGATGGATTCAAATAGTATTTTCCAGGTGCCCCTGGGCTGTAGCCAATAGGATATGGATGACCACAGATGACCACAATGTCCAGAGCTGAGACTAATGAAGTTTCTATGCCTATTAGCCTGGACACAGGTGGATAAGCCTCCTCCTGGCCCCTAGATGTATGATGCTGGGTCCCAAAACTCCCACAAAGACATTTCTGTCTGTGAATGAAGCCAAGTTGTTGTTGAAAGAGGGGACACGATGAGGCACATCTTATTCAGCCGTAATGCTCATGTAACTCCTCCCTGAAATATATGCAAGTCAAATTGAGTAACTCAACCTGAACTTCCTTTACTTTGCTTTTATCTTTGCACTGGTCTTGAGGTCTCAACCAGGATGGCATCTGGAGTCTTCCTCACTAAGGGAAGAAGTCTGAGAGAGAGAGAGAAACTTCCCTGAGGCAGATTTTCACGTGGAAAAAATGACTAGGTTCTTTGCCTCCGTTAATAGAATCCCATTCTCTATAAAATCACCCACACATTCTTGACCCAGGTCAGAGTTTCCTCAAAGCTGGACCAAGACTAGAACAAGTCAGGGAGCTGTTATCCTTGCTCTTCTCATATAGGACTTCTCAGACTTTGCCTTACATTATTATTACTTGGAAAACATTTAAAAATTCCCATGCCCAGGACTTTAAAGGATTCAGTAAATTGTATTTCTGGGCATCAGTATTTTAAAAAAAGACCAGTATGTTATTCAAATTTGCTGTCAAATTGAGGATAAATACACTTGCCCTACTTAATAAAATAATAATAATGTGCAGTCTGAGTCACCTAAAAATATTGCTGCTAAAATGTACTTTCTGATTTAGGAGAACTGAGTTATGCCTGAAAGCCTGAAATCTGAACACAATTCAGGGACGCAGACTACACTGAGACTGCTAAGGTCCAATTTTACACTCAAGTAAATAAAATCTAGTGACTAACCCCCCCCCCCAATCTCACAAGACATGACTAGAAGTGAAAATATCTGTACAATATATCACATTGGGAGGATCTCATTATGAAAAAACTAACCAAATATCATTTACAGAGATTTTTTTTTTTTTTAATGGCTGCATCCATAGCATATGGAAGTTGCCAGGCCAGGGACTGAATTCGAGCCACAGCTGCGACCTACACCGCAGCTACAGCAGTGCCATATCCTTTAACCCACTGGGCCAGGCCGTGGATTGAACCTGTACCTCCACAGCAACCTGCACTGCTGCAGTTTAATTCTTAGCCCACTACACCACAGCTGGACCTCCCATTTCCAGTGATTTTTAATAACCAAAATGTAGGAGTTCCCGTCGTGGCACAGCGGTTAATGAATCTGACTAGGAACCATGAGGTTACAGGTTCAATCCCTGGCCTTGCTCAGTGGGTTAAGGATCCGGCGTTGCTGTGACCTGTGGTTTAGGTCGCAGACTCGGCTCGGATCCTGCGTTGCTGTGGCTGTGGCTGGCAGCTGTAGCTTTAATTCGACTGCTAGCCTGGGAACCTCCATATCCCAAAGGCCCTAAAAAACAAAATAAACAAAAAAAACCCAAAAAAATAACCAAAATGTATAATATGAAGAGAATATTTTCCATTATGGCTCTCATTAGAACTCTCAGAGACAAAAATTCTAGTTTCAAGAAAGGCTCAGCTTAAAAGATAGACATTTTCATCCCCAAAGGTGTCTCTTTTATCCAGATTCCCAAATTCCAGTCACTAGAACACTGAGTACAAGTAAATTTTAATTAATAGCTTCCTACTGGTTATTAATTGGCTTAATATTTTCCAAATGTGTTGGCTCAGTTTCTTACTAATTTACTAATATTTTCCTTTATTTTTCTTTCGGTGTTGAGATATAATTGATGTATGGTACTATAGAAGTTGGAGGTGTAGAGCATAACAATGTATTATAAAAGGATCAGCAAAGAAATTTAAAATTTTCTAATTTACTAAATGCTTTATATGGCAGTTTGGTAACCTCCATTTAAAACATAAGTTAAATGAACATAATTCATAACATTACATGAATTGGGCTGTGGAACTCTCCATATTACTTGGTATTCTGAAGTTTTTACGTACACCATAGTCGGGGAAGGGCTAATTCATTGGAAAAATTCTGCCCTTTTCTTCTTTCACTTGAGGAGTCACCTCCAAGACTTGTTAGACTGGAGGCTGTCTTCCCTGCCTTGACGGTGAGTCACTCTCCTCAGAGGGGGAGACAGGGAGGCCCTAGTGGAGAACATGGCCTGGGACAGGGGTCAGTATCACTGAGTCCTCTAAGGTGTGAAACATCTGACTTGTAGTAAGAGGCTTCTCAGGAGGATGAAATGAGTTGTTAGCAACCTGGAGTGCCTTCCCCATCCCTTGTCCCACCAAGAAGACAATTCCGAGGGGTCTGTCTGGAATGTGCAGAGATGGTGGGGGTGGGAGGCAGTGCGGGCCTGGATTTGGGCTCAGGTGAGGTGAGTTGGGTTGAGGCTGGACGTTAACGCTTAGCATTGGGGCAGGTGTCCGTGTGGCTGTGTGGTGCACCTCTTTGTACCCAAGTCCATTTGTCCTGGGAAGAGGATGAAGACTATGGACAATTCCATAGATCAGGTCTTTTTATCCTCAGATGATAAAAAGAACTTAATTTTTGGGGGGTGGGGGGTTGTACAGTGGAGGGGAAGGTTCTAGCAAATCTGAATGGAGACCAGGGCAGGTCTCTTGCCTGGCGCCTAGGTTTGGAGTCCTGATCACATTTTTGTCTAATGGGCTCTGGTCTAGGCATCGAGTCCTTCAGGACACTTGTATCTTGTGGTTGAGAACATGGTCCAGACACGGTCTTGGTAGCAAGCTGGGGAATATCGTAGGAGATGAGAGCAGGCCTATTGGCTATCAGTTTGGCAGTGATGTTTGGGCACTGACCAATGTGCTGGGGTGCAGGTTGTGACGTATCGATGATATCCTCACCTTGTCCTTTGTCTGGTCCACAAGTTGAGAGCAAAGAGTTTTGCACAGAGCTCTTGATGTAAGGCTGTGCAAGGCAGATGGCTCTCCTTGTCAGGTGTCTTGAGTGGTGAATGACCAGTGAAAATATCCTTGACAGATTTTTTATTGACTGTGTGGACAGTAATTGGCTTGGAAAGATGCTGTGGGAAGACACAACTATACGGTATATTTGAATTGTCTCTCAGTCAAGAGAAAAAAATAGAAGTGACCAAATAAAAATATTTGGAACATAAGAAATTAAATTTCACTGTAAAATAAATAAAAACAATCATTTTGCATATGAAGAGGCACCCAACTTCAGTAATGCCAGTGTAATAGTTTTATTTCTGTTACACTGGAAACCTAAAGTGCCTTTGTAGCATCTCTTGTCAAAATCAATGGAAACAAGCCCTTTGATTTACTCTTGGAGGGAGTATACGTGACTCATGTCCTTTTAAAGGCAGTTTGTTCCTTCTTTTGCTTCTTCAGATTCTGGGCTTTAGGGGCTCTGTGTGGTTGATGTTTGTGTGATGACCTTGCTATCTGCTGTGTCCTTGGGCCTCTGCTCAGTCTCCCTTAGACATGGATCATTTGATTTCCTGAAGTAGAAGAAAAAAGGCCAAAAAAGTCATATAGAAATTGAATTAACATGTTGGGGTAGAAGGACGTGGAACTCACTGCCTTCCACAAATACATCAAAAACACATCCACATGTGGGGAGTTACCATTGTGGGGCAGTGGAAGCGAATCTGACTAGTATCTATGAGGATACAGGTTTGATCCCTAGCTCCACTCAGTGGGTTAAGGATCTGGCGTTTCCTTGAGCTGTGGTGTAAGTCACAGATATGGCTTGGATCCTGTGTTGCTGTGGTGTAGGCCAGCAGTTGTAGCTCTGATTCGACCACTAGCCTGGGAACTTTCACATGCCACGAGTGTGGCCATTACAAAAAAAATATCATCCACATATGGAACAATCCTCACAGAACACCTACTGAATGCTGGCAGGACATCTCAGAAACCCAGAAGTGCAAGAAAGATCTCCATATAACCAACAGAATGAAAGATTTTTTTTTTCTTTTGTTGTTTTAGGGCTGTGGATGTTCCCAACCTAGGGGTCTAATCGGAGCTAGAGTTGCCATCCTATGCCACAGCCACAGCAATGCAGGATCCGAGCTGCGTCTGCAACCTACACCACAGCTCACAGCAATGCCGGATCCTTAACCCACTGAGCGAGGCCAGGGACCGAACTTGCAACCTCATGGTTCTGAGTCGGATTCGTTTCTGCTGAGCCACGATGGGAACTCCAGAATGAAAGAATTTTTAAAAAAGGAAGAAAAGGGGACAGGATCTGTACCCCTGGGAGGGAGCTGTGAAAGAGGAAAGTTTCTTCATCCTGGGAAGTGCTTTCACCTTCGGGCAGATCAGCTGGGGCAGAGAGGGAGCTTCAGAGGCTTGGAGGAGCTCAGTAGCCAGTTTGCAGCAGACAAAACAGACCAGCACAGAGGTTCTGTGTTACCGCACAGCAGCCCCCAGCCCAAGACTGGTCGGTGCAGGGGCTGGGAGCTGAAACAGGTTTCAGAAGACAAACCAGGGGAGAGGACTGAACTCGGCTGCATGCGGACAGCCTGAAGGGACTGGGGTGTGGTATCGGCTGCAACCAGGGGTATACGTGGAGGAAGCCCAGGCCTAGCACAAAAGCCTGTCTTGGCATGCACACAATGGCACTTCAGGATTCATAATTCAGTATGTTGTTAGCTTTGGACTTGTCATGTAACTTTTAGTGTATTGAGGTATATTCCTTCTATAACTAATTTCATGAGACTTTATCATGAAATGAAGTTGGATTTTGTCAGATATTTTTTTCTGTATCAATATTTCCCTTTTATTCTCTTAATATGATGTATCACATTATTGAAGGGCATACACTGAAATATCCTTACACCCAGGCTCCCACATGATCATGGTGAATGGTCCTCTTTATGCGCTGTTGAATTTAGTTTGCCAGTATTTTGAATATATTTCATCTTTGTTTTTCAGGGATACTGACCTATACTTTTCTCATAGTGCCCTTGCCTGGTTTTGATAGTGGGGTAATACCTTTCATCAGATGGTTTGAAAGTATTCCCTCTTTAAATTTCTGGAAATATTTGAGAAGTTTTGGCTTTAATTTCTCTTTAAATACTTGGTATAACTCACCAGTAAAACCATCAGTCTAGTCCTGGGATTTTATTTATTTAGAATTTTTTTAATACTGTTTCCTTCTCTTTACTCATTACTGAGCTGTACATATGTTCTGTTTCTTAACTATTTAAGAAACAGAACATACCTAATTTTGGTAGGTTGTATTTTTCTAGTAGTTTGTCCTGTCCACTTTTTCTAGGTAATCTAAGTTGTTTGCATAGGATTATTAATAGTAGCCTTTTATTGCATTTTCTATTTCTGAGGCATCGCTGTGTAATGATCTCTATTTATTCTGCTAACAGTTTGTCAATTTTATCTTTTCCAAAAATCTCAATATTATCTGTTTTTGTGGTCTCAGTTATTTTTATAACTGCTCTAATTCTTATTATTTATTTAATTCTGCCAACATTGGGCATGTTCATTTTTCTAGTTCCTTTAGTTGTAAAGTTAGGTTGGGATATTTTTTGTCAGAAGCAAAAGATCTTTATCACTTATGGCATAAACAGGCATGAGCATAATATTGTATTGGTTCACCCTCCCCCCAGTTCCCAATGGGACGACACAGAGAGGGATCCAGGTTGGGTGCTGTGTTAGACTGAGGAACACTGAGTTGGAGGGCTCCACTGCTTTTGAAATGAGCGCTTAGCAATCTTCTTGTTTGTCTGAGAGACATCATCTCATTCCTCTAGGGTGTTCATTACACACTCCCAAGAAATGGCTCAGGTAAAATGCTGTCCGAGCATGCATTCTTTTTTTTTTTTTTTAATTGAATAGTTGATATACAATACTAGTTTCAGGTGTACAATGTATGATTAAACATTTAAGTATATTACAAAATGATCACCATGATAACTCAAGGAACTGCCTGTCCCCATCCACAATTAGTGCAATATCATGAACCATATTCTTGATGATGTATATTAAGTTACTGTTACTTCTTTATAACTGGAATTTTGTACTTATGCTCATTCACCTGACTTGCCCAGGACCCACTCACCTCCTCTCTTGCAATCAACAATTTTTCAATGTCTGACTTAAGACTGGTTTTATTTTAGATTCCACATATACGTAAGATCCTGTGTTATGTGTCTTTCTTTTGTTTATGTGACTTATTTCACTTAGCATAATACTCTCTAGGTCCAGCCATGTTGTCAGCAATGGAAAATTTCATACCTGTGTATGTCTGTATATGTACCCATGTGTATATATGTATTTATGTATATACGTGTATGTGTATGTATATATACATGTACACACATATCCTTTTTATCTGTTTGTCTATCACTGAACATTTAGGTTGCTACCATATATTAGCTATTGTAAATTATGTTGCAAAGAATATAGGAGTGCATATATCTTATATTTTTTTGGCCATGCCCACAGCATACAGAGGTTCCCAGGCCAAAGATCAGACCCATGCCACAGAAGTGGCAATGCCAGATCCTTAGCCTGCTGAGCCACCAGGGAACTCCCTCTTTAGCTTTCTGTATTATTTCCCTTGTATAAATAACCAAGAGTGGAATTGCTAGATCATATGGTAGTTTTATTTTTTTATGCTTTTTCTTTTTTTTTTTCTTTTTAGGGCCATACATGCAGCATATAGAAGCTCCCAAGCTAGGGATCGAATCAGAGCTGCAGATTGAGGCTACACCACAGCCAAAGCAACACCAGATCTGAGATGCATCTGCGGCCTACACTGAAGCCACTGAGCAAGGCCAGGGATTGAAACCACATTCTCAGGGACACTATATTGGGTTCTTAACCCACTGAGCCACAATGGGAACTTTTCTTTTTTTTATGTTTCAGGACCCTCCATACTGTTTTCACTAGTGGCTGCACTAATTTACTTTCTTAGCAACAGTGCAGCTAAGTTGTCTTTTTCTACACATCCTCAGCAACACTGTATTGTCATTTTGATGACAGCCATTCTAACAACTGTAGGCTGATAATCTTTTTGTGGTTTTGATTTGCATTTTCCTGAAGATTAGTGATGTTGAGCGTATTTCTCTGTGAGTTTCAGCCTTCTGGGCTTTTTGTTTTGTTTTTTGCAAAATATATATCTAGCTCCTTTACCTATTTTTATTCATTTTTTTAAAGAATTAGCTATATTTACAGTATTATATTAGTTTCAGGTGTACAACATAGTGACCCAGTATTTTTTTACAGATTATCTTTGATTAAAAGTTATTATGGGGAGCTTCTGTTGTGGCTCAGTGGTAACAAACCTAACTCGCATCCATGAGGGCATGGTTTCGATCCCTGGCCTCACGCAGTGGGTTAAAGATCCCGCGTGGCTGTGGTATATGCTGGTGGCTACAGCTCCAATTTGACCCCTAGCCTGGGAACTTCCAAATGTCGTGGGTGCGGCCCTAAAAAGCTTAAAAAAAAAAGTTATTACAGGATAATGGCTATAATTTCCTGTCCCATACAATATATCTTTGTTGCTTAGCTATTTTACACATAGCGGTTTGAACCTCTTAATCTTTTACTCCTAATTTGCCCTCCCTTACCCCTTCCCACTGTAAACCACTAGTCTCTTTATATATCTTTGAGTCTGTTTGTTTTGCATATACATATATCCATCTTATTTTTAGATTCCACATATAAATGATATCACAAAGTGTTTGTCTTTCTCTGACTTCATTAAGCATAACATTCTATAGGTCCATCCACACTGCTGCACATGGCCCAGTTTCATTCTTTTTATGGCTGTGCAATATTCCACTATACATATATACCATATCTTCTTTATCCATTTGTCTGTTTATAGGCGTGTGGATTGTCTTCATATTTTGGCCATCATCCATACCGCTGAACAATGGTGTTTATCTTCTTGAATTAGTGTTTTCATTTTTTGCCTTAGATATGTACTTAGGAGACTTACTGATGAATCATATGGTAGTTCTCTTTTAAGCTTTTTTAAAGGAACCTCCATACTATTTTCCATAGTGGCTGTAACAATTTACAATCCTATCAGCAGTGTTCAAGGGCTCATTCTTCTCCATATCCTCTCCAGTATTAGACATTTTAACAAAAGGCTGTTTAATAAACTTCCAGTTCCTCCCTCTCCATTGTTGTTTTGAATTAAAGTTCTCTAATAGTTATGTTTAGCATCTTTTCCTGTGCCTTTCAGGCTATGTATGTCTTTTTTGGAAAGAAGTCTATTCATGTCTTCTGCCCATTATTGTTTGGTGTTTTTTTTGGCCATGCCCATGGCATGTGGAAGTTCCCAGGCCAGGGACTGAACCCATGCCACAGCTATGACCTAAGCCACTGCAGTGACAATGCCATATCCTTAACCTGCTGGACCATAAGGGAACTCTGTGTTTGGTGTTTTTTTGATAATGAGTTGTATGTGCTGTTTATACATATTTTTGGATATTAACCCATTGTCAGTTACACTATTTGAAAATATTTTCTCCCACTTTGTAGTTTAAATTTTTATTTTGTTGATGGTTTTCAATGCTGTGCAAAAGCTCTATTTAGGTCTCATTTGTTTACTTTTGGTTTTATTAATTTTGCCATAGAGGACAGATCCAAAAAAAATATATATTGTTGCAATTTATGTCAAAGAGTCCTCTCTCTGCCTCTGTTCTCTCCTAGGAGTTTGGTGGTTTGGGTTATGATGTTTAGGTCCTTAATCCATCTTGAGTTTATATTTGTGTATGATGTCAGTAATGTTCTAATTTCATTATATTATATGTAGCACTCCAGTTTTCCAGCACCACTTACTGAAGAGACGATCTTTTCTCCACTGTATGTTCTTGCCTCCTTTCTAGTAGATTTATTGACCATAAGTGTGTGGCTCTCCATTCTACTCCATTTTGTGTGTCTCTTTTGTGATTATTTTACCTCTGTAGTCAGGAAGCCTGATAATTCCAGCTTTGGTCTTTTTTTCTCACGAGTGCTTTGGCAATGTGGTTATTTTGTGGTCCTATATTTATTTTAGGATTATTCATTCTAGTTCTGTAAAAAATGTCATGGGTATTTTGATAGGGATTGCTTTAAATCTGTAGGTTGCTTTGAGAGAGGTATGGCTATTTTTATATATATTTTTTCAGGGCATATGGAGGTTCCCAGGCTAGGGGTCAAATTGCTTTAAATCTGTAAGTTGGTTTGAGAGAATTATGGCTGTTTTTAAAATATTAATTTTTTCAATCCAAAAGCTTGGGATGTCTTTTCATTTAATTTGTGTCATCTTCAGTTTCCATCATCAATGTCTTATACTTTTCAGTGTATTAATCTTTCACCTCTGTGGTTAAATTTATCCATAGGTATTTTCTTACTTTTGATACCATCATACATTTTTTTCCTTATTATCCCTCATACTTTGTTATTAGTGCAGAACAAAATGACAGATTTCTGTACATTGTGTGTACTTCAGATTTACTGAATTTATTTTAATGATTTGTTGGTAAAATCTTTGTGGTTTTCCTCTGTATTATCATGTCATCTAAACATGATAACATGTAAACAGTGACATTTTTACTTCCTTTACAAACTTGATCCTATTTTTTTTTTGTCTTTTTGTGATGACTAGGACTGTTAATACTGTGTTGAAGAAAAGTGGCAAGAGCAAGCATCTTTGTCATGTTTCTATTGTAAGAGGAGTGCTTGTAGCTTTTTGCCATTGAGTATGATGTTAGCTGCAATTTTGTCATATATGCCCTTTATTATATAAAAGAATGTTGCCTCTATACCCATAAAATCAAATTTTGAATTTTATTGAATTTTTCCAAATGCTTTTGCTAGAGGTATTTAGGTGATCATATGAGTTTATCCTTGGTTATGTTAATCTGGTGTGTCACTTAATTGATTCACATATACTGAATCATTTCTGTATTGCTGAGATAAATCCCATTTGATCGTGGTGTATGGTTTTTATTTTTTTTCCCCATTGCTTAATGATTTTTATTATGGTTCTTTTAATGTATTGTTGAATTTAGTGTGCTAATGTTTTGTTGAGAATTTTTGCATCTATGTTCAGAGATATTGGCCTATAACATTATTATTATTATTATTATTATTATTATTATTATTTGCTTTTTAGGGCCACACCCACGGCATATGGAGGTTCCCAGGCGAGGGGTCAAATCAGAGTTACAGCTGCCAGCCAATGCCACAACAATGCCAGATCCGAGCTGCATCTGCAACCTACACCACAGCTCACGGCAGTGCTGGATCCTTAACCCACTGAGCAGGTCCAGGGATCGAACCTGCAACCTCATGGTTCCTAGTCAGATTCGTTTCTGCTGCACCACGACAGGAACTCCCCTATTTAATTTTTGACACTTACGGTTAAATGTGGCTTGGTGTGGACCTGTTTGTCTTCATATTGTTTGTTTCTTGGACCTGGGAAATCTGTTTCCTTCTCCAAGTTAGGAAAGTCATCAGTTATTATGTTCTCCAAGTTCTCTGCCCCCTTCCCTCTTTCTCCCCTTTCTGAGACCCCTATAATTCTGTTGATATTCTTGATGTTGTCTCAGAGGTCCCTTTATCCATCATCTTTTTTCTTCGTGCTATTCAGCTTTTGTGATTTTCAATATTGTCTTTCAGATCACTGATCTAATTCTTCTGTAACATATAATGTTGCTTCCCTCTAGAGTGTGTGTAATCTGTTGTATTTTTGAGCTGTTTGGTCTTTTATATTTTATTATTCTTTGTTGAAGTTCTAACTATGTCCCTCTATTATTCTCCTAACTTGGGTGAGCACCTTTATAATCCTGGATACCGTTTTTCAGGTAGCATGCTTGTCTCAGCTTTGTCTAGTATTTTTTCTGATGTTGTTACTTTATTTGTAACATTTATTTCCTTGTTTCCACATTCTCTGTGCATTTCTATTCACTATGTTTGGTTCGTTGCATTTTCCAGTCATAGAGCAGTGGGCTTATTTACAGGGCCCAGTAGCGCATTCCCTTTTGGCCAGCAGAGCCAGATGCTCTGGGGCAGGGGGTTGGGGGGCTCTCCTGTGTGGGCTGCATGCACTTATCTGTAGTGGCAGGGCCCAGTACTGTGGACTAGCTGGTAGCTGGCATTGGACCCTGGCCTAAATGGCTGAGGCCCTGCATTATGAGATTGCTGTAGGTGTTCTGGCAGCCACACAGCCCTCCATTATGGAGAACTGTGTGGTGCTCAGGTGGTGGGGTGGGCCCCAAGTGTGCCTGGTTGTGAAGGCTTGTGTTGCAGGGGTGCTGCAGGCAGGGTGGCAGATGGGGAAGGCCCCTAATACTAATCAGTTAGATAATCATTTCATGATGTATTTTAGTCCAGTTATTAGGCCGTACACCTTAAACAGTGTTGTATGTCAATTATATCTCAATAAAACTTAAAGGAAAAAATGAATAGTACCTTAATAAACCTAACTTAGGAAAAAAAGTTATAGCAAGATTAAGTGAATCCTCCATGGGGATGCCAATGTCTTTGTTGTTAGGAAATGTATTAATATAACTTACCACCTTATAAATTTCGGAAAGGCATGGGATCCACTTGATAGATGCAAAGTAGCGTGGTAGAACTCTATAGGTAATAATTATAAAAATAAAGGTATTAATGCATATGTACTCAAAGAAATGTTACATACCCCCAATACTAGTTCATCTATAGAGAAATAATATAGATTAATAATTCTCATTCTGACAGAAAATTAATGAGAAAACACTGACCTACATAACACTTTAGAAAAGTAAACCTCATGGAATTATATAGAACATTTCATCCAAGGACCCCAGAAAACACATTCTACTAAAGAGCACATAAAACATTCCCCAGGATATATCATTCCTAGGCCACAAAGCCAAAATTAACACATTTTAAATTAAAATCAATCATATCTCAGCTTTCCAACCACCATGATATGGACTAGAAACCAACAGACAAATCTGAAAAATTTACAAATACATAGGAATTAAACAACACTACTGAATAACCAATGGGTCAAAGTAGAAATTGAAAGAAATCAGTATCCTGAGAAGAATAAAATAAAAATACAAAATAACAGAATTTAGGGAATATATCAAAAGTAATAACAATTTAGGGAATATCAAAAGTAGTTCTTATGTGACTACATTTTTTTTAAAATGCAAGTTTTCAAAAACAACTTTACACATCAAGGAAGTAGGAAAAAAAGAACTAAGCACAAAATAGCACAAAAGAGCAAAGATTCAAGAATAAATAATGGATGAAGAGACTAGGGAAAAAAGAGGAAAAAAATCAACCTAAGAGTTGGTATTTTAAAAAATAAAGCAAACTGACAAACATTTAGCTAAACTAAGGAAAAAAGAGAAGTAAGAAAATCTGATGAATGACAGAGGAGACATCAAAGTAATATGAAGGACTGTAAGAGTATATTATTAACCATTACACACCAAATAATTAGATATAAAAAAATTCCCAGATGCATGAAGCCTACCAAGCCTAAATCATGAATAGAAAGTCTGAACAGACTAATAGTAAACAAGGACATTGAAACAATAAACATGAACCTCCCAACAAAGAAAAACCCAAGACCAAAAGGTTTCACTGGTGAATTATACCAAACGTTAAAAAATAACACCAATCACTGTCAAACTTTTCCCAAAAAATTGAGGGAACAGTCCTAAGCTCTTTTTATGAGGAGAGCACTACTCTGACGACAAAGCCAGATAAGGAAGCCTATACGAAAATAAATGTATAAGCTGATATTCTCAGCAAAAGTCTAACCAAATTCAACAGTTTATTAAAAATATCATACACCATGATCAAGTGGAATTTAGGCCTGGCATGGAAGGATGGCACAATATCACTATATATGAAATGATAAGGGTGATACACAATATTAATAGAATGAAGAATAAATATATGTCCTTTCATTAGATGCAGAAAAAGCAGTTAATGAAATTCAATACTCTTTTATGACAAATGCTCTCAACAGATTGAGAGCAGAAGGAACATACCTCAAAATAAGACCATATAACACACACAACTAACTGTGTACCCAGTGGTGAAGAACTCAAAGCTTTTCCTTTAAAATCAGAAACAAGATAAGGGTATCCACACTCACTACTCTTACTAAAGACAGTGCTGAAATCCTAATCAGAGCAATCTGACACAAAAATAAAAAGACGTCCAAAATGGAGAGCAATCTGACACAAAAATAAAAAGACGTCCAAAATGGAGAGGAAGAAGTAAAACCTGATCTTATATATGATTCCCCCCCCGAAAATGGTAAAATAAATGAATTCAATGAAGTTGCAGGATACAGAATCAACATACAAAAATCAATTGCATTTCTATACACTAACAAAATATCTTAAAGAAATGAAATAATTCCATTTACAATTGCATAAGAATACTGAGGAATAAATTTAACTGAAAGAATGAAAGACCTGTGTACTGAAAACTACAAGACATGAAGGAAAGAAATTGAAGACAACACAAATAAATGTTAAGATAGCCTTTGCTCATGAATTAAGAGAATTAATATTGTTAAAAATATCCATACCTCTCAAAGCAACATACAGGTTCAATGCAGTCCTTATCAAAATTTCAATAGCATTTCTCACAGAAACAGAACAAAAAAAATTCTAAAATTTGCATGGAACCACAAAAGAATCTACATAGCAAAAGTGATGCTAAAAAGAAAAAAACAGGAGGCTTCTTGCTTCAAGATTTCAAAGTGTATCACAAAGCTATGGGAATAAAAACAGTATGGCATTGACACAAACACAGAGATCCCTGGAGAAAACAGTACAGAAATAAACCTAAGCATATATAGTCAATTTATGACAGACGAGCCAAGGATATAAAATAGGGAGATATAATAATTTCTTTAATAAATGTTGGTAAAACTGGGAGCTCATTCAATCATTTGTACACTGGTGCTGGCAAATGCCACTTTGGAAACGTCCTTCTAGCTTACAGCCGAAATAACCAGCCTTGCCCAGACCAACAGCCTAGAGGAGCTGGTACTGGGATGCCTCAGGACAAGCAACTAACACAGTACGGATACAGTACCACCCACAGAAAGACTGCCTTACAATCCTGTAGCCCACAGTTACTCTAGACATGATCCTGTCCATCAGAGGGCCCAGGACCTGGTCCCATGCTCTAGTGCACAGACAGTAAACCGGAGACTCTCAGGGCCCTCTAGTCAGAGAACCTGGGACCCACATCCAACCAACAGTGGGCAAGCACCATTCCCAGAATCCCATGGGCCTGAGCCACACCCTCTAGGGAACCTACTCTAGCCTCAGTACCAGCTCCCCCATTTGGGGGTGGATACCAGCCACAGGAAAACCATAGCTCTGCAGTCTATGGATATGGCCCACCCACCAGAAGACCAGATCATTTCCTGGGACTGGCTGAGCCCCAGCATTACCCACCACCAAGTCTACTCTAGTCTCAGGCTCAGCTTCACACACTAGCAGGTAGATACCAGGTACAAGAAAACTGTAGCCCCCATACACAGCCTACAGATATAGCCCACCCACCACCTGGCTAGATTATTTCTTGGGATCAGCTGGGCTCTGACCCCAATCACTAGCAGTCTACAAGAAGGTTTAAAACACACTTGACCCTGCAGTGAACTATGTCAGAAAGTAATGCCAACCACCAATGATCCAATACAAGTTCTGGGACCTGCAATCAGACTCCAGGACCTGGCTTATTCACAGTGGGTGGGTAACAGCCCTGGGGTTTCCTGGGTTAGCATTACCGGCTAACTCCACCCACCAGTGATGCAGCACTAGCCCTGGGTTCACCCAGTGTTCTGCAATAAGCCACCTCCTGAATGGTCCTAACAACCAGTAGCTAGCCAGAGGCCTCTGCAGCCAACCAGACCAGGGGCCAACCATGCCTACCAGGGCACCCACTAGTGAGCCCACCACAACAGAAACACCCATGCTGCTCTCATAGGGAAAACCTCTAGAGCACAAAGCTCTTAATGAGAAGGGAGTGTACCGCTGGGATGCATAGTATGTCACCTGCAAAAGGCCACTTCTCCAACATTGGGAAACATAACAAATCTATGAATACTAAAAATATGAACAGCAAAATGAGGGTAACAAAGGAACATGTTCCAAACAAAGGAACAAGATAAAACCCCAAAAGAATTAAGTGGAGAATGACAGTCTACCAAGAGTTTAGTGTAGTGATCATAAAGATGATCAAAGATCTCAGGAGAAGAATGTGTGCAAAGAGCAGTCAGAAATGTTGAAGAGAATTTTAGAAAATATAAATAATCAGAGATGAAGAGTAAGTGAAATGGAAAACACATTAGAAGGAATCAACAGTAGACTGAATGATACCAGAGGGATGGATCTGGAAGACAATAGTGGAAACCATGATACTGACGAGAAAAAAGAAAAGAAAAGAATTGAGGACAATTTAAGAGACCTGTGTAGCAACATCAAGCACACTAATATTTGCATTATAGAGGACACAGAAGAAGAGAAAGAAAGAGGGGCTATGAACATAACTGAAGGCATAATAGCTGAAAACCTCCCTAACCTGTCCCAGGAAACAGACATCCAAGTTCAGGGAGCACAGAATGTCCCATACAAGGTTACCTGTAGAAAAAGACATACATAGTAATTAAAAATGGCAAAAATTAAAGAGGGAATGTTAAAAGTAGCAAAGGAAAAGCAATGCATTACTTACAAAGGAACTCCCAGAAGGCTATCAGCTGACTTTTCAGCATAAAATGTGCAGGCCAGAAGGGAATGGCATGATATATTCAAAGTGATGAGAGGGAGAAACCTACCACCAACAATACTGTAACCAGCAAGGTTCTTGTTCAGTTCTGGAGAGATCAAAAGCTTCACAGACAGGCAGAAACAAGGTTCAGGATAACCAAACCACCTTTATAAAAAATGTTAAAGGAAATTCTCTAAGCAAAAAAAAGGCCACAACTAGAAACATGAAAATTATGAAAAGAAAAAAAGCTCACTGGCAAGGCCAAACATGTAATAAAGGAAGAAAATCATACATGCATGAATCTAGTAGGAAGGTTAAAAGACAAATATAGTAAAATCATCTACAATGACAATAAGCACTTAAGGAATAAACAAAACAATTAGATATAAAATATGGTATCAAGATAGTCATCATGAGGGGAGGCTAGTACAAATTCAGGGTTGTGCAAATGCATTTGAAATTAAGAAATCAACATAAAATAATCGTGTGTGTATCAGTGAGTTAAGGACCTGATGTTGTCTCTGTGAGGATGTGGGCTCAATCCCCAGCCCCGCTCAGTGGGTTAAGTATCCACCATTGCCACAAACCAAACATCTGTAGTAGACACACACACAAAAGTAAAAGAAATACAAATATAACACTAAAGATAGCCATCAAGGAGTTCCCTTTGTGGTTCAGTGAGTTAAGAATCTAACTAGTATTCACAAGGATGCAGATTCAATCCCTGGTCTCGCTCAGTGGGTTAAGAATCTGGCACTGTTGCAAGCTGCGGCATAGGTCAAAGATGCAGCTCAGATCTGGCATTGCTGTGGTGTAGGCTGGCAGGTGCAGCTTCAATCTGACCCCTAGCTTGGGAACTTCAATATGCTATGGGTGTGGCCCTAGAAAGACAATAAATAAAATAAAATAAATAAAAAAATATAATAAATAAATAAAGACCTATAAAACAACCCCAAGACAATGTACAAAATGGCAATTAAGAACATACATATCAATAATTACTTTAGGAGTTCCCTCATGGCTCAGTGGGTTCGGTAACCAGTGTTGTCACTGCTGTGGGTCTAGTTACAGCTGTGACATGGGTTTGATACATAGCCTGTGAATTTCTGTATGCTGCAAGCACAGCCCCCCTCCACCACTAAAAAAATTACTTTAAATATAAATGGACTAAATATAAATACTTCAATCAAAAAACACAGAGTGACTGAAAGGATATAAAAACTATACCTGTACTTATGCTGCCTACAAGAGACAAACTTCAGGTCTAAAGACACTGAAAGTGGAGAGATGGAAAAAGGTATTTCATACAAATGGAAATCAAAAGAAAGTCAGGGTAGCAATACTTCTATCAGACAAATTAGACTTTAAAATAAGGACAGTTAAAAGAGACAAGCAGGGAGTTCCCATTGTGGCTCAGTGGGTTAAGGACCTGATGTTGTCTCTGTGAGGATGTGGTTCAATCCCTGGCCTTGCTCAGTGGGTTAAGTATCCATCATTGTCACAAGTTGCAATGCAGGTCACAGATGTGGCTTGGATCTGGTGTTTCCATGGCTGTGGCCTCAGCTGTAGCTCCAATTCCACCCTTAGACTGGGAACTCCCATATGTCACAGGTGCAGCTATAAAAAAAAAAAAAAAAAAGAGAGAGAGAGAGAGAAACAAAGAATGACATTTCAGGAGTCCCCATTGTGGTTCAATGGGTTAAGAATCCGACTAGTATCCATAAGGATGACAGTTTGATCCCTCACCTTGCTCACTGGGTTAAAGGGTCCGGTGTTGCTGCAAGCTGTGGACAGCTCCAATTTGACTGCTAGCCAGAGAGAGAGAGAAAGAGAAAAAGAAAGAGAGAAAGAAAGAAAAGGAAGGAAGAAAGAGGAGGGAGGAAGGGAGAAAGAAAAAAAGAAGGAAAGAAAGAAGGAAGGAAGAAAGGAGGCAGGAAGAGAGAAAAGAGAAAGAACAGAGAGAAAGAGAAGAAAGAGAAAGGAGAGAGAACGAAAGAAAAGAAAGAAAGATAGGGAGGAAGGGAATGACACTACATAGTGATGAAGGATCAGTCCAAGAAGAAGCTATAATTGTAAGTATATATGTACCCAATATAAGAGCATCCAAATACATAAACAAATATTAACTGACATAAAGGGAGAAACTGACAATAACACAATAAAAGTAGGAAACTTTAAAACCCCACTTATAAGAATGGATATGTCATCCAGGCAGAAAATCAACAAAGAAACACTGGCCTTGAATGACACATTAGACCAGATGGAGATAAGTAATATATAGCACTTTCCATCCAAAAGCAACAGAATACACTTTCTTTTCAAGTGCACATGGAAATTTCTCCAGGATACACAATATGCTAGGCCTCAAAACAACCCTCAGTGAATTTAAGCAAACTGAAATAATTTCAAGTATCTTTTCCAAACATAATGCTATGAGACTACAAATCAACTATAAGAAAATAACTGGAAAAAAAACCCCACCAACATGTGGAGGCTAAACAATATGCTACTAAACAATCAATGTACCATTGGAGAAATCAAAGAGGAAAGTAAAAAATACCCAGATATAAATGAAAGTGAAAACAATCCAAATTGATGGCACACAGCAAGAGCAGTTCTAAAAGGGCAGTTTACAGTGATGCAAGTTTACTATAGGAAACAAGAAAAATATCAAATGAACAACTTAACCTTGCACCCAAAGGAACTAGAAAACAACAAAGCTCCAAATTAGTTTAAAAAAAACAAAAAACAAAACAGAGTTCCTGTCGTGGCTCAGTGGTTAAAGAATCTGACTAGGAACCATGAGGTTGCAGGTTCGATCCCTGGCCTCGTTCAGTGGGTTAAGCATCCGGCGTTGCCATGAGCTGTGGTGTAGGTTGCAGATGCGGCTTGGATCCCGCGTTGCTGTGGCTGTGGCTGGCAGCTACAGCTCCTGTTAGACCCCTAGCCTGGGAACCTCCATATGCTGCGAGTGCGGCCCTAGAAAAAAAACCAAACACAAATTAGTAAAAAAAAGAAAGAAAAAAATTTAATTATCAAGATGAGAGTAGAAATAGAGACTAAAAATTAATAGTAAAAGTAGTGAAACTAAGAGGTATTTCTTTTTTTTGGGGGGAGGGGTCTTTTTAGGGCCACACCTGTGGCACATGGTTCCCAGGCTAGGGGTTGAACTGGAACTGCAACTGCTGGCCTGCACCACAGCCACAGCAATGCAGGATCCTAGCCAAGTCTGTGATCTATGCCACAGCTCATGATAATGCCGGATTTTTAACCCGCTGAGCAACGCCAGGGATCAAACCTGCATCCTCATGGATCCTAGCCGGGTTTGTTACCATTTAGCCATGACAGAAACTCCAGAGCTGGTTCTTTGAAAAGATAAACAAAACTGATTAAACTTTAGGCAGACACAGTGAGGGGAAAAAAAAAGGGGGCCCAATTCAATAAAATCAGATGTGAAAAAAGGGGAAGGTGCAACTGATACCACAGAGACACCAACAAGCATAAGACTACTATGAATAATTGCATGCTAATAAAATGGACAACCTAGAAGAAATGGACAAATTCCTCAAAATGTACAGTCTCCCAAGACTAAATGAGGAAGAAATAAAAAAAATCAGATGAATAACCAGTAATGAAATTAAATCAATTATTTTTTTAAAAATTCCAACAAAAGTCCAGGAACAGATGGCTTCAAAATGAATTCTACTAAACATTTAGAGAAGAGTTAACATCTATTTTTATCAGAATATTCCCCCAAAATGCAGAGGAAATTGCAGAGTCAGGAATTACAGGGTTGGGGGAAATAAGTGAGGGTTATGAGGAAGGTAAAGACACTGGCTAACCGGTGACTGGAACACTGAGGGTATCAGACATACAGGACAAGAGAAGTGGGCTGAGGTCACTAGAATGAGGGGAGGAGAAAGGGCAAGGGAAGGAGGACGTGGAGGATAAGAGGTTTGGGAGGAGGGTTGGGTTGAGGGCTCTAGAATCGGGGGATACAAGTTTCATGGGGGTTGATGTCTAAAATGCACAGGATGGACATGGGAGAGCAACAGAGGAGTTCCCATCATGGCTCAGTGGTTAGTGAACCTGACTAGCATCCATGAGGACGTGGGTTCGATCCTTGGCCTTGCTCAGTGGGTTAAGGATCCGGTGTTGCCATGAGCTGTGGTGTAGGTCACAGACACGGCTTGGATCCCATGTTGCTGTGGCTCTGGTGTAGGCTGGCAGCTACAGCTCCGATTAGACCCCTGGCCTGGGAACCTCCATATGCTGCAGGTCAGGCCCTAAAGAGACCAAAAAAAAAAAAAAGAGAGAGAGAGGTCTAGAATTAGTTCTGGAAGTATGTAAAAGTTATGGCAGAGATGAAGAGATTAAAGTCCCAATAAGGAATGCAGAATGCTGGAGTAGAGGGATGGAGCTGGGGTGAGGATCACTCATTTTCTCTCCTATTCACTAATTCTGTAATTTGCATTCAAGTCATAACCTAACTGTGAATGGTATCTAACTTGAAACCTTGAGGTAGTAACCTTACATAAAATACTTGTGATGATCCCTTCAAATGAATTAAAGGATTAGAGAAGAAAATAAGTAAACAGGACAAACAATATTTCTTCTCTCCTTTAGGGACACCAGGTGCAAGGTGTGACCATAGAGGGGCCACATGGAAACCACCAGAATGAAATGGACTTTGCCTAGCCCCTGAGTGGTCCTGGAAGTGGATTCTCTGGAAGCTGCAGATAAGAACCTATGCCTCATGAGACCCTGATTTTTTTTTTTTTTTGTCATTTTATGGCCGCACCCGCGGCATGTGGAGGTTCCCGAGCTAGGGGTCTAATTGGAGCTGTGGCCACTGGCCTGCGCCGCAGCCACAGCAACGCAGGATCCGAGCTGCGTCTGCAACCTACACCACAGCTCACGGCAACGCCGGATCGTTAACCCACTGAGCAAGGGCAGGGATCGAACCCGCAACCTCATGGTTCCTAGTCGGATTCGTTAACCACTGCGCCACAACGGGAACTCCGAGACCCTGATTTTTGATCTTGTGAGACCCTAAAGAGAAAGCCCAGCCAAGACCACTGGGATTTCTAACCTATGAACTGTTTTTTAAAATGCCCAAGTTGGGAGTTCCCATCGTGGCGCAGCAGTTAACAAATCCGACTAGGAACCATGAGGTTGTGGGTTCGATCCCTGGCCTTGCTCAGTGGGTTAAGGATCCGGCGTTGCCGTGAGCTGTGGTGTAGGTCGCAGATGCGGCTCAGATCATGCCTTGCTGTGGCTACGGCGTGCATTGGCGGCTACAGCTCCGATTAGACCCCTAGCCTGGGAACCTCTACATTCTGCGGGTGTGGCCCTAAAAAAAATAAAAAATAAAATAAAATGCCCAAGTTGTGGTCATACGTTATGGCATTTAACTATGCAGAGGA
>PVHT020004944.1:27481129-27500953 GCA_004024745.2 Catagonus wagneri
GTGAGCTGTGGTGTAGGTCGCAGATGCGGCTCAGATCATGCCTTGCTGTGGCTACGGCGTGCATTGGCGGCTACAGCTCCGATTAGACCCCTAGCCTGGGAACCTCTACATTCTGCGGGTGTGGCCCTAAAAAAAATAAAAAATAAAATAAAATGCCCAAGTTGTGGTCATACGTTATGGCATTTAACTATGCAGAGGAACAAGTTTAATTATAAAATATGAAATTATAAAATATTTAAACAAAATTAAGTAAAAATGCCCACTAATTAACCATTCCCAGAAGCAATAAAGTTTTATCTCCAAATGTTAACATCATCAGTTCCAAGTATATCCTGCTTGCTATGCCATTTCCATGTATAACTTAAACTACATTTGAACTTATGTAATACACATCCACACGAACAGCAAGATATTATGTACATAGTTGAATATTTACATATATATTGTCAAGTCAAACTTCTGTCAATTGTTTTCCTTAACCAACGATATACAAAAGTGACATTTTCACACCAGTAGAAATGGATCTCCTACATCCCAAACACACATCGTCATATTCCACGGTGATTGTGAATGAAATGACTTTACTGAAACACTCCCTACTTACGCATTTACATAGCTGCATATTGTTTTTCTCCTGCTATCACAGAATGTGCATCTTCGATTTCTACACATGTGGCTTTTTTGTGTGGTTCTAGAACATGAAATCATTGCACTAACATGACCATGCATTTCTACATTACGTGCACAATTACTAAATTACCTTGTAAATGGATGAAAAGTATCCGCTTTTCAAACTGCACTGCCAGTGTGAAAGTAATGAACTAAGGAGGCCCTTAGATTGAGGTGATTCTAAAGCTTTGATAGCCTATTTGAGCAAACAAAATTTAATCCAGAGTCAAGGCTTTTTATTTTTTTGGCTGAACCTGCAGCAGGTGGAAGTTCCCAGGCCAGGGATCAAACCTGGGCCACAGCAGTGACCTGGGCCGCTGCAGTGACAATGCCAGATCCTTAACCTGCTGTACCCCAGAGAACTCCCAGAGTCAAGGCACTTTAATTTGAGAAAACAAATTAAGACCATCCAACCACACACAGCCAACGAGGCTTTCCAAAACCAAAGTGATTGGTTAAGAGACAATCAAATATCCTTTCTTTGATTTGGTGACTTCTCTAGAAAAACCTCTCCCCTAGATCATGCAGACAGTGTTCCTAACGGCCTTGGAATTGAGGCTGCTGGAACTGAACAGAGGTGCGCTCAAATCAACTCTTGAAAATTTAAATGTGTGTAAATTAATCTTTTAACACACAATGCCACATTTCATTTTGAACACTTTCCTCAGTTAGTCCCTACACCCCTCACTCAGGTGCAGCATGGCCCAAGGAGCCCTCTGGAGTCAGTCTCTCCCCACTCCTGCCTGCCCCCCGCCACTCACACCAACAACACGCCAGCACAACCGTGCCCTCACCTGAGCGGACTTCACCATTAGTAACACCACACCGCCTTCACCATCACAGTTTCCCACCACTGAACAGTGCTGAATGGTGTTCAGAGGACTTGCGACACAAACCAGCCCCTCCAGGGCCCAAACAGCCAGTCACATGCTCCTCCCTTCACCAGCCTAGGACCGACAATCACCACCCGGAATCCCATTTTAATGAACCCCACACACCTGAATTTGCAGTTCAGGGGAGCTGGTACCACAATCCATGGCACATACCAGTTCTCCCTAAGACCCATGATGTTACCCCTAGGGTTTTTGATAACCTTCCCCTCTTTTGCCTTTTCTTTAGCCCTGACCTTCACATAGGCACACACGGGGAGTGCAGGCGAAGTCACAGGGACTTGAGCCCAGTACCTCTAACAATGCACAGGACCCAAGAGCAGACTGGGAGCAGGACTGGCCACCCAGAATCACCCTGAGGCACCAATCTGCCCCGCCTCTAGATCAGCCCCGCCTCTAGATCAGCCCCTCTGATGCCATGGATCGCTGTTTCACACCAGGCTTAACACCATGGGCACAGCTTTGCTGCTTCAGAATTTCCACCCAGAATATCGCTTCCAAAATCAGACTTGCAGAGCCTAACAGTGAACATCAGTTCAGACTCTGTTTAAAATGACCACTTAACAAAAAAAAAAAAAAAAAAAAAAAGCCCTGCCATGGCTCTGCTCCCATTCCGTGGTCATCTTTTTAGGGCAGCTCAAGAGTTTCTAGAAATTCTGCCTACTTTGTGAATGGATCTGGCATTCACAATTTTTGTTGCTCAGACTCAGATAAAGGAGAGCAAAGGACTTGAAATTTGGTGAATGGATTTCATCTTTCTGGTTAAAACAGTGCTTCCAAAGCCACACACAGCACCCCATCTTCCATTCCTAGGGCGTCCACCATTAAAAGTCAAACAAAATGCATGAATACAAATGAACGGCCCATCAAAGTTCCCTCAACCTCTAATCCACCTTCCTTTCTGTCTCCCACTCTTCCCTCTTTCTGTGCCATCGCGTCCAACATTATCATCGGTGATAATGAAAGAGAAGAGATAAAGATGCTCTACTCTCAAGAAGGCAAGCCTGACATCCAAATCCTCCTGGGAAAGATGAGCACACATGCCCAGTTCCCCAAATACTGTGACAATTAACTCCATAATGTGAGGATCTTAGCACAGTGTCTTGAACATAGTGCATCCTCACATACCTGTCAGCATGTAGTAGGAGAGCCTCCTTAACCATTCACGAATGTTACTGAATAACAGTCTCACTCAGACCTCACATGGCTGCAGGCGTGGCCATTAAAAAATTTTATTTGTACTCTACAAATTATGTTAATCTCAACTATGCTGTACACCTGAATCAAATACAATATTGTATGTTAACTCTACTTCACTCTTTTAAAATGCACTCTCACCCAGGCCAATAGAACCTGTGAAGGAGGTAACAGGCGACAGTAGTTCTTAAAACTCGCCATGTTATCTTCATTGTAAGCCTAGAGTGATCAGCACTGGTGTAAATCTTGCCTCTTAAACTTCCCTATGCATACAAAGCATTCAGGGCCCATGAAAGAAATTGTGATGCTACAGGTTTGGAGCTGGACCCATGAACTGGCATCTTTATCAAGTTTGGTCGTATGCCGTTGCTGCGCAGGCGCGCACACACACACCCGGATCCACTTTTAGTAGCACTAGAGCCCTTGAGCCCTTTGTACCAACCACTTATTTCAAAACGATTACACACACACACACACACACACCCGGATCCACTTTTAGTAGCACTAGAGCCCTTGAGCCCTTTGTACCAACCACTTATTTCAAAACGATTACTGCTGGCTCCACCAAAGACCACCAACACCACCTTGAAGGATCACGTACTTCGCTGGCACTTTAAAGTTTACTGAAGGCTAATAAAGGCTGTAACATCTGAATAAGTCTATTTGGAGAATGACATGTCATTAGTGCAACCAGGCTGGAAGTGCCCTATTGAATGCTCAAGACAGATCTCTCTTCCCTTCTTTGAAGTGAGACAATTTGAACCCAAAAGTCAGAGATGCCTGGCAACTAAGGCCCCTCCGTCCCGTGTCCCCCCCCCCATGTCCACTTGGCATCGGACAACTACCTCCAACCCCATCTCTGAGCCTGGAGGTCTGGCTCCAGCGCCGCAGGTGGGCTTCACTAGTGCTCTGTCGCCCTCTAGTGGCCAACTCTCAGCCCTTATTCTTTCTCTCCCCAGCTCTGGGGTTTGCTCTAGCCTTGGGCGCCTGCCAGCCTGATTTCGTTCCTGCTCTCCCTGTAAGTGAAATGAAGTGCCCTGGAGACGTTTAGGATCTCTTGGAAGGTTTCAAGAGGGAGGGTGGTTTCGAGAATGAACCTCAAATTCTGTATTTTTTCTCTTGATGTTTCCAAGGAGAAACAGCTCTAGTTTTCTAAGTCATAAGAAATATAATGTTCTTATGCAAAAAAATTTTAGAAAAAACTTTTAGAAAGTTTGCTTTTAATGGACTTTTCATTGAAGACAAAAATAAAGGTTTCCCTGTGGATTCCTTGAACTGTAAACACAATCTGTTGACTTGACTTAATTGTGACACTGAAAAGAGAAAGCTAAGACTGTACATGAGAGATTCTTCATTAACAGGGACGGCTGCAGCTGAGGACTTTGTACAAACTGAATCACATCTATTTGGTACATATTGCACTGGCTCTGAGAAAGAGCAAAATAATGGCTCAAGCCTGCTCCACCCAGTGCAGGTGGGAGCCACCCCCGACTCAGTCAGGACCTTCGGTGCACGTGGTGCTACCACAGTAATTATCTCCAGGGAACTTGAGTCCCTTTGTGAGAGGAGCAATAAGAGGGTTGTTGAGTGAGTTCCCTCATCTTGAACAGATCGCATCTTTGAGGCTCACTCCCCCGTCTGTCAAACTAAAAAACTGGAGTCATCAGATGACCTCCAAGCTCTCTTCTAGTTCTGAGCATCAGATACAAAGAGGTAAAACTGTCCTTCACAGTTTAGGGGTGAGTCCACCACAGGTCAGCTTAGATGGGCTCCTCCACCCCTAACAGGGCACCAGAATCATAGGACAAGGATAAACCTTCCCAAATAAGTCAACCTTATCATTTTTCAAAACTTGCCTTCGGGTCTTCCATGTTTATTGAGTAAAAAGCTAGTGGTCCTCAAGAGGCTTTTGCTAGAATACAGCAGCCAAATAAAAGACTTCCCAGCATTTGCTTACTTAGGGAAACATGTGCTATATGTCATACATATTTAGTAGTTCACAGACTGAACAGAAAGCTCCCACATTCATGAGATGTCTAGTAAGAAAGACTAAAGGTAGATGTAGACATTAGTATGTTCTTCTGCAGTTACAAAATTTAGCAGATACCCACTGGTTGAATGTAATACTACTTGAGGTTCTACACTATATGCTGTCTGTTTCACAAAGCATAGAAAGGACAGCACACCTTGCCTGATCCGTTGATTGAACCTGATCTGGGGCTTATCACCAACCTCACTCAAAGAAAGGATTTGTAGCTCCAACCCCCTGAATTTGGCTAACACACTTCCCTCGAAAGAAAAATCGTTCTAGAATTTTTAGGTCACTCTAAAAAGAATTAAAGTTGTGTAATCTGTCTTGACCATCTAATTCAATCAGGAGAAAGGCAGAGTTAAAGGCAACTCTATCATCATATGCAGGAAGGTCAGTTCTAATTCACTGGATGGTCTTGAACCTGGTGACATTTTATTTGAAATGCATTTTAAATTTTCTGTCTTGCTATTTTGTGACTCCAGTGGACTAGGGACTGTTGCCAAGGCGCTGGGCTACAGTAGGGACCTAAAGGGGTGTTTGTTATTGTTGTTACTGTTTTTTAATATTAACATGAGAAAAAAACAGAAAAGTGAATTGAGGACAAATTTAGCCCCTTTTCTCTTCAAAATGCATGAATTATAGGTGCTCTAGTCATATCTCTGATGAAAAAATACAAGGACTCATGAAGTAACTGTCCCAACTGGTACACAGGCCTTCTTGTGATTGGTGGGCTGGTGGCATCAGAGTCCTCTACTCATCCTTCGTTCTGGATTGAGACCCCTCTGAAAACGTGGAACACTGACTATACACGATACTAACTACTCACCTCCATCGTGTTTCTCTCCAAACGGAAAAATCCTCTATGTGAATAAAGGTGGCCATTGAAGTCCAGATGTTCTATTTCAGGGAACTTGTGAAAAGAAAATGGATAAACACATGGTGCAAACCATATAAATACATTCAGTTGAGTTCCAAAGATGCAAATGCAGATGAGAATAAAGTGCCCACTGTTCTTCCTTCCTTCTAGTCAGTATAATCTAAAGGTGTTCGGTCAAGATGGAGGACTCAAAGCATCTGATGATGGAAAGAATCAAAGCCTCTGTTTCCTGGAATACTACAGAAAACTTCCTGGGAAACAGATAACATCTATGCTTCCTACAAACTGGAACGTGGTATTTTAAAATGAGAAGTCAGGAGTTCCATCATGGCTCAGCGGAAACAAATCCAGCTACTATCCATGAGGACACAGGTTCGATCCCTGGCCTCGCTCAGTGGGTTAAGGATCCGGTGTTGCTGTGAGCTGTGGTCTAGGTCACAGATGCAGCTTGGATCCCGCGTTGCTGTGGCTGTGGTGTAGGCCAGCGGCTACAGCTCTGATTTGACCCCTAGCCTAGGACCCTCCATATGCCGCGGGTGCAGCACTAAAAATACCAAAAAAAAAAAAAAAATCTGAAGTCCACATGCAGATCAAGAAACCCTATAGCACAAGGCACCTTTTAATCAAAATTTCCAAAAGCAAGGTCTCCTGAAGACAAACCAGTGATTCAAGCAAAATGCTACTAGAGACCTGGAGTTGCTACTAGAGACCTGGAGATAAATAGGAAGACTTTGAAGTACAATTAGAAACAACTCACAGGAGCCCCTGGCCCAGCACAGTGGATTAAAGGATCCTGTGTTGCTGCAGCTGCAGCTCAGATTCAATCCCTGGCCCGGGAACTTCCATATGCCGCAGGTGCGGCCATAAAACAACCACAAAAAACAGCCCACAAGCCTCAGAGCAACTATTTTTAAAGAAATATCTAGAAGCTCTAGGAAAGTCTTTGTCTCACACTGGAAAGTTTGCAGGACTTCATGGGCTCCTGCTCCCAATAAACAATGCTGGGAGTGCACCAGGAAGAATAAACAGGAGACGACACTCACTCACAGGAACGGTATAGTCTTCATGTCCATGAGCGTTTTCACATGGTAACACCACGTGAGCAGAGTTTTGGTTCCATTCTATGCAAGCTCTTCTCATAGGAAGAACACGCAGTATTCAAAACACCCAGGATTCAACAGTGCTTCCTATCATGGATGGATACTTCCTTTTATGGGATGCTCAGGGGAAATCACCTGGTTTTGATGTGGTTTGAATTTAAGCCTCTGAAACCATGAGAACTTCCCACCAGAGATAAATGAGGAGATTCTGGCCTCTATCAGTGTGCCTGATTTCACACAGGTGTCTTGGTTGTATTTTCCCCCTCCCTACATGGGAGTACCTTTGACCTACTCTTGAGCTCAGGTCCCTGATCTATTAGTGACTTTGTCTTTCTTTAAAAATGGACAGGCAGTAATATAAATCTAACCTGGACACAGCAGCTCAGCAAGGGAAATGAAAACATCAGAAGTCATCTAATCACAGGCCATCCAGAGCTCTGCCTTATCTGCTGGGTACTAAAAAACTTCCTGAACCTGAAGGGCATCCAATCAAAGAAGAAAAGTCATTGCTTGCCTCTGGCTCTTGGGGAGATTGCTATGCAGCTTAACCAGCATCTGCTAACGACAAAACACTGGCATAAGTTTGAACCACCTATGATCTGGGAAAGCGTTTTTTTTTTTTTTTTGGTGGGGGGTGCAGGGAGATGGTTGTTTTGCCATAAAGCAGAAAATAAAACAAATTGTCTTTGAGGACAGGGATTGTTAAGAGGGCAGTAGAGAGAAAGAATGGGGGGTATCCCTCTGAAGTGAAGGTACTTTTTCCAAAAGACTACATTTTAGTCTTAGTTTAACGGGGACACTTTTAAATAGCTTACACAGTTCAAAACTGCTGTTTATGGAACTGAAAACCGTCAGCCAAGAATAAATATATATATATATATATATTTTAATTCCTGCAAGTGAATGAAGCGTTGGCTTTGCTTTGTTTTGAACACAGGAGTAAAGAATTAGAGCTATCTCCCCAAAGGCACTGAAATCCTATGGCATCAATGGGTCAGTTGCAAGACGCAGGGGATGGGGAATATTTCTCAAAATCTCCCAGGGCACTCACCATCCCCCACCCCCTACTCCTTTCACCCTTCCTCCCTCCACCTCCTGAACCCGGGGTCAGCCTTTCCCAAGCTTGAGCCCCAGGACCGTCTCTGCAGCCCCATTCCTCCCATTCCTGACTCGAGCAAGTCAGTCCGAGGGGAGGGCGTCGGAGAGAGGGGGAGAGGGGGAGAGGGAGAGGGGGAGAGGGGGGAGAGAGAGAGAGGCGGTTTTAGGAGGCTGTGTGTGTGTGTGTGTGTGTGTGTGTGTGTTGGGGGTCGGTTTTAGGAGGCTGAGAGGCTGTGTGTGTGAGTGTGTGTGTTGTCGGGGTGGGGAGTGGTTTAGGAGGATGAGAGGCTGAGTTCCACCCAAGCGGGTCCAGCTTCGGGACCTCACGCAGCCCCGGTCCCCCCTCGCTTCCCCGCGGTCAGGAAGCGCCCTGGGCCTCCAGCAGGAACCCTGCACCTCCCGCTGCTTCATCCCCTCGGTTCCTGCAGACGCTCCCCTCCCCACTCCCCAGCCCAAGCAAACCGTGGGGAGGGAAGGGGAGAGACGAAGGACCAACGTTCCCCTAGACTAGGACTCTGCGCACAGTTCTCCCTAAGGAGCAGCAGCGGCCCAGAGCGAACCCGTGCGCCTCAAAAGTTGGTCTCGCACTGAGCCCGGGAGACGAGGTGCGGGGTCCGGACAGACTGACCTGGCTCGCGGCTTCAGGACGGAAGGGCTTCCGACACAGCTTCGGCTGGTTAGCTCCAGCCTGTGCGGCGTTGCCGTAGGCGGGGTCGGGGTCAAGGGTCAGGGGTCGGAGGTCCCGCCGCCCGCCAATCAGGCTCCGGGGCAGCTCAGCGAAGCGGATGGAAGAGAGGCCCAGCAGGGAGTTCGTGCTGCTCGGGAACCTGGGCTCCATCCCAAGCTGGACTGCGCCACGACAGGAACTCCTATCTCACTCGTCTTAAAAGAAAACATTACAGTTCTCTTGTGGCAGAGTGGGTTAAGGTGTTGTCACTGCTGTGGCTTGGTTTCAGTACCTAGCCTGGGAACTTCCACATGCCCCCAGGCTCAAGAGTGAGTGAAAGCTGCACTTATGTCAGAAAAACTGAGATCAGATTTCCCCTGTTCTGTGGTCATGCAATCCAGTCAACTCATCAAGTGTAACCCAGGTGAAACTGGACCTCCTGACACCCAGTCAAAAACCACAGCTGGAGTTCCCGTAGTGGCTCAGTGGTTAAGGAAACCGACTAAGAACATGAGGTTGCAGTTTCGATCCCTGACCTTGCTCAGTGGGTTAAGGATCCGGCCTTGCCCGTGAACTGTGGTGTAGGTTGCAGATGCGGCTCAAATCACGCGTTGCTGTGGCTGTGGTGTAGGCCTGCGGCTACAGCTCCTGTTAGACCCCTAGCCTGGGAACCTCCATAGGGCTGCGAGTGCGGCCCTAGAAAAGACAAAAAGGCAAAAAGACAAAAAAAGAAAGAAAGAAAGAAAAGAAACAGTCGTGGCGTTCCCTTTATGGCTAGGTGGTTAAGGACCTGACTAGGATCCATAAGGATGTGGGTTTGATCTCTGGCCCCGCGCAGTGGGTTAAGGACCTGGCATTGCCAGGAGCCGAGATGTAGGTTGCAGACACAGCTCTGATCCCTCGCTGCTGTGGCTGTAGCATAGGCCAGCTGCTGTAGCTTGGATTGGACTCCCCTAGCTTGGGAACTTCCACATGCCACGGGTGTGGTCCTAAAAAGCAAAAAACAAAACAAAATAAAACAAAACAAAACAAAACAAAAAACCCAGTTGTACTTAAAGAAATAAAATTCAGCAAAAAGCAGAAGAATTTTTCCCCTCAGGATCACTCCTCTTCACTGCTACTCACAAGCCACTCTCTGCTCTCAAGACACCTGTTCACTCCCTTATTTTACTGAGTCTCTGCTTCGTGTCACCTTTTAAGACAGACCTCCCTCATGACTTCGTCTAAGAGCAACTCCTGTTTCTCTCCCTTTGTCCCCCTTAATTTTTTTCATAGAACTTACTACTATCTGAAGTCACGGCATAGGTTTATCTGTACTATCTGCCTCTTCCACCCCCCACATAAGCACAAGGAATACCAGGTCTTGCTCTCCTTGTTTTGTTGTTATTATCATAATTCACTGCTGTATCCCTAGCACTTAAAACTTACCTGATTTGTAGCAACATGGATGGATCTAGAGCTTATTATACTAAATGAAATCAGAAAGAGAAAGACAAACACTATATGATATCACTTTTACATGGAATCTAAAATATGACACAAAAAGGAGTTCCCTGGTGGCCTAGTGGTTAAGGACCCAGTGCAGGTTTAATCACTTGCCCAGGAACTTCTGCATGCTGTGGGCACAGCCAATAAACAAACAAATACACAAACATTATATATATGATACTAATGAACAGAAACAGACTTACAGCCATAGAGAACAGACTTGTGGTTGCCAAGGAGAAGGGGTGGTAGAGGGGTGGTTGCTGCTATTAGTCAACAGTCTCAAACAGCAGCTTTCCAACTTTTTGGATAAGACCTAGGTGACTCAATTATTCTTTGATAAAATTGTGGTGAAACACACAGAACATATAGCTTTCCATCTTAGCCATCCGGAGTGTACAGTTCAACGGTAATGAGGTGTAGTCACATTACTGCGCTACCATTAAAACTATCCATCTCCAGAACTCTCTTCACCTTGTGAAACTGAAACTTCATATCCCTTAAACAGCAATTCCCTATCCTCCTCCTCCCCAGCCCCTCCAGACACTCCTGCAACCACCATTCAACCTCCTGACTCTATGCCCTTGACTGCTCCACACACCCCATGTGAGTAGAATCATACAGTACTTGTCCTTTTGTGATGGGCTCATTTTACTTAATGTTAAGTCCTCAAGGTCCTAGATGACCCTTTATTTTTCTCAAGCTTATAAACTGAATAGGGTCACACAGGTAACTTACAGGGAGCAAAGCATAGAGAACATGAGGTATTAAAGAGTTAACGTGTCCACTAGGACCTCAGGCTAACTGCTTACCTTGTCTGTCCTCCAGGGTCCCCACTTTGTGAATTCTAACTTGTCTTCTCTTGGGAGAGACACACGTCTGTGTTAGCCCAGCGTAAGAAGAGGAGAAGCTGAAGCGGATAACAGAGAGGGCATTCTACCACAGGCCAGGAAGAGCGGAGTGAAGACCTGAGCTGGATCAGAAAGCAGGAGAACTGGAAAAGAAAACATGAGCTTCTTTTTCTTTTCTTGCACATTTTTAATTTTTTTTTTTTTTTTTTTTGTCATTTTGCCTTATCTAGGGCCGCACCTGTGGCATATGGAGGTTCCTGGGCTAGGGGTCTAATCAGAGCTATAGCTGCTGGCCTGCGCCACAGCAATGCGGGATCCAAGCTGTGTCTGCAACCTACACCACAGCTCATGGCAATGCCGGATCCTTAACTCACTGAGCAAGGCCAGGGATCGAACCCGCAACCTCATGGTTCCTAGTCGGATTCGTTAACCACTGAGCCACAACGGGAACTCCCTCTTGCACATTTCTAAAAACTAGAGTATAGTTGATTTACAATGTTGTGCCAATTTCTGCTGTACAGCAAAGTGACCCGGTCACACATATACATACACATTCTTTTTGTCATATTATCTTCCATTGTATCTTCCATCATGTTCTATCCCAAGAGAAAGGATATGAAGTTCCTGCTGTGTCGCAACAGGATCAGTGGTGTCTTGGGAGCACTGGGTCGCAGGTTCGATCTCCGGCCCAGCATAGTAGATTAAGGATCCAGCATTGCCATAGCTGTGGCTTAGGTCGTGACTGCAGCTTGGATCTGATCCCTGGGCCGGGAATTCCATATGCTTCGGGGCAGCCAAAATTTAAAAAAAAAAAGAGAGAGAGAGAGATGGGATATGGTTCCCTGTGCTATATGCAGTAGTGCCCCATTTTTTTTTTTTTTTCCAGTTGTGAAGACAGAAGAATCGCTATGAGTTGACTGTGGTTATTAAGGAAGAGAAAGAAGGCAAAATGATCCTGTTTTCCAATTATGATTATTGGAAAGATAGATGATGCCATGGAGATGGGGTACATGAAAGGCATTAAACATGAACTTCTTAAAAAAGAATGTGACATATAAACACCAAAGAAATTATAATATTGTGTACTACAGTGACATACAGTGCACTGGTTCAAAGTGCAGGCTCAAATATCAGACCGCTGGGGTTTGAATGCCAGCTCAACCTCTTTCTCTTCCAGCTGTGTGACATTGGATGAGTAACTTATCCTTCCTGTGCCTCAGCTTCATCATCAGTAAAATGGGGATAACAGTTCTTCATGGCATTATTTTGAGGCTTAATTGAGCTAATACATAAAAATACCTAGAAGCCTACTGGTAAATGCCTAAAATCTTGTAAATCTTCTAACCCTTATGTTGTCTGACTAATATACATACATTCGCACAAATGTCTCATGTATGTTTTTTATTTGTTTTCTTTTAGCCATGCCCATGGCATGTGGAAGTTTCCCATGCCAGGAATCAAACCCTCCCCACAGCAGGAACCACAGCTACAACAGTAACTGGACAATGTGAACTCTTAATCTACTGAGCCACCAGGGGACTCCTCATTTTTTTCAAGCTTTGCTAATGGATAAATTATTCATGTATATTACAAAAACATGTTCTTCCAAAGGGCCCCTAGGATCACAGCTTTAAAGTAACTAGATGGCTCACAGGGTAATGATGAAATTCCAATCGATATGGAATTAGTCGTTGGTAAAGGCACTGTGACTTTTTCGCGTGGTTTTCAGGGTGTTTGTATTTGTACACCCTCCTCCTGGGAGGGAGTGATGAGGATATGGATGATCTTGACATGATTCTTTGCACGTCCGTCAGAACTTCTTCCTCACGGTGACCCTGCGGTACGGGGCCACTGAGGAATGTGAAACGGAGGCATGGCTGGCTGGGCAGCGACTGATCTATCACAGAATCTAAGCTAATATTATGTCCAACTGCAAAAGCAAGTCAGGAAAACAAAAGCGGATGCAGAAGAGTGGTCTAGAATTAATAGCTGTGTGGGGGTCAAAGGATTGCTCAAAATGATACAAAAATTTAAGATTAAAGCCCTTATCCGATGCATAGGTCTAATTTGATCTTCCAGCATCAGACAACCACATGGAACAAAGTTACCCCCTTTGAAATGAAACTGCTTTGGAAATCTTTCTGTTGAGTTGTCCTTTATCTGGAATCCAGGACTTCCTCTGGGGGCTGTGAAGAAAGAAACGAGGGCTCCTGGGGTGGAGTTGAAGAGCAGACGAGGTGGGAGGCGGCCCAGCCATGCAGCCCAGTTTTCAAAGATGTGGACTTTGGGGTCAGACTTGGCTCTGCTGCCATCTGTTTGAGCAAGAGAAGTTACCCTTGCTCTCAGTAAAGTGGAGACCTATTCAATGAGGTGTCTGAAGAGGCTTAGCGCCAGCCAGGCTGATCATTTTGTTGTACTTGGCTTTAATTACGGTGGTCACAACACTTTCTGTATGTCAAAAACAAAATCACATCCCTGTTCATAGCCATCTTTTGTCTCTTCAGTCTTCTTAGGAAGACTAAGTCAAGCTTTGCCAGGGCCCTTTATGTTTCTGGCCTTTATCTAACTATGGGCTCTCATTAAAATAACCAAAGCCTTCCTGAAAGAACACAGGTGAAAAGGTGGTGATTGTTCATGCCATACATACAATATTCTTTTGCATAAAGCATTTTTCTCTTTTAAAAGATGTAAAATCTTAAATAAAAGATAAAAATCATAATTTCATCTAATACATGGACTATTTTGAAACAAAACTGTCTTTTCATATTAGAAAGCATCAGAGTGATTTTTGCATTTCATTTGCCTTCACGTTATTACAATCACTTTCAGGTCCGGTGTAGTTTCCAGACAGCACTGTGGCTCAGAGCAGCTGTGTCTGACACAGACCAACCAGCGTGGAGGCTTTGGAAATCTCGCTGCCCCTTCCTGGCATATACTGCTCCCCAGAGCCCTCAAGGACAAGAACCCACAGGGGCTGGCAGTCGGAATGTTTGCTCAAGGGGTCTGCGTGCCTCTCGGCCTTTTCTCCCAGGGTAATAATCCTAACATTCGGGCAGACGCCTGACTTTAGCCAGAGCCTTGTCTGAGAACATTATGATCTCACTCTCTCCTGGCTTCATTCTAAGACCTTCCCCCCAGGAAGGCTCCCAGGCAGCAGCGGGGAGGGCACAACATAATTCCTCACCCAGGACCTCCCCTCGTTCACAGCCTTGAAGATAAAAAAGGAATAAGAGGAGGAGTTTGGCCTTTGGCCACCGTGGTTTTGTACCTCAAGTCTAGTCCATATCGTCTGGGATAAACTGCTCAGGGCCTCCATTTCCTCAGATATAAAATGGGAATGCTGCCTGTGGGGCAGCATCAATAGCATGCTGAGATATATCCACTGCCTGAAAGGCAGCCCGTGGTCAAGGGCAGTGAACCTCACCTGGAGGATGGAACAGCAGAGGGTAGGGGAGCCTCTGGGCGCCTGGGGTGCCCTCTGTCTAGGGCTTTCCCTGTTGGGAGTGGTGACAAGAACACAGAGGCGGGACGTGAAGAGGAATATGTGGTACATTTTCAATTAGTCAGTCTTTATTTAAAATGTGTGCTTTTGAAATAGCTTATTAAATATGACCTTTACAAAACCCAGCTATCACAATATTTACAGTGACGTTTCTGCAAACATATTTTAACTGTGAGCTTCCTGCTCCCTCTTTCATAGTAATAATTTACAAATGTGTATCATAACAAAACCCCAGCTACTTCACGTATTGCCTCTTACATGAGTTTTGTTTGTCAGGTACTAAGCCAGGGTAAAGGATTGCTGTGAAAGAGCTAACTCAAGCTCGGAGGAAATATGTTTTATTTATCAAAAAAGAATTCTAACAAGGCTTTGCTTTACAATTGAAAACATATGTCCCATGATGTGTGGAATTGTATTTAAGCAATGAAATCAATTTCCAGTGGTTATTATTGCACCCTCTTCTCTCTTTTTTAAAAAACATATATTTACACTCATCTCTTTTAAACAAATAAGCAAAACCAGAAAAGTTAAATTCTAAGAGACTCTGGACTGACAGGGAATGTTATAAAAATAATCTGACCTCAGTGACTGAAGAATGAAGGTCATCAGATGGGCTGGCACTGGCCAGAGCTGCTGCAAGAAGGTCCTGCAGGCCCGCAGCATCTCCCTCTGGATTCCATTGCTGGACACGGAAGAACACAACCAAGAAGGGTGAAACCGCACCAGGTGATCCTTCAGATGCTAAATCTACAAGGGCACTGATCCTGGCGAGGGAGTTTTTCCTCTCTTGGTGGATATACATCTGGTTGAAGAACACAGCACCCGATATTATAAAAAGTGCAGCTTCCTATGGAAGGCAATAACTCAGGATTTGGAAACAGAATTATGAAAAAAAAAAATACAGATTAACAATTTGGAAACAGAATTACGAAAAAAAATACAGATTAACAATTTGGAAACAGAATTATGAAAAAAAATACAGATTAACAATTGTACCTTTAATGTTTAGTAAATATAGCCTTAAAATTCCGTTTTATACACTTGATGTCTGAACGAACCATGGCCTTTACTAAAAAAAAAAAAATTAATTCCTTCATCATCGTAGTAAGCAAGAGAGTATTCGAGACCAACCTTTTTTTTTTGGTCTTTTTGTCTTTTTAGGACCAAACCCGCACATGTGGAGGTTCCCAGTCTAGGGGTCCAATAGGAGCGTAGCCGCCGGCCTACACCACATCCACAGAAACGCCAGATCCGAGCAACGTCTGTGACCTACACCACAGCTCAGGGTAACTCTGGATCCTTAACCCACCGAGCAAGGCCAGGGATCAAACCCGCCAACTCATGGTTCCTAGTCAGATTCATTTCCACTGCACCCAATGGGAACTCCGAGGCCATCCTTTTTATAGGTTTTCTACCTTTCTCTGAAGAATTTGATGTGATATTAGAGTGACAGCTTATTAAAAAATAAACTGAAAAAAATTTTTAATCATTTGAGGATTTTTTTTTTCATGCATTAATCATGGGTGCTTCCAGTGACAGTGTTCCCTTACTTACAAAAGAGTTCTAAAGAACTGTGCAAACCCTGGACCCATGGTTTTGCACACACTAGGTATTTCAATGCAATGATTCCTACTCTATTTTACACTTTTCACCACAAAACTTTCCCCCCAGAAGTATGAATGAAATATTCTAAACATTCACGAACCCTACAGAAGTCTGTGTGAAGTAGCAGCAGCTATAGCCAGAGCTGTGGTTCTTAACCATCTGTTTCAAGTTCTCAAGTGAACAGGTCATACCCGGTAGGCCCTCTGTGCCTGGGACCCTTATTAGTCCATCCTGTTTGGACTTAGTTGGTTCCATGCTAACCAGGTTGGAGTGGGGGTGTGCATGAGTCTGGATGCTCAGAAGACCCTTTGGGATGGAATGTGGGGCAAGAAGGAGGGCCGAGCTGGGAGTTGAGCGTCAGTCCCTACGAAGCTGGGAATGAATGATGACAGCTGAAAGATATGGGCAGGGAACAGAATATGTAATGACTACAAACATGGATCTTATTTTCTCAGTGCCTTGAGAAATGTGTTTGTCTAAGTGCAGATGGGCAAACAGTTCTGTGCCTCTTGTCCCCGTGCCCGGTTCTCCTCTGCCAAGTTAATCGCCTTGGAGGACTCAGGGACACCCATCCTCTAGGCTTCTATTACTTGGTGGCTCATGGTGACTGAAGGCTCAAGTCTGTAAGTCCATACCCTTGCTGCCTTTCATCAAGAAAGGGTTAAAAAATTTTTTTAAAAAAGGGTTAAGATTGCTTTTACTGATGTCTAATACAGTGGGCTCTGACTTCACGTTAAATAATCACAGACTCGATTAAAATGAATATATTAGTCTATGTTAATTTTTTTTCACTCAAATGGTTATGTTCCATCTACCCTGAACAATGAATTGAGGAAAAATAGGCACCTCCAAAGCCTTCCCAAGAATGACTACTGTTTGAAACGATACTTTCAATACTTTTTGTACAAACTGAACAAATGAGACAGTGACTGTGGCAGGCAGCCAGGTTCAAGAGACTTTAAGGGGCTGTTTTCTTCAAGTCGCGAATCTGTTTAATCAAGTAGTTCTTCTCATCGGTAAACTGCTCATCATCCGTCCTTTCTTTTTGGAAGGTGCTCAGAAACTCAATGAGTTTGGGTTGGTTTTTTAGTAGAATCTCCACAATAGGCTGCGTTTTGTGAGGACTGGCCACAAACACCTGAAACATGAGAAACATATACCTAGGCCAAGGAAAGCACACCAGGGAAAAGACAGACCCCGCCTGTGTTTCATCTGTTACTTGGGTTAGTAAAATACAGAGCCCAGATTATACTCGTTTCCTGAGGTAAATCAGTAATTCCCCGTTCGTATCCATTTTCTATAATATAGAAATATATTTAATGTATTTAATATATTTAAATTATATTATAACCATCTATTTAAAACACCATTATAACTAAATATGTGATTATATAATTAATATAAAATTATATAATGAAATAGGTAATATATAAATGTATAATCATATATAATATAAATATTAAATGTACATAATATAGTTAATATATTCATCTGACTCAAAATTCAAAAAGGACAAATGTGAAGTTTCCCTCTCCATGGAGGTCACCAATGTTACTATTTTCTTACGTACATAGAGCTTTAAAATTTATAATTGCCGAGGCCCCATCTCCCAGAGATTCTACAGCAGATTTAGGGTGGAGGTCTGGCTCTCTGTATTTTTTAAAAGATCTAACAGATTCTTATTCTAGCTCAATAACTGAAACCATGATCTTGGGCTACATACTCAGCTGTACTGTAAAAGACAGTAACAACTATAATAGGAGTACACAGTAACTCAAAACTATAGTACTCACCGATGCAATATTCTGCAACAGACATACTTCCTAGTTAGATGCTACATATATCATGACATGGCCAGAGTACCCATAAAAGTATTAACCTCTGTACAGCACTCTGGTTTCCTGTTCTGGGACCCTCACTCCTCAGAAGGGCTGAGTGCTTCACCACCAGCCCCTCTGACCACTGCCTCCCCAATCCTGAACCTTCAGTAGTGCTCAGCTCTACTCTCAACATACTATGGCCAATGACTGTATGGGGTTATGGGGACAGGGGGAGCTACAAGGTCGAACCCTCAAGGTTCCCCCAACACAGCAAGTATGAGGAAGGAGAAACTACACAAGGATGTCAAGGACCTATAAGAGGGAAATGAAAGCTATGGAGATACAAATGAGGTGGAGATAACATTAAATTTCTGGGTTCGGAATAGGAAGGGCTCATGGTGTAGGTGACATGAGAGTTGGTCCACGAATCAGATTTTCCCTTTCTTTTGAATCAGTTTGGTAGCAATTTGTTCATTTCATCTAGGTTACCTAATTTACAGATGGACAGTTATTCGTAGTATTCTTTTATAATCTTTATTTAAAAAAATTTCTATAAGGAGGTTGACTTGGTAACCCAAAACTACCAACAAAAGCCCAGGACCAGATGACTTCACTGGTAAATTCTACAAACTTTTAAAGAAAAATTAACACCAATACATTACCAATTCTTCCAAGAAAGAGAAGAGAAGGGAATACTTCCTAATTCACTCTATGGGGTCAGCATTACCCTGAGACCAAAGCCAGACAAAGCTACCACAAGAAAACTACAGATCAGTATCCTTTATGAATAAAGACAAAAATCCTCAACAAAATACAAGCAAACAAAGGCCTAAATAATATTAAAAGGATTACATGCCATGACCACATGGGATTTATTCCAGAAATACAAGCACGGCTCACTGTAACAAAATCAATCAATGTCATACATCACGTGTACTGGGCTGAGCTGCAGCCTCTCAAAAGATGAATGTTCAAGTTTTTTGTGCTTTTTTTTTTTTTTACTCTTTAGGGCCACACACTCATGGCATATGGAGGTTCCCAGGCTAGGAGTCAAATAGGAGCTACAGCTGCCGGCCTACGCCACAGCAACTCGGGATCTGAGCCATCTCTGCGACCTACACCACAGCTCATGGCAATGCTGGAACCTTAACCCACTGAGCAAGGCCAGGGATTGAACCGGCAACCTCATGGTTCCTAGTCGGATTCATTTCCGCTGCGCCACAATGGGAACGCCTGATGTTCAAGTCTTAACCCTGGGTACCTATGAACATGACCTTGGAAATAGGAATGTAATCAAATTAAGATGAGGTCATAGTGGGTTAGCTTGGGACTGAATCCAATTACCAGTATCCTTAGAGAAAGAGGGAATTTGGACACAAAAACACATGGAGATATGCGGGGAAAATGACGTATGAGGATGGAGACAGTGATTGGAGCTATGCATCTATAAGGCAAGGGAGACCAAGGATTTGTGGCAACCACCAGTAGCTACAGAGAGGCATAGGTTTTCCCCGAAAGCTCCAAAAGGAACCAATCCTAATGACACCATGATCTTCAGCTTCTAGTCACCAGAATGCTGGGCCAATGACTTTCTGTTTTAGGACACATAAGCTATGGTGCTTTGTTATAGCGGCTCTAGTAACTTAGAGTACATGGAAAGAAAACTATATGGTCATTTTAACTGATGCAGAAAAAGTATGTGACAAAATCTAATACCTTTTCATAATTAAAAAAACACCACTCGACATGAAACAACTGGAAAGCCACATACAAAAAATAAAGCTGTACCATTACCTCCCAGATAAACAAAAATTAATCAAAAATCTATCAAAGGAGTTCCCGTCGTGGCTCAGTGGTTAACGAATCCGACTAGGAACCATGAGGTTGCGGGTTCGATCCCTGGCCTTGCTCAGTGGGTTAAGGATCCGGCGTTGCCGTGAGCTGTGGTGTAGGTTGCAGACGCGGCTCGGATCCCGCGTTGCTGTGGCTGTGGCGAAGGCCGGCAGCTACAGCTCCTGTTAGACCCCTAGC